>JAOPHQ010006352.1:12500-65942 GCA_030340625.1 Merluccius polli
ATGGAGTGTGTACCAATGTACACACTATGACTGTATACCAATGTACACACTATGACTGTGTACCAATGTACACACTATGACTGTATACCAATGTACACACTATGACTGTGTACCAATGTACACACTATGACTGTGTACCAATGTACACACTATGAATGTGTACCAATGTACACACTATGACTGTGTACCAATGTACACACTATGATTGTGTACCAATGTACACACTATGACTGTGTACCAATGTACACACTATGACTGTGTACCAATGTACACACTATGACTGTGTACCAATGTACACACTATGACTGTATACCAATGTACACACTATGACTGTATAGCAATGTACACACTATGACTGTGTACCAATGTACACACTATGAATGTGTACCAATGTACACACTATGACTGTGTACCAATGTACACACTATGACTGTGTACCAATGTACACACTATGACTGTATACCAATGTACACACTATGACTGTGTACCAATGTACACACTATGACTGTGTACCAATGTACACACTATGACTGTGTACCAATGTACACACTATGACTGTGTACCAATGTACACTCTCTGAGTGTGTACCAATGTACACACTATGACTGTGTACCAAAGTACACACTATGACTGTGTACCAATGTACACACTATGACTGTATACCAATGTACACACTATGACTGTATACCAATGTACACACTATGACTGTGTACCAATGTACACACTATGAATGTGTACCAATGTACACACTATGACTGTGTACCAATGTACACACTATGACTGTGTACCAATGTACACACTATGACTGTATACCAATGTACACACTATGACTGTGTACCAATGTACACACTATGACTGTGTACCAATGTACACACTATGACTGTGTACCAATGTACACTCTCTGAGTGTGTACCAATTTACACACTATGAATGTATACTAAAGTACACACTATGAGTGTGTACCAAAATACACACTATGAATGTGTACCAATGTACACACTATGAGTGTATACCAATTTACACACTATGAATGTGTACCAAAGTACACACTATGAGCGTGCACCAATTTACACACTATGAGTGTGTACCAATGTACACACTATGAATGTGTGCCAATGTACACACTATGAGTGTGTACCAAAATACACACTATGAATGTGTACCAATGTACACGCTCTGAGTGTGTACCAATTTACACACTATGAGTGTGTACCAAAGTACACACTATGAGTGTGCACCAATTTACACACTATGAGTGTGTACCAATGTACACACTATGAATGTGTACCAATGTACACACTATGAGTGTGTACCAAAATACACACTATGAATGTGTACCAATGTACACGCTCTGAGTGTGTACCAATTTACACACTATGAGTGTGGGTTCATGTGTGTGTTGATCACCTTCTATATCCATAGAGTCAGGGTCCTGGCTCTCGGTCCAGTCATCCTGCTCCAGGTCGATCCTCTCCTCCGTTCGATCTCTGAGACTCCAACACAGCCGGTACAACTAGGAGGCGGACACGACAAAAGCGGCAGGTCAGGATCCACGCTCGACAACACGTAGCCAAGAGGAAGTCAAGGACAACGTCTCACTAAACAGTCGTAACCCACGTGTTTGTCCGCGATAGGCTCGGTCATGAGGGAGATGCCGATGATGAGGATGCAGGAGATGCAGAAGAGGATGATGGAGAAGTACAGGTAGTGGACGCCACAGATGATGGTGGGGCAGTTGGTGGGCTCGGCGCACGTTCCTGTCCCAAAGCTGAACTCGGCGATCATCCTGGAGAGACCGATGGCTAAGCCGATTATGAGGCCGTAGAATGCACCCTGCGGAGAATCACATTTAATTCAGCAGGAGTTGGATAGTTTTATATCCTTATGGCACCGTTGGGCACTACTTATTGTGAACTAAACAGTTGCGTTACAAAAAATGTACGTGGCGTGCAGAGCGTATGTCTCATAACAGCGATAATAGGCAATAACAATGCCACACTAAAACATCTCATAGTCCAAATCACTTTGTGAGGGTTGGTGAGATAAGAAAAGGGAAGGGGGGCGGGGGGGCGTGTCACGATGACTCACCGCTTCGTTGACACGCTTGCAGAAGATGGCGAGCATGAAGACGGCGGCGATGGGCGGGGTCAGGAAGCTGGTGATGGACTGGATGTAGTCGAACAGTTGACCGCTCTGAGCTGACTGGATGATGGGAATCCAGGCGACGCTCACGCCGATAAGCGCCACGATGAAGACCCTGCATGGAGGCACGTGCACGTACACACACACACACACACACACGCACGTACACACATGCACAAACACACACACATACGCATGTGTTGACACATACAGAGACACAAATTATACAGACATTCACACACATAGACACACATTCACACATGTTTACACACATTTTTATCACACACACAGACACAACACTGAGCACATTATTGACCTGGTAAAAGTGATATTTGATCCTGAATAGATCTTGGGGAAAAAGGCAGAGACCCAGAGACCCTCTTGGGACCCAGAGGCCCCCCAGGGACCCAGAGAGCCAGGGACCCCCCAGAGACCCCCCAGGAACCCAGAGACGCCCCAGGGGCCCACAGACCCCCCAGGGACCCAGAGACCCCGAGAGACCCAGAGACCCACCGGGGACCCAGAGCCCCCCCAGAGAGTTACCTGCCAACGATCATGAGCTCCTTCTCGGAGGCGGTGGAGCGGACCTTGGTGTAGATGTCCATGGTGAACAGGGTGCTGGCGCTGTTGAAGATGGACGTCAGAGAGCTCATCAGAGAAGCCAGCATCACCGACAGCATGAGGCCTCTCAGACCTGAGAGAGGAGGAGGAATACAGGAGGGACATTAAAACCAGGGAGGAGAGTTTAGTAAACCATCTGCATTCTTAAAACTAAATGAGATTTGGACTTGTTGCCTGGCTAGTGGGAACACTCCATAGTTAACATTAGCTACCTTATTATTTAGTAGCAGACTAGACTAGACTAGACTAGACTAACCCTAACCACTAGACTAGACTAGACTAACCCAAACCACTAGACTAGTAGCCTAGAAATCTAGACGCCCCTAGCGGCAGCAAATTTAATTTGCAGCCAGGGGGTCTAGCCCTTCGTCGTCGTTTTTCGGTGCTGGAAACAGAAAATCTGTCAGGCCAATCACAGCGTGAGGGGCGGAGTCGGAAGCCGGGCTACCATGACGACAGAGTTGCGATGGTTCCGTGTTAGAGGGAAACAATGGCTGCTGCTGCTGGCGAACAGCTGTCTTTCGACTCAGCTTTGGCCGCGACTCTTCAAGACTTGAAGTTAACATTTTATTTCACTATTCTTCCACAATCCACCATACGGAACACTTCCCCATGGACTAATTTCCATCGCTCTGACTACGTCACCTTCCTCATTGCTCTGATTGGTTGTAGCGCTATCCTATTGCATGCAGAGGGAACTTGAAAGACAACCGTTTATCCCGCCCACACTGCCAATGGAGCAATGCCAGACCCTACATCTTTCTGATGTGGGTCTGGCTTGCCAGGCTACTAGACTAGACTAGACTAACCCTAACCACTAGACTAGACTAGACTAGACTAGACTAACCCTAACCACTAAACTAGACTAGATTAGATTAACCCTAACCACTAGACTAGACTAGATTTACCTAACCACTAGACTACACTAGATTAGACTAACCCTAACCCTAAAAGGATCCCCTGGACCTAGATTAGTATTGACGGACCGTCGGGCATGAGGTCCACGACCAGCTTGGGATATGCGATGTTGGTGCAGCCGACGCTGGCTTCACAGTACTTCTCACATTCAGCGGGAACCACACACGCCACTTCATCTGCAGTAGAAAGACAGGGTTTAGTTTTACTAGTCTTCATTCACTACCATTCACAACAATCAGTTGTGTTGATCCTGAGCCTCTAAAGAATAACACAGAGATTATATGCTTCAAAATCATTTTGTTCTGTGATTTTGAATTGGATATTGACTCTCTTGTAATGGCTAATTAACATGACATCTGGTGGTAAAATAGGGGCCCTTTAATATAGGTGATGTACAGGTGAGTGCAGGTGTGAAGACTCCTATGTTTGAGGTGATGTACAGGTGAGTGCAGGTGTGAAGCACAGACTCCTATGTTTGAGGTGATGTACAGGTGAGTGCAGGTGAAGCGCAGACTCACTGGGGTAGAGGATTCTGCTGATCATGCCAGGGAACACCATTAGGAACATGGGCAGCAGCTTCAGGTAGCCACACAGGATGCATCCCGCCTTCACATGGGACATATTCTTGGCCGAGAGGCAGCGCTGGACGATCACCTGGCCGGGGGAAACCAGGCATGACAGGACAATAAGTCACATAGGTGCTTTTTAAAGTCTTATACAGTCTTAGTATAGTTATTTTATTATGTGGCGATGTAATATATTATTTTGTGTTAATACAGAGTAATACTTTATTGCAGTGTAGTGTATTAGAGTGTTGGTGTCTGGACAGGATGTTGAATAGTGCTGGCCAAGTTTGTGTTTGCTGTTAGCCAATTATGTGCATGTCCAGCAACATGATTGGTGGAAAACATATGAAGCAAAAGAAGAGAAACCCAGATTTGAGCTCATCTGCTAACCTGGAGATTATTAATTTAAAGTCTGATTTGTGAGACTAATTCACAATAGATTGTATTATTATATGATGTTATTTAGTTTGAGCTAGCAGAGGAGATGTTAACACACATGTTGACATGAGGCTAACCTGCGTTTCCTCGGAAGGGGTCAGATGATGTCAGTGTTGTCATTCACTATCGTCACGTTCCTTCCTTAGAACCGATTGTTGCATTTATTGGTGGCCTTATCTGAGCTGTTTATGATGCTTCCCATTACAGCTAGAAGCCTTCCCTGCTATCACACTTGACGGACCTCAAACTGGGCAAACTAAGTAGGCAACTCAAGGGGTCGTTTTCTGCATTTTTGTTCTTGATTTTGACAATATGACCGCAGGTGAGTAAGTACAAGTTTGTTTTGAATGGTAATGTCCTCCCATCAACTTGCTAGACTGTGTGCTGTATGCATTGTTAATTGTTTACACTTAAAATAACCTGTAGAAGTCACATGACTCTGGGAGGAGTGTAGCGGCTGGGGGGTGGAGCTAAACGGGAATCTGAAGTGGTGGGAAATTCAAAAATTCAAGTAGGAAATAGGAAGTGAGGCCTACATCTTAGGCCTATGTCTTCTATGAAGTTCAACATAGTAAGCTATGCTATTTTGTCACTGCTACTAAAATAATAGCGTAATGCTGAAAAAGCAGGTGTAAAATGTTTTTGCCAGTCTCCGCCAGTCTCAGCCAACCAGTTGGCGAACGTTCTACTCGGGTCCCATACTTTTTGCCACCTGATCAACTAACGCTCTGCTAACGGTATGCTAACAACAGTATACAGTCAGGTCCCCTGATCAGCTAACACTCTCTGCTCACAGTATGCTAACAGTATGCTAACAACAGTAAACAGTCAGGTCCCCTGATCAGCTGACACTCTCTGCTAACAGTATGCTAACAGTATCGCAACAGTATACAATCAGGTCACCTGATCCGTGCACCAGTACCAGGTGGCCTGGATGGTCAGTCCAAAGACCAGACCCGGCCACGGCAGGTCTCCCGTTATGGCGTCCCGGAAGATATGGAAGGAGTCTGGGCGTGGCTCATAGCAGGTTGAGGATATGTTGCCAGTGATGTTGGGCACAGACTCCATGTAGAGCTGCACGAAGTTGTCGTAGCTCCCCACCTTGTTGAATGCTGGGGTGGGCGAGACCAGAGGGGACAGTCAGACTACTGCCGTTGTCCATGTATTGGTGGACATGGTGGACATGGTGGCCATTGGGATTGGAGGAGGAAGAAGGTTTAAATGATGCCAGGATCAGACTATACGTTGTCTTTCACGATGGTCACCTTGTCAAATAAGAAGATTTTTTTTGCATCATAAAATCTGACATTGGCAATGGCTGGAGACGGGGCACGCCACATGTTAGACGACTTGGCGTCAAGTTGACCTGGGATCGGGGAGGAGGGGTCAATATTTAATTAATCAACGTCAGAGTTGTCAGACAATGCCACAACGGTCAACTAAATAAAACAATAGACTTTATGTGGGGGCATCGCAGCGCGTCCCAGACACCTCATCGCAAGCTTTCGACCATGTCACACTACACGGTACGATGGCCCAATCCGACGTTCCGACGTTCATAATCATCTGTGGTGCTGCAAGATTGTCTGCCACGGCAAAATCATGTAGGAATCAGGCTGATTTTGTGTCGTCTGAGGCCAGCATGAGGGAAACCTACCGAAGCCCATGAGGATGAAGGATCCAACCACCATGATGACGGTCTGAAGGGTGTCGGTGTAGATCACCGCAGCCAAGCCACCTGGAGATCATCACACAATATAACCTGGAGATCCTCACATAATATAACCTTGAGATCCTCACACAATATACTGATTTATTAGCATATTAGGATCACAGTCAGCAAGCGGATAATTGTTCATACTTGAATACAATATGTCGTGAAACATTGTCGACAAGCAAAACAATGTCAGGTTATATTCTGATCACATCCACCACAACAAATGGGAAAGCAAAGGTTATGTATTGCGTCCTTGAAATGGCCACTCAGTAACCTATAGTTCAGTTGTAGATGCATTTATACAGCAGCTGCTGCTTATCAAAGAGCACGGGCAATTAACCATAATGTGCAGATAACATAAGAGTAAAGTGGATAAGCAAATATCATCAGTCACTGATGAATACAGAACTAAACTAAGCCATTGACTTCACGAAGACTTTACCCTTTTAGGCATGGCGCCATTCAGGGAAAGAAATGGATTAGAAACGGTTCCTTCCTGAAACGGTTTACTTTCAAAACGTCAGATCTGTGCGACTCGGGTCAAAAGCAGGACGCATTATTATTGCGTCCTGTTTTCCTACTAATTATTATTGATTGATCGTCCATCAGAAAGAGAAGGTTGACCTGTGACCGTGTAGAGGGCGGTGATCAGCAGCAGCGCCACGACCGCCACGTAGATGTTCAGTTTCAGCGCTTGGTTGATGAAGATCGCCCCTGAGAACAAGTCGGCCTGGGAGGAAAACACACAAAACACAAAAAAAAGATATATTTTATTAGGATTGTATGTTTGTTGTTTGTTTGTTTTTTTGTTTTGCTTTGGGGGGGGGGGGGGGGGGCTTTTGAAACATGTTTGGTGACTTCTGTACAGGTTAAACCAGGTGAGGGATAAGTTAGTCCATGAACTCACTGAGATCTTGGTGAAGATGTACAGGAAGAGCGACAGCACAGAGAGATAGACACGGATGCGCTGTCCTCCAAACCTTTTCTTCAAATACTCCGGCATGGTCACCACCTACATATAGTATGCAGATCAAGTATGGATAGTGACCTCCATACTATCCACCTACACGGTGGGTAGTATGGAGATCAAGTATGGAGTTCAAGTATGTAGTATTGATGGAGATCAAGTATGGAGTATAACCTACAAAATCAAGATTTTGCGGGTTTAACGTTGTCTGTACAATTGAAATTTTCCGTTGGGATGTGTGTGTTTTCTTTACCTCGGCTTTGATGTAGATCGGAACAAACAGCCATCCGAGAATAACCACCACAACAAGCGCCTGAAACAGTCAAATGACAACAAAGATTAATTTAGAAGGTTCTCATTGAAATTAAAGGTGCTGTAGGTGAGATTTATCTTTTATTTGAGTGTAATTTGTTAGATTTCAGACTGCTCCCGGCTCATTTCTGACCAATCAGGGCATCTCTTCCCTGATTGTTTTGGTGGATCCATCTTTCCTGTCAATCACTTTCATGCACAGGTTCCGGAAGTAAAAATCCCATTCATTTTCTGAATCAAGGATTTTGATTATTAGCCATAATGTCGTAACCATCCAAGGCAGATTTCCCACGAGCTATCAGATTGTGAAACAATGGTATATGCTCCTGTCGAAGCCACAAGTCTGTATGATATCAACCTTGTTTTCAGAAAAAAATGGTTTAGTCGTAATGTCATGGAGAAGTACTACACTACCCACAATCCTAAAGTGTAAGTGTCTCTGATTGGTGGAGCTCGCTGTTACCATCGAAATGTATACCGAACCCGCGAATGTCATTTCGGACACACTCGTGGGGAATCGGTGGAACCAGCGCATTGATGGACGCTCGAGCGGTGATTGCAGTCAGGAACGAAGGACTGTACCATGTCGATGACAACACTATACACTACACACTATATGAAACACTATATATATATGTACACACACAACAAAAACTACAATATATTACAACACTATTATTAACAATATAAACACTATAATAATGTTAAAGGTTAAATTAAATTAAAAGCGCGCTAAACTATCGTCAGTTTGAAAGTTGTTGGAAATGTATCATTCGCAGTGGTTTATGGGATTAGTAGTTCCACAGTCTTGTACCTTTGCCTTTTTTCCATTTTCCAAATTTTTTTTTCTCCGAATCAAACGTTTTATGGTCACGATTCATCTCATAGCAGGTTGGCTTGGTTCCTGGCTTAAAACGCTTTATATAAGGATTTTCTGAAAAGTCAATGGAGCGACTGAATGGGAAATGAACTTCCGTGCAACAGTGACCGCCCACTTTCAAAAAGTGGGCGGTCACTGTTGAGCTCTATGGTGGAGAAATGTGGGGAGGGAACAGAGAGCAGAGAGGGAGGGAGGGAGGGAGGGAGGGAGCAGAGAGGGAGGGAGGGAGGGAGCAGAGAGGGAGGGGATGTTTTTTGGGTCACAGAACTTGCTTTTCCACTATTTTGCACTCTCTCTCTTTACTCAAATCTGACCTACAACAGCTTTAAAGCCTTAATACATTGTTAGTCCTCTGACTGGGGCCAAAAACTGTCAAAGTTATCAGCTAGCATGAAAGATGAGTGGGATATCAGAGATGTCAGGGGTCATGACTACATTTGTGTAAGAGTGTCATAAAGCGATAATAATAAAATAAATGTTTCATAAAAAATGGCTACTCACATTCCATTCAAATCCACCAAAAGCTATTCCTCTTGCAGCAGCGGTCCCGGCGATGCCAACAAAATGGCCGCTACCAATGTTGCTAGCAAAAAGAGACGCTCCAATCTGTTGAGAACATGTTCAACTTGATGAACTAATTATTAATATCAATATTCACTTTCAGTTTTCACCTGTAAAATAGGATTAAAGATCTATTGCACTAGTGTAATTATTTTAATTGATTAATTATTTCATATATATATATATATATATGAAATATCCCTGTATATATATATTTATACACCTACCGGCCACCACACCATGCTACGTCCCGCTAGGAAGAATCCACCCACTGTGGATCGGTTGGTTCGAACCATCGCCTGCAATGAACACATTACATATCTGCATGAAATTTTCAGCCCACATTGAGAGCTCATTTTGTCATAAAATATCTGGCAGTGGAACAAATGGTAACACTTTACAATAACCATAGTTTATAAATGGTAAATAGACCATTTATAAATGGTTAATAGACCATTTATAAATGGTTAATAGATAGGTTACAAATGTTTAACCATAATTTATAAACAGCTTATAGACCAATTATAAATGGTAAATAGACCATTTATAAATGGTTAATAGACCATTTATAAAAGGTAAACAGATAGGTTACAAATGTTTAACCATAATTTATAAACAGCTTATAGACCAATTATAAATGGTAAATAGACCATTTATAAATGGTTAATAGACCATTTATAAAAGGTAAACAGATAGTTTACTAATGTTTAACCATCATTTATAAACAGCTTATAGACCAATTATAATGGTAAATAGACCATTTATAAATGGTTAAATAGACCATTTATAATAGGTAAACAGATAGTTTACTAATGTTTAATCATCATTTATAAACAGCAAGACCAATCATAAATGGTAAATAGACCATTTATTAATATTTAACTATCATTTATAATTGGCAAATAGGTAGTTTATTTATGTAAGTTCATAGTTAATTTACCATTAACAAGCAAATAAAGCACTTTGTAAATGGTTAATAATTGGTTTATAATCCAGCTATAAACATTACTTAGATGGTTATTGTAAAGTTGCAACATATGTTTGTAATACTTTGTAAATGATTAATAATTGGTTTATAAACCATCTATAAACATTACTTAGATGGTTATTGTAAAGTAGCGACTTATGTTCATAATTAATTCAATGATTAATATGCTGTTTGTACTGTAAATCATCAAGTGACATTTATTTGACTTCTTTTAATGGTGATCTATAACAGAGTGATTATTTTTTGCAAAAGAATAGGGTCTGATCATGGTTTCATCATTGGTTTATAAACCAATTATTAATCATTTACAAAGTATGTTGCAACTTTACAATAACCATCGAAGTAATGTTTATAGATGGTTTATAAACCAATTATTAACCATTTACAATGTGCTACTTACACACATTTTAATCTTTATACATGTTTTGCAACCAATATTTGAACTCTATATAAACATTTAATAAATAGTCCCTTAATAATTAATAAACATTATTAATCATAATTTAATTGCTTGTTAATGGTAAATTAACTATTAACTTACATAAATAAACTATCTGTTTGCCAATTATAAATTATGGTTAAATATTAATAAACTATCTGTTTATTTTTTATAAATGGTCTATTAACCATTTATAAATGGTCTATTTACCATTTATAATTGGTCTATATGCTGTTTATAAATGATGGTTGAACATGAGTAAACTATCTGTTTACCTTTTATAAATTGTCTATTTACCATTTATAATTGGTCTATAAGCTGTTTATAAATGATGATTTAACATTAGTAAACTATATGTTTACCATTTATAAATGGTCTATTAACCATTTATAAATGGTCTATTTACCATTTATAAACTATGGTTATTGTAAAGTGTTACCGAACAAATTACTTGGATTCCTTATTATATATATACTGTATACACTCCACAATGCTGATTTCAGTCTGTTTGATTATATACTGTATATACTCCACAATGATGATTTAAGTGGGCCTATTGCGCAGACCTCTTTTTTCCTGTCATTACACGTTATGTATTTTGTATTCATGTAGCCTATCAAAAAAGCTTTATTTATACAGCACTTTTTAAAACACACAGTTACAAAGTGCTTCACACACACACACACACACACACACACACACACACACACACACAGATATACTGTATATATAAATGAATAAGTAAATGAGGTAAAAGCAAGTTTACAATATACAAAAACATTATTACAATATAAACATACATAATCTAATAAAATATCACAATATAAAACACAGCACAAAGAGAGACAGACCAAAAAACAAATTTGACAAACAAAATGCTGCACTCATTCATTGCTGCACTCATTCAACTAAAACCAATAAATGGGTCTACAGCTGGTTAGGGATTAACCGTATTGAGTGAAGGTTTGTTCAAGGATTCAACAGAACAGTGTGAAGAGAAGAAAAACTTAGAAACTAGAGAAACTTACCCATACTCCTACCAGTTATACCCTGATAGGATAGTATAAGGCCAAGACACCTACACATACTCCTACCAGTTATACCCTGATAGGATAATATAAGGCCGAGACACTTACCCATACTCCTACCAACCCTGATAGGATAATATAAGGCCGAGACACTTACCCATACTCCTACAGCGAGAACAACCACGAAGTAGACCACAATAACTGATATATCCGCGGCATTGTTCAGGACCGTCCCACCGCTCTGCCCCGCACTGCGCATCGAGGAGAACCCAAAGTAATCAGAACTCATGTTCACTCAGGTGTGGGAACTGGAGGCACTGGAGGCTCGAGCATTAATGGATCACCTGCACAGGTAGACCAGGTGCTTATATAACCTACCGCACTGTGTGTGTGTGTGTGTGTGTGTGTGTGTGTGCGTGAGAGTGTGTGTGTGTGTGTGTTTGTGCGTGAGAGTGTGTGTGTGTGTGTGTGTGTGTGTGTGTACGTGAGAGGGTGTGTGTGTGTGTGTGTGTGTACGTGAGAGAGGAAGAGAGAGAGAGAGAGAGAGAGAGAGAGAGAAAGAGAGAGAGAACAAAGGGAGATTGTGTTAGGTGTTTATGTGCAGAGAGTTTGAGAAAAGAGATAATAAAGAGGTATAGAGTGATAAAGATGTAGCTGAAGATTTATCTAAAGATATATCTAAATATTGATATAATACATATTAATACATATTGAATAACTAACCGAGCCGATCACTGTTTTATTGAACGTGAAAACGATCAGCAAATATTGATGTTAATTATCAACTCATAAGGAAATGCCTGATTGTCAATTCAGCACAGATTAACTATTATCAAAACTAGACATTCATGATGACACGGTTCAATTTATTTACACATGTTTAATCTATTTTATTATCAAAATGATAACAAAAACAAATTAACACTTTTTTTACATTGTTACGCCAAACTTACCACATGAGTAGGCCTAATGAACATAATGTAACCTTAATAGCCTATCGGTTTGTTTATTTTAAAGACACCTAAAGTAACTTCTTAATGTTTATTTGTGGATCTGTTGCTACTCTGACTGCCTTCGTTCAAATATGCAAATCATTCATATATATATTTAACATATAGACTTATTGCAATGTATTCAACATGTTTAATTACCATTATTTGGTAGCCTCATTTTGATAATAGGCTACTTATAAATATAATGAAAGTAAGTCATCTTCATATGAGTAAATTGTCTATAAATACAATTTCTTTTGTCAAAATACTTCCACTTTGCAACAACAAAAAAACGAAAAAAACGAAAACTAAACGCGTTGCTTGAATTGACATTACTTTACATTACTGCGCCATGAAGTAGCAGCCAGCCACCGCTAGGGGTCTCTGCTGCCTGTGCGTACCCTAGTGGTATGGCGTCATCACGCATGCGTGTTATTGAGCTGGGTCAAGCCCACCTGGGCAGTGGGCACGAGCCCATCATTCATGTCTACAATGTCTGAATGAAAGAGCGATGTTAAAATAGTAATTAAAGGGTTTTGCATGGGTATAACTGATTTTAGGGCCATCCCAAACAGCATATATGCAATAGCTTACATGTAGAGGTGTGCATCAACAGACACACCTTATTATATTATAATATAATATTAAAGGTCCCCTATTTTACCAGAGTGTGATGTTGATTACCCATTGCAAGCCATGTCAAAAGCTACCCTCTAATGACATCACACCTGGTAGTAAAATAGGGGACCTTTAATATTATAATAAGATTATAATAATACGATCAACACTTATTGTGGTGCAACGTTTTAATGGCATCATTTGAATGACCACACATTATTCAAAAGAACAAATTGTACTTGGACTTAAGTTAAGCGTCGGACACTGCGCCAGTTGACTTTGAAATCACTTGATCTGAAGGACTCCTGGCCCAGATGTCCACATGTGCAGCGATAACAGTGGGAGGAAAGACAGGACCGCACATATAACCGTGTGTTTGGACTTTATTTTGTTTTTAAAAAAAAGTGATAATTGTAAGCAACGCCATTTTTCCATCCTTCAGGTGAAACAGCGCAGGAGAGTAGGAACAGAGACAGGTCGATCCAGAGCACCTAAATGCACCGTCAGCACGCTTCACATTGTAGTGTAACACACTCAACATGGCAAACCTTCTCATTGGCGTTACAGACTAAACTCAGGACTGACAATGACGACCTGAACCTGAATATTGACTGAACTTGATTAAGACTTTTTTTTCTAAACCACTTGAGAACATAAGCAGGATTATAGTGGGTATAGGAAGAAGGAGGGATTCTAGGACAGAGGAAGGAGGGATTCTAGGACAGAGGAAGAAGGAACAAGAACAGCACTGAACAGGAAACATGGAATGTAAAAATAAATAAGAGGCCACAGTGACTTTCTGATGGAGCGACGAGCAACAATGGTGTTATATTTATATTATATTTGTGCCGTTTTCCAACACGGAGACTGTGTAACGTATACTGTTTTATATGTGACGTAGGCCTACTGTTGGTACATTCAGCTAATTGGATTGTTTTTATTCTTTGTATTGTATTGCAGGGTCCAAAATGTACTTTTAGACTTTAGTCTCTTTACCCAAATGTTCAAATCTCCCAGTCAGCTGGTGGCAGGTCTTCATTTTGGACCCCGTTATTGTTTGTATCGTTTTTAATATCTTCCTGCCCAGGGACTACAGATGTTGGTTAGCTATATAGCTAACTCTGGCCCAACGTTGTGTTGTGCATGCCCCCCTTAAATTAACTAATAAACTAAACTATATTCACTCAGAAAACAAGACATTTATAATCTTAATTTCAGGCCGCATAAGAAACAATACTTTTCTGTGAAAGGCTTCCCTGAATTCTGATGTGGACTTAACCTGAGCAGAGCCTCCCATCCACAAGGCCTTTTAATAACTCCATTCTGTCAACACGCCTACTTCACCAATCACACGTACTACTTTACAAGATGGTTTACACAAGGGCGATTTTTTTATTTCCTTTGTTAATGTTTCAAATCACGCTTACAAATCGCTTAGTGCTTAGGGTGAAAGGACAGCTTCTCCTCGTCCGTGTGTGTGTGTGTGTGTGTGTGTGTGTGTGTGTGTGTGTGTGTGTGTGTGTGTGTGTGTGTGTGTGTGTGTGTGTGTGTGTGTGTGTGTGTGTGTGTGTGTGTGTGTGTGTGTGTGTGTGTGTGTGTTGGTTCTGATGTGCGTTCGAAGAGAAATATAATCCCATTGTTGCATTCAATTATCCAAATAAATCAGAACGATAACATTACTGATTGAAACATTTAAATGGCACAACAAAAAAAAAATGGGGTGAAACATTGCAAAGTACTCAGGAAAAAAAAGTTAGCGATATGAGGGATATGGGGCGGGAAGGTAAATAGCTATTCTAACTAGAGTGCTCGCCGTCGGACCGCGGCGTGACTCAGTTGTTGGCCTCGCCGCCCTCGCTGTCCTGCTGGTCGCTGGTCCACAGGGTCAAGTTGTCTCGCAGCAGCTGCATGATGAGTGTGGAGTCCTTATAGGAGTCCTCGTTCAGATTGTCCAGCTGTCCGATGGCTTCGTCGAAGGCCTCCTTGGCGAGCTGGCAGGCCTGCTCGGGGGCGTTCTGGATCTCGTAGTAGAAGACGGAGAAGTTGAGGGCCAGGCCCAGGCGGATGGGGTGCGTGGCCGGCATGCTCTTGCTGATCTCGTGGGCGTCTTTGTAGGCGCCCTCGGAGGACTCCACGGCGGCCTTCTTCTCGCTGGTGGCCACCTCGGCCAGGTAGCGGTAGTAGTCGCCCTTCATCTTCAGGTAGAACACCTTGCTCTCCAGCTGGGCCTCGCCGCAGCTTTTGATGAGGTACTCGTCGAGCAGGGCGAGCACTTCTTGGCACCGGGCGTCCAGCTCCTTCTCGATCGTCTCCCTGTAGGCCCGCACCAGCTCCAGCTTCTTCTCGTTGCCGTCGGTGACGGCGCGCTGCTCGATGCTGGAGGTGACGCGCCAGGACGAGCGCCGGGCGCCCACCACGTTCTTGTAGGCGACGGACAGCAGGTTGCGGTCGTCGTTACTCAGAGGCTCGTTCAGCTCAGTCACCTGAAATATATATTTAAATAACATTTCAGTAACATTTAATTGCAGTTTTTAAATGAGCAAACCAGCTGTAGTACACAACCACCCTCTAGTAGAGAAACCTTCCCAGACCAGGATGTATGGTCTGTGTGGTCCCCAGTCTCCCGGGTAATCTTCCTAGGCCAGGATGTATAGTCTGTGTGGTCCCGTCTCCCAGGTAACCTTCCTAGACCAGGATGTATGGCCTGTGGTCCCCAGTCTCCCAGGTAACCTTCCTGGACCAGGATGTATGGTCTGTGTGGTCCCCAGTCTCCCAGGTAACCCTCCTAGACCAGGATGTATGGTCTGTGTGGTCCCCAGTCTCCCGGGTAATCTTCCTAGACCAGGATGTATGGTCTGTGTGGTCCCCAGTCTCCCGGGTAACCCTCCTAGACCAGGATGTATGGCATGTGTGGTCCCCAGTCTCGCAGGTAACCCTCCTAGACCAGGATGTATGGTCTGTGTGGTCCCCAGTCTCCCAGGTAACCCTCCTAGACCAGGATGTATGGTCTGTGTGGTCCCCAGTCTCCCAGGTAACCCTCCTAGACCAGGATGTATGGTCTGTGTGGTCCCCAGTCTCCCATGTAACCCTCCTAGACCAGGATGTATGGTCTGTGTGGTCCCCAGTCTCCCATGTAACCCTCCTAGACCAGGATGTATGGTCGGTGTGGTCCCCAGTCTCCCAGGTAACCCTCCTAGACCAGGATGTATGGTCTGTGTGGTACCCAGTCTCCCATGTAACCCTCCTAGACCAGGATGTATGGTCTGTGTGGCACCCAGTCTCCCATGTAACCCTCCTAGACCAGGATGTATGGTCTGTGTGGTCCCCAGTCTCCCATGTAACCCTCCTAGACCAGGATGTATGGTCTGTGTGGTACCCAGTCTCCCAGGTAACCCTCCTAGACCAGGATGTATGGTCTGTGTGGTACCCAGTCTCCCATGTAACCCTCCTAGACCAGGATGTATGGTCTGTGTGGTCCCCAGTCTCCCAGGTAACCCTCCTAGACCAGGATGTATGGTCTGTGTGGTACCCAGTCTCCCATGTAACCCTCCTAGACCAGGATGTATGGTCTGTGTGGTCCCCAGTCTCCCAGGTAACCCTCCTAGACCAGGATGTATGGTCTGTGTGGTACCCAGTCTCCCAGGTAACCTTCCTAGACCAGGATGTATGGCCTGTGGTCCCCAGTCTCCCAGGTAACCTTCCTGGACCAGGATGTATGGTCCCAAGTCTCCCATGTAACCTTCCTAGACCAGGATGTATGGTCTGTGTGGTACCCAGTCTCCCAGGTAACCTTCCTAGACCAGGATGTATGGCCTGTGGTCCCCAGTCTCCCAGGTAACCTTCCTGGACCAGGATGTATGGTCCCAAGTCTCCCATGTAACCTTCCTAGACCAGGATGTATGGTCTGTGTGGTCCCCAGTCTCCCGGGTAATCTTCCTAGGCCAGGATGTATAGTCTGTGTGGTCCCCAGTCTCCCGGGTAATCTTCCTAGGCCAGGATGTATAGTCTGTGTGGTCCCGTCTCCCAGGTAACCCTCCTAGACCAGGATGTATGGCCTGTGGTCCCCAGTCTCCCAGGTAACCTTCCTAGACCAGGATGTATGGTCCCCAGTCTCCCAGGTAACCTTCCTAGACCAGGATGTATGGTCCCCAGTCTCCCAGGTAACCTTTCTAGATCAGGATGTATGACCAATTTGGTCCCCAGTCTCCCAGGTAACCTTTCTGGACCAGGATGTATGGTCTGTGTGGTCCCCAGTCTCCCAGGTAACCTTCCTAGACCAGGAAGTATGGTCTGTGTGGTCCCCAGTCTCCCAGGTAACCTTCCTAGACCAGGAAGTATGGTCTGTGTGGTCCCCAGTCTCCCGGGTAACCTTCCTAGACCAGGAAGTATGGTCTGTGTGGTCCCCAGTCTCCCAGGTAACCTTCCTAGACCAGGATGTATGGTCCCCAGTCTCCCAGGTGAGGTAACCCTCCTATACCAGGATGTATGGTCCCCAGTCTCCCAGGTAACCCTCCTAGACCAGGATGTATGGTCCCCAGTCTCCCAGGTAACCTTCCTAGACCAGGACGTGTGGTCCCCAGTCTCCCAGGTAACCCTCCTAGACCAGGACGTGCGGTCCCCCAGGTGGGTCTGGGCCCTAACATGTCCGCGCGCGCGGTCTTCTCCGTGTTGGGAGTTGTCCGCGTGACTCGGCAGCTCGGGTGGGGTGGGTCCGCCCTTGCGCGAGCGGCCGCTCAGGCCGCTCATTGTTTGCTAGCAGGCTAACTGTAGGAGCTAGCGTTAGCTTGCACAAAAAGAAAATCAAGATTGTACATTATACAGAGGTAGGTTTTTATTTTTTTATTACAAAACGGGCCAAACACCCAGCATGTGATTCTAACCCGACTCCTAGACTGATTCTATAACATCTTATTATTACTAATATATTATTATTATACATCCGCGTGGAGGTTTAGTTCGTGCGCGAGCAGCGGTTACTGCAGCAACGTCTTCTCGGACTAGCCTAGCGGCTAGCACGTTAGCCGCGTTGACCAGCTGGCAAACAAAGCCAAGCGCTAGCGACGATGCTACCGCTAACGCTAACAATGCTAGCATTAGAAGACAGAATCGGGGCGTCACGTTGATGCTGCAGAAAAAAACCCATCCGGTGTTTTACAACCTGCTGGGGTGGGGGCGCGAACGAAAACACACGCACACGCACACGCGCACACACACACACACACATACACAAAAAGGTGTGTGTGTGTGTGTGTGTGTGTGTGTGTGTGTGTGTGAGAAACAGACAGGTCCGGTCGCACCTGTTTCATCGCAGCAGCCATGTCGTCGTAGCGCTCCGCCTGCTCGGCCAGACGAGCTCTCTGGATCAGCTGCTCCCGGTCCGCCATCTCCTACTGCTTCTCCTGCTCCTGATGCTGCTGCTGCTGCTCCTCCTGCTGCTGCTGCTGCAGAACCGTGTCCACCCAGCTACAGTGTGTGATGGATGCTGGGTAAGAAGAGAGCAAGTGATTATTATTCATATTCTGGGACACATGCATGCACGCGGTGGTGGTTCCGAGCGAGTGACGTCTTACCGGACTTTCTCCCGGGTCACCAAGACGACGCCAAGCAGAACCCGCCCTGGCCTCCCACCGCTGTCTCCTCCGGTGCTGGTTCTGGTTCTGGGTCTGGGTCTGGTTTCTGGTGCTGCTGCTGCTGCTGCGGACGTCCGGTCGACTCGGCGCGGCTGCTGAAGGGGAGGCGGACCGCGGGGAGGGCTGCTGCTATTTCAGGGTGACGTCACTTTCTAAAAATAGCCAACGGTCGCCGCTGCTGCGGCTTTGCGGCTGCGCACTGCGGTCTTGCTGCATTTTTTTTTTTTGTTCGTTGTTGCAGCGTCCGCATGCGCAGTAGACACGCGTGACCTGTCCTCGTTGATTCCCGCAGACTCGTCCTCCTAAATGTGAAACTCGTACTGAGTTGAACCCGTTGAGTTTTATATCCGTATGATAATCATCATAAATCGTTATTTTAAACTCGACTGCGCTGACTTGTTCATGATAATAACCAGGGCTGCTGCTTTCGTCACGTGTGCACAATCATGTTATTTGCCATATGTCATTTACCTCAAAATCAGAAGGGCCTTGCTTGGTTTGGAAACAGACCAATAGCAGAGCATATATTGACCCATTCATGCCATCTGCATCAGGTTTTAGCATTTTAATGTTAACGTGGACCTTAATCATATAGTCGGTTGCATTGTCCTCTAAATCATAACAGCTGACACAAAGAGGAATGATGATGATGACGGAAACCAGGATAAGCCCAATAATGTCCCATACGCCACGAGCGATACAGTGATGTGGTTAATGTCACACTTGTGTATGTGGAGTCATGCCTGCCCACCTCCAGGCGTCCTGGGAGGTCCTGGGAGGCCCGAGGACGCACGCACGAGCCACCTCGAGGTCATCCTCACTCACCTCAGTGTAGACCGAATGCGGCTCTGCTTTATGACTCATTCCCGCATCTGCCCACGCTTTGCTTTTCACTTCAGATTTTGTATTGATTGCTTTTCTTTCAGGTTTGATGAATGTCATCTCAATGTTTTCCCACCGGCCCCCAACCGCACTCCTGCCCTTAAGGAGGAGGTGGTCTGAGCCCCGCTAGGAAGAAGAACTTGACTTGGGGAGGAAACCTCGGTGTGCTTCACGTTCAGCAAACAAAGCACTCCAGACGTGTGTTAGTTACTTATAGCAGACATGTCATCACAGCTGACACTCCCTGAACCTTGACCGTGCCTTGATATCCTGTCAATGAATGTCACAAAGATGGGAGGGGAGACGAGCACAGCCCTGGCCAACACTCCCTCTGTTTCCATTACTAACCCCTCTCCTAACCCTCTGCTTCCATTACTAACCCCTCTCCTAACCCTCTGTTTCCATTACTAACCCCTCTCCTAACCCTCTGCTTCCATTACTAACCCCTCTCCTAACCCTCTGCTTCCATTACTAACCCCTCTCCTAACCCTCTGCTTCCATTACTAACCCCTCTCCTAACCCTCTGTTTCCATTACTAACCCCTCTCCTAACCCTCTGCTTCAATTACTAACCCCTCTCCTAACCCTCTGTTTCCATTACTAACCCCTCTCCTAACCCTCTGTTTCCATTACTAACCCCTCTGTTTCCATTACTAACCCCTCTCCTAACCCTCTGTTTCCATTACTAACCCCTCTCCTAACCCTCTGTTTCCATTACTAACCCCTCTCCTAACCCTCAGCTTCCATTACTAACCCTTCTCCTAACCCTCATCTTCCATTACTAACCCCTCTCCTAACCCTCAGCTTCCATTACTAACCCCTACCCTAACCATCTGCTTCCATTACTAACCCCTACCCTAACCCTCTGCTTCCATTACTAACCCCTACCCTAACCATTACTAACCCCTACCCTAACCCTCTGTTTCCATTACTAACCCCTACCCTAACCATTACTTACCCCTCTCCTAACCCTCAGCTTCCATTACTAACCCCTACCCTAACCATTACTTACCCCTCTCCTAACCCTCAGCTTCCATTACTAACCCCTACCCTAACCATTACTAACCCCTACCCTAACCCTCTGTTTCCATTACTAACCCCTACCCTAACCATTACTTACCCCTCTCCTAACCCTCAGCTTCCATTACTAACCCCTACCCTAACCATTACTAACCCCTACCCTAACCCTCTGTTTCCATTACTAACCCCTACCCTAACCATTACTTACCCCTCTCCTAACCCTCAGCTTCCATTACTAACCCCTACCCTAACCATTACTTACCCCTCTCCTAACCCTCAGCTTCCATTACTAACCCCTACCCTAACCATTACTAACCCCTACCCTAACCCTCTGTTTCCATTACTAACCCCTACCCTAACCCTCTGCTTCCATTACTAACCCCTACCCTAACCCTCTGTTTCCATTACTAACCCCTACCCTAACCATTACTAACCCCTACCCTAACCCTCTGCTTATGTTGAACCTAATGACAAGTTTATACTCACACAGGACCTCTCAACATTTTGAAGCTAAACCAAAAAAACATCCCATCCTTCTCTGCTCCCTCCTCCCTACGTTTCTCCACCATTGAGAAGTGTTACATTCACGCACCTGTGATTGACAGGCCAGATGGATCAGGAAGAGATGAGCTGATTGGTTAGGAACAACGGGATATTCTCAGCATTTCACTTAATAATAGCTGATGGATGGCTAAGCCCTTTCTAACAAATCACACTCAAATGAGAGTTCTTAAGTCTTACCTACAGGTTATTGTAAACTCTTTTCCCGAGTGGTACTTCATTATTACATTTAGTCACATGCCTTGAACGCAACAATGGGCACAATGGGCCCCGACTTGAAATCATGAATGAGAAATAAAGGCAAAGTCATGTCGATTATGGAGGTTTGCGATGTGCTAATTGGCTGCAATTATCACAGCTAGTACTTTTTTATGTGTCTCATTACCTATATTGTTGTTGCTTGACAAGTTCTGTTTTACAAGATGATGGCTCCTTTGAACCCTCCTAATATATGGAAGTGGAGCTGGTGTGGACAGCCATGGTGTAGAGGAGAGGGAAGGGGAGCTATTGAACTGGTCTCGTTTCAAATGGCTGCTGGAAACCTCTAAATGGGAGCAATCAATATGTGCCTTAATGAGAATCAGCCCTGGCACAAAGCCCGGAAGGATTAGCTCTTGAAGTGCGAATAAAAGTGTCTGTGTGCGTATGCTTTCTGCATTGTAATAATCACAACAAAGACATGTTATCCCCTCTGCATAGTGTGTCTGCGGAGGTAATGAGCACGGCCTCCCCATGTGGCCGTTATGTAATACTGCAAGCTGCTGCTGGGATATGAGGATTACATCCAAGCAACAACATAAAGAACACAATCAAACACAAAACACACACATATGACTTAGGGAATTTACATCATACCATTTGCCTCACAATACAAAACAACATTACTCCTATAGGCACATTAGATTTGAATATTGTTACAAGCCATGTCTCACACTGAAAAGCCCATTCAGATATTGGCCAAAGGGGGTCAAATCAGGAAACCAACTGTATAATAATGAACAATATCACAATACACACACGCAACTGCACAAAACAATACACTAACTATCACCAGTATCCTCATCTGGGACTAAAGAGGTACAGACCAGTCGACATGAAATGCCTTTAAGACAACAGTTATTCACCCGTATTAAGCAGAACACATTTCCACACTAACTGTTGTTAATATTGGGCTAACTGTCGTTAATATTGGGCTATGATGTGAGGTTTGTTTTCCACATGGTTTTCCATAGCTAAGTAATGTTTGAACAGGAGCCGCGTGGTTCCCCGTGGAGTAAACCATTCACACACCAACGTGTGAATGGTTTACTCCACTGTAAACTCCACTCCCTGACCCTGAATAATAATAATAATAATAATAATAATAATAATAATAATAATAATAATAATAATAATAATAATAATAATAATATGAAGAGGAAAGCTGCTTTGCTGAACCATATTGATGCGAACAGAAGTTGCTGTGAAACTGGGGTGTGACCAGTGGGAACATGGCTCACTGGCGCAGGTGTGTGAAACACTTCCATCTAATTCTGTATTATATTATGTTATATTATATTTTATTATATTATATTAACATGGTAGCCTGCTGAATGCAAGTGAATGGTGCGTCGAAACGGGTCGCGCTCAATCTACACCAAGGGACAAAACATTTTAGAAATTGACTTTTGTATTTATCTATGTATTTGCTAAATGGGTGAAGTGTCGCTCAAAATAAAATGTCCCATGTGGAATTAAACACTGGCCATGATGAACCGTGAGGTAATGCATGCATATGGCCGCATGGGGGGCGTCGAGGCCTTTTAATCAAACCTTCAAAACAGCCACCAGGGGGCGTGTGATGCACGTCGCGCTCTCTTTATTATATAATATCATTATATTATTATACAATAAAATCATTACTATATTCGTGCCCTCTATGCTTCAACTTTCACCGATCAAGAGTTGTGTCCTGGTTATTTGCTGCCTCGGGATGCCTTGTCATAATTATGAAATGTAGGCCTATATATTCTTATAATAATACATACATCATAGGATGTATGGGTCATAATAGTACCACTACACGTCTTCTTATATTATATTATATTTTATTTTATTACATTATTATATTATATTATAATAATATCACAGCATGGCCTCAGTGCTGCCTCCCTGTGGGCGGGGCGAGCATCGCATGTCTGTGACAGCCAAGTGTATGAGATCATTCATTAGTTCAATCAGGCCATCCTAATAACTGGAAGCAGGGCCAGCCTACATTCAAAAGGAAAACACCATAAACGCCCTTAATCGTATGAAATGACAAAATAAGGCGTTTCTTTTTCAATTATTGCGAATGTAATAGAATTAGTGATTGATGTTGCAGGGGACTGTATCTACTTTCATTTCTTCTTCCCTCAGTTCACAGTATCTGACATACTAACTGATGCATTTCATGGGCATATTGCACATATGTATATTAACTATTATAGCTATTGCAAGGCTGGGGAGTGCTGTTGGTTTGAATAATATGATGCTATATGGTCAAAATAAAACAAAAAAATAAAATAAATTAATATTCCTATATAATGGCTTAGAATTCAATAAGAAAAATAATACAAAAAGCAAAGTTTATTTTAATACATGGCAAACTGGTTTGGGTTAAGGTTAGTTGTCTGTTCTTGAGTGCCTACTTCTCAGCAGTCAGTCAGTGTCAAGCCAAGCCACGAGACACTGCATCCCTTTGTTTATTATTGATTGTGTGACTATTCTTGAACTATTTTCCAGATTTTAAAGATTGTACGTGAACAATAAGAACAGCATTCAGCAACATTGATATTTTTTTAATCGTTTTTTTTCTTTTTTGTACCAACCTCTGCCACATGACGGTCACAAGACACGACTGTAGCAGATGTCTCACTTCCCTTTGCAGGGAAATGTATTTATGTTCACTGCTCAGAGCGTTGCTTCCTCACAAAAAGCTTGAGAAATTATCATCCTAATTCCTTGCCCACTACCCCCGCATGTCCTGATGACCTAAATAAAGTGGAAGGTACAACACAAGGAGTCAAGGAGATTAAATCATTACTCATTTTGTATTGGGGGGTTTTGGGGATAAAGAAAAATGTCTATTCTGGTGTGAGCTTATTGGCTGTGTGGTTGATGCTACCGCCCACAAAATGTCATCAGAAAGTTGTAGAGATTACAGTAGTAGAGATTACTGTAATGGGAAGGTTATCCTGTCCTTCCCTTCGGGAGATTCGTGTGCAATATCGTCCTAAATGTAATATTAAAACGTTAATGGCACTATTGACCTATACCATTGTGTCCTATACCTTAGTGTCCTTTACCTTAGTGTCCTACCATAGTGTCCTATACCTTAGTTTCCTACACCGTAGTCTCCTACACCTTAGTGCCCTATACCTTAGTGTCCTATATCTGAGTGCACTGTACCCCAGGTCTTACTTTAGTGTCCAATACCTTAGTGTCATACCTCAGTGTCCTACTTTAGTGTGCTGCACCTTAGTGTCCTTCACCATAGTCTCCTACACCTTAGTGTCCTACCTTAGTGTCCTATACCTTAGTGTCCTATATCTGAGTGTACTATACGTTAGGGTCTTACCTTAGTGTCCAATACCTCAGTGTCCTACACCTCAGTGTTCTATACCTTAGTGTCCTACCTCAGTGTCCTGCCTTAGTGTGCTGCACCTTAGTGTCCTATACCTTAGTGTCCTACCTTAGTGTCCTATACCTTAGTTTTCCTACACCATAGTCTCCTACACCTCAGTGTCCTACCTTAGTGTCCTATATCTGAGTTCACTATAACTTAGGGTCTTACCTTAGTGTCATACACCTAAGTGTCATACACCTTAGTGTCCTACCTTAGTGTCCTACACCTCAGTGTTCTACAACTTAGTGTCCTATACCTTATTGTCCTACCTCAGTGTCCTACCTTAGTGTGCTGCACTTTAGTGTCCTATACCTTAGTGTCCTACACCTTAGTATCCTATACCTTAGTTTCCTACACCATAGTCTCCTCCACCTTAGTGTCCTACCTTAGTGTCCTATACCTTAGTGTCCATATATCTGAGTTTACTATACCTTAGTGTCTTACCTTAGTGTCCAATACCTTAGTGTCGTACACCTTAGTGTCCTACCTTAGTGTCCTACACCTCAGTGTTCTACACCTTAGTGTCCTATACCTTAGTGGCCTACCTCAGTGTCCTATCTTAGTGTGTTGCACCTTAGTGTCCTATACCTTAGTGTCCTACCTTAGTGTCCTATACCTTAGTTTTCTACACCATAGTCTCCTACACCTCAGTGTCCTACCTTAGTGTCCTATATCTGAGTTTACTATACCTTAGGGTCTTACCTTAGTGTCCAATACCTTAGTGTCGTACACCTTAGTGTCCTATACCTTAGTGTCCTACCTCAATGTCCTACCTTAGTGTGCTGCACCTTAGTGTCCTATACCTTAGTGTCCTACCTTAGTGTCCTACACCTCAGTGTTCTACAACTTAGTGTCCTATACCTTATTGTCCTACCTCAGTGTCCTACCTTAATGTGCTGCACTTTAGTGTCCTATACCTTAGTGTCCTACCTTAGTGTCCTATACCTTAGTTTCCTACACCATAGTCTCCTCCACCTTAGTGTCCTACCTTAATGTCCTATACCATAGTGTCCATATATCTGAGATTACTATACCTTAGGGTCTTACCTTAGTGTCCAATACCTTAGTGTCATACACCTTAGTGTCCTACCTTAGTGTCCTACACCTCAGTGTTCTACACCTTAGTGTCCTATACCTTAGTGTCCTACCTCAGTGTCCTACCTTAGTGTGTTGCACCTTAGTGTCCTATACCTTAGTGTCCTACCTTAGTGTCCTATACCTTAGATTCCTACACCATAGTCTCCTACACCTTATTGTCCTACCTTTGTGTCCTATACCTTAGTGTCCTATATCTGAGTTTACTATACCTTAGGGTCCTACCTTAGTGTCCAATATCTTAGTGTTGTACACCTTAGTGTCCTACCTCAGTGTCCTAACTTAGTGTGCTGCACCTTAGTGTCCTATACCTTAGTGTCCTACCTTAGTGTCCTATACCTTAGTTTCCTACACCTCAGTGTCCTACCTTAGTGTCCTATACCTTAGTGTCCTATATCTGTGTTTACTATACCTTAGGGTCTTACCTTAGTGTCCAATACCTTAGTGTTGTACACTTTAGTGTCCTACCTTAGTATCCTACACCTCAATGTTCTACATCTTAGTGTTCTATAACTTAGTGTCCTACCTCAGTGTCCTACCTTAGTGTGCTGCACCTTAGTGTCCTATACCTTAGTGTCCTACACCTTAGTGTCCCATACCCCAGTGTCCTACCTTAGTGTGCTGCACCTTAGCGTCCTATACCTTATTGTCCTACACCTTAATGTCCTACACCTTAGTGTCCTATACCTTTAGTTGCTGTCCAAATGTTGAGTATACAAATCAGATTCCCTATATAGTACTTAATACCGATGTGCAACCAAAGGCCGTGTTGAAAGTGGCTCACTTGTTCCCTCATTCCCTCATCCTGACATCTTCAATCCTAGGATCTTAGCAATAAGACAAGTTTCCTAGTTTGCAGAAGATGACCATGACTGCCATCTTCCTGGGGCATCACCACCAGTCACCGCTTCTCAAGCTTCCCGCACTATATCCCACTGCTGTATTCCCGTACTATATCCCACTGCTGTATTCCCGCACTATATCCCACTGCTGTATTCCCGCACTATATCCCACTGCTGTATTCCCACACTATATCCCACTGCTGTATTCCCGCACTATATCCCACTGCTGTATTCCCACACTATATCCCACTACTGTATTCCCGCACTATATCCCACTGCTGTATTCCCACTCTATCCCACTACTGTATTCCCACACTATATCCCACTGCTGTATTCCCGCACTCTATCCCACTGCTGTATTCCCACACTCTATCCCACTACTGTATTCCCACACTATATCCCACTGTATTCCTGCACTCTATCCCACTACTGTATTCCTGTATTCCCGCACTATATCCCATGCTGCATAGCGGCTTTCATCCAACAGAGATGGTCGGCACATACAGGTTCTTTATACAAAAAGGGACGTCCAACACGTGTTAGCTTGTTTATACAACCAAAACACGTCACGCCGATGGCTTTCCGGCACATAACGAGTGTCCGAATTCCCCCGATTCCCTGCCTTACTTGTTCCCAAAGTAGAGTACGATATATAGGGTTCACTATATAGGGATCAGGGAACGAGGGAATGCGTGAACCAATTGGAACATGGCGCCCTGTCAGCGGTCACCGCGGGTCAAAGTGTTTCTGCTCTAATTAGAGTGGAATCTGTATGATGCGCTAAAGTGTTTGTCACCCCCATCACACATAAGCCAAGTTCATTCAGGAGAAATTTAATTGCATACTTTATGCGGTCATTACTTTTGCTCTAGTGGTCTCGTTGTGCGGCCAAGAACAGACTCTTTTGTTTTTTTCTTGATGAGTTGAGACAGCAGAGACATGAGTGATCAGGACAGTGTGTTCCCTTCCACACATTTTTTTAAGAAAAAAAACAAGACTTGATGCAGGATGGTAATAACAGAAGGAACAGAGTTAAGCAGTGCGTGTTGGTTTAGACTAAGTGTGTTGGCGTAGTAGACTTTGTGGTCTTCCTGGATATTTGCAGCAAGAATCACTCCAGTAACAGTGAAAACCCATCTTTAACACCGTGCACCACCAACCAAAAAACACATGTAATACACAGTCAAAATTTGCATAAGTTGTTTTATTTATGGTTATTGTCCTCTTTATATTTCTTCTAGATGTGTTGTTGTTGTTGTTGTTGTTTTTGTTGTTGTTGAAGTGGCCATCCGATAAAGTAATAGCAGAAGCTTGAAGCCCTTATAGCTGAGTTGTTGCATGGTGTGTTGAATAAAAATTAACGTTCATAAAAGTTTCCTCCTTGTATCTCTCTCTCTCTCTCTTGCTCTCTCTCTCTCTCTCTCTCTCTCTCTCTCTCTCTCCTCTCTCTCTCTCTCTCTCTCTCTCTCTCTCTCTCTCTCTCTCTCTCTCGCCTGTATTGCGACTCCGACCTTTATTCATGTAGTTGTTTATTCATGGTTTATTTTAACAAAGAGTGTACCTCACAGTATATTTACACATCATAACCACTGACTGTATAACAATTTCCATTTAGTGAACTCAAGGAGAATCTAACTGAAGGTATGTGTCATTTTTTTTTTACTTTCACAATGGCCCCCCCCCCCTTCTTTCTGTTTACCGGTGTTATATTTTCATGCTGGGATGGTTGTTGAGTTGATCACTATTGTTATTATCATCGTGATAATCATCATCATCATCATCATCATCATCATCATCATCATCATCATCATCATCACCCCCCCCCCCCCCCCTCATGGTCACTGTTATTTTCACCATTGTCGTTATTGACATCATCATTCTCGACATCGCCATAGCAACGTCGTGGCCATTATTTAACAGCTGTACATTCGTACACAGTGTTTTGACTTTTATATATATCTATATATATATATATATATATATATATATATATCTTTTTGGGGGGGGGAATATATTATTTAAAAACAAATAAAAGTGAAAACAAATCCCAAATAAAATATATTAATATCCCAAAATAACAAAACAAAACATGCATGTTTTTTTTTTTTTAAATGTATTTGTCAATTTAAAAAAAGGGGGGGTAACATAAAGGGATAGGATCTGCTTTTATGTACACTAATATTGGCACGTTTTGTCCTCATCATTAGGACTATGATGAGAGTACTGATGAGCTCTAACTCTTCCTCCGAACTCAGAGCTCAGCTTCTTCCATTGGCAGGTTCAACAGACAGGCATTAAAACAATCTAAATAAACTAATAAAGGGGTGGGGGGGGGGGGGGGGCAGGCAAAAAGACAGAATAGTATGTAAAAAAAAAACAATAAAATTTAACTTTACTATGTGGCAGTTTATTATTTTTTGTATCTTTTAGGCAAAACCCCCGTGACATCATGTTTTATAAGAAAGATGGGCTTTCCCGCGTGGCCTGTGTTGGGGTGAACCTCCTGCGCGCGGATCCATGTTGTCTAAATCCTTCTAATGAAGCAGCTTCAGTTGACCCAATAAAATAACCAAGGAGGAAGAAAGTCCTGCCGATGCATTAGTATTAGAGTCTGGAGTTTGGCAGGCGGGTTACGGTTTATAACTGTTACAGCTGAAGTTATAACAGTGATAACCAAAGTTAGAACTAAAGTTATAACAGTTATACATTTACTCCAGTGTTTCCAAGTGCTTGACTGTTGATTCAAAGTCCTTCTTTGTATGTGAATTAGTGTGTGTGCGTGTGTGTGTGTGTGTGTGTCTGTGTCTGTGTGTGTGTGTGCATGCGTGCGTGCACAAATGGGGTAAAAAACCCGAAACAAAATAAAAACCACAGCTGTGTGTGTGTTTGTGTGTGTGTGTGTCTACATACTCATAATATTCAGTGCAAACACATCGGTTAAAAATCCCATCGTAACCATCCACTCTTTTAGTTTTTTCACACCGTTTGGAATCTACAGCATAAAAGTCTGTCCCCCCCCCCCCCCCCCCATGACCTAAACCCTGCTCCTCCTGCTCCTCCTGCAACTCCTGCTCCTCCTGCTCCTCCTCGGCCGGTCACGCGGTGGACACCAGCGTCTCCGACCGCAGCCCGGTTCAGCCCCTCAGTGACCTGCCGCCCCCCTGGGGGGGGGGGGGTGGGGTCCCCCCTAGCACAACCCGATGTACTTCAGATTGTTCTGGATGATGACGTCCGTGACGGCGTCGAACACAAACTGGATGTTGCTGGTGTCGGTGGCGCAGGTGAAGTGGGAGTAGATCTCCTTGGTTTCCTTGTTGCGGTTGAGGTCCTCAAACTGCCGCTGGACGTAGACGGCTGCCTCCTCGTAGGTGTTCTGGCCCTTGTAGTCGGCGAAGCAGACGGTCAGCGGGATGCGCTTGATCTTCTCGGCCAGCAGGTCCTTCTTGTTCAGGAAGAGGATGAGAGAGGTGTTGGTGAACCAGTTGTTGTTGCAGATGGAGTCAAACAGCCGCAAGCTCTCCGCCATGCGGCTCTGTGGGCAAAGGGAAAAAGGCGGGAAGAAAGGGTTAATTGTTTTGGAGAGTTTCTTCGACAATGTAGGTGGAAATTTCTGGCATTATAAAATGCCAGAAAAAAATATTAATATTAAAATAATGAAATATAAATTGATATTTTTATAATAAATATGTAGTATATAAATTATATTTAATATATGTCACATATAATAATGTATGTAAGTGGGATAATGTACAGCGAGCCAGTCATTATTGTGGAATAAACCCTGACAGACATACTTACTAAAGAAATCAACACAAACAAATAATTTTATCGATTCAAAAATGCCTTTATTGCTCCGTTCCAAAAAAATGTTAGTTAGAGTCTAGGGTTGAAAATAGAAAAAAACAAAGCTCTGTAATAAAATATAATAATAACATTCAATATCTTGTCTAAAACGAGAGCCAGAGCTCTTCACATCGAACAACGTCAAAGTACCTTTTCCAACACTATCACTATCGTTATTCCAAACTGTTATGACACCGTTTACTTTGTTCAAACTATTCTCCAAGGAGAGGTCCAAGGAGATCGAATATGAGGTCAAATTGTTCTCCTGAGCGCCCCCAGCCTTGAAGAGTAAACCTGGTGATGTGTAAGTTGGCCACTGCAATGCCGTCTTGACAGATTTTTCACAATCCAAGTGATTTTCATTTTCAACGAAAGCTTACATTACCTCAGCAGACAACATAGTCTGTAGACATTTGTGGACAGCTGGAGAGCTAAAGCCAGCTGACTGGAAAGGAAGAAACCAAACTATGAAGTCACACGCCATAACTTTCCATTAAAGGCGACCTTTAGAGGAGGAATACTGGCGTGATTGGTTGTTATCGCAGTGACTTCCATGCTGCTTTTGTTCTCCAGGAAGACATTAAAGCCGAGCCGTCTGCTTTGGTCAGCAGAACGCGTTCCCCTGGATCGATAAACGGAGAAGTAAAGAAATACTGCTGACCGGTGCGCCCGGACCGCTATATGCCTCATAATGTCTTGGAAGACAATAGCAGCGTCCGGCCCCTGGTGAGGGTCTCTCTGGGCAGTAGCCATGCATTGACCCGTCCCCTGTGAGCATCTCTGCGGGCAGTAGCCAAGCGTGGACCTGTCCTCTGGTGAGGGTCTCTCTGGGCAGTAGCCACGCATGGACCTGTCCCCTGGTGAGGGTCATTCTGGGCAGTAGCCAGGCATGGACCTGTCCCCTGGTGAGGGTCTCTCTGGGCAGTAGCCAGGCATGGACCTGTCCCCTGGTGAGGGTCTCTCTGGGCAGTAGCCAGGCATGGACCTGTCCCTTGGTGAGGGTCTCTCTGGGCAGTAGCCAGGCATGGACCTGTCCCCTGTGAGCATCTCTGCGGGCAGTAGCCAAGCGTGGACCTGTCCTCTGGTGAGGGTCTCTCTGGGCAGTAGCCACGCATGGACCTGTCCCCTGGTGAGGGTCTCTCTGGGCTGTAGCCACGCATGGACCTGTCCCCTGGTGAGGGTCTCTCTGGGCAGTAGCCAGGCATGGACCTGTCCCCTGGTGAGGGTCTCTCTGGGCAGTAGCCAGGCATGGACCTGTCCCCTGGTGAAGGTCTCTCTGGGCAGTAGCCAGGCATGGACCTGTCCCCTGTGAGCATCTCTGCGGGCAGTAGCCAAGCGTGGACCTGTCCTCTGGTGAGGGTCTCTCTGGGCAGTAGCCACGCATGGACCTGTCCCCTGGTGAGGGTCTCTCTGGGCAGTAGCCAGGCATGGACCTGTCCCCTGGTGAGGGTCTCTCTGGGCAGTAGCCAGGCATGGACCTGTCCCCTGGTGAAGGTCTCTCTGGGCAGTAGCCATGCATGGACCTGTCCCCTGGTGAGGGTCTCTCTGGGCAGTAGCCAGGCATGGACATGTCCCCTGGTGAGGGTCTCTCTGGGCAGTAGCCAGGCATGGACCTGTCCCCTGGTGAGGGTCTCTCTGGGCAGTAGCCAGGCATGGACCTGTCCCCTGGTGAGGGTCTCTCTGGGCAGTAGCCAGGCATGGACTTGTCCCCTGGTGAGGGTCTCTCTGGGCAGTAGCCAGGCATGGACCTGTCCCCTGGTGAGAGTCTCTCTGGGCAGTAGCCAGGCATGGACCTGTCCCCTGGTGAGGCTCTCTCTGGGCAGTAGCCATGCATGGACCTGTCCCCTGGTGAGGGTCTCTCTGGGCAGTAGCCAGGCATGGACCTGTCCCCTGGTGAGGGTCTCTCTGGGCAGTAGCCAGGCATGGACCTGTCCCCTGGTGAGGGTCTCTCTGGGCAGTAGCCAGGCATGGACCTGTCCCATGGTGAGGGTCTCTCTGGGCAGTAGCCAGGCATGGACCTGTCCCCTGGTGAGGGTCTCTCTGGGCAGTAGCCAGGCATGGACATGTCCCCTGGTGAGGGTCTCTCTGGGCAGTAGCCAGGCATGGACCTGTCCCCTGGTGAGGGTCTCTCTGGGCAGTACTCAGGCATGGACCTGTCCCCTGGTGAGGGTCTCTCTGGGCAGTAGCCAGGCATGGACCTGTCCCCTGGTGAGGGTCTCTCTGGGCAGTAGCCACGCATGGACCTGTCCCCTGGTGAGGCTCTCTCTGGGCAGTAGCCACGCATGGACCTGTCCCCTGGTGAGGGTCATTCTGGGCAGTAGCCAGGCATGGACCTGTCCCCTGGTGAGGGTCTCTCTGGGCAGTAGCCAGGCATGGACCTGTCCCCTGGTGAGGGTCTCTCTGGGCAGTAGCCAGGCATGGACCTGTCCCCTGGTGAGGGTCTCTCTGGGCAGTAGCCAGGCATGGACCTGTCCCCTGGTGAGGGTCTCTCTGGGCAGTAGCCAGGCATGGACCTGTCCCCTGGTGAGGGTCTCTCTGGGCAGTAGCCAGGCATGGACCTGTCCCTTGGTGAGGGTCTCTCTGGGCAGTAGCCAGGCATGGACCTGTCCCCTGGTGAGGGTCTCTCTGGGCAGTAGCCAGGCATGGACCTGTCCCCTGGTGAGGGTCTCTCTGGGCAGTAGCCAGGCATGGACTTGTCCCCTGGTGAGGGTCTCTCTGGGCAGTAGCCAGGCATGGACCTGTCCCCTGGTGAGGGTCTCTCTGGGCAGTAGCCAGGCATGGACCTGTCCCCTGGTGAGGCTCTCTCTGGGCAGTAGCCATGCATGGACCTGTCCCCTGGTGAGGGTCTCTCTGGGCAGTAGCCAGGCATGGACCTGTCCCCTGGTGAGGGTCTCTCTGGGCAGTAGCCAGGCATGGACCTGTCCCCTGGTGAGGGTCTCTCTGGGCAGTAGCCAGGCATGGACCTGTCCCATGGTGAGGGTCTCTCTGGGCAGTAGCCAGGCATGGACCTGTCCCCTGGTGAGGGTCTCTCTGGGCAGTAGCCAGGCATGGACATGTCCCCTGGTGAGGGTCTCTCTGGGCAGTAGCCAGGCATGGACCTGTCCCCTGGTGAGGGTCTCTCTGGGCAGTACTCAGGCATGGACCTGTCCCCTGGTGAGGGTCTCTCTGGGCAGTAGCCAGGCATGGACCTGTCCCCTGGTGAGGGTCTCTCTGGGCAGTAGCCACGCATGGACCTGTCCCCTGGTGAGGCTCTCTCTGGGCAGTAGCCACGCATGGACCTGTCCCCTGGTGAGGGTCATTCTGGGCAGTAGCCAGGCATGGACCTGTCCCCTGGTGAGGGTCTCTCTGGGCAGTAGCCAGGCATGGACCTGTCCCCTGGTGAGGGTCTCTCTGGGCAGTAGCCAGGCATGGACCTGTCCCCTGGTGAGGGTCTCTCTGGGCAGTAGCCAGGCATGGACCTGTCCCCTGGTGAGGGTCTCTCTGGGCAGTAGCCAGGCATGGACCTGTCCCCTGGTGAGGGTCTCTCTGGGCAGTAGCCAGGCATGGACCTGTCCCTTGGTGAGGGTCTCTCTGGGCAGTAGCCAGGCATGGACCTGTCCCCTGGTGAGGGTCTCTCTGGGCAGTAGCCAGGCATGGACCTGTCCCCTGGTGAGGGTCTCTCTGATATTCAACAGATATTCATGCTGAATTAGCGATGTGAATTAAGGACGCGATCACCGGTATGAGTCCCATGTGTCTAGCGGTGTCTACCTGCCCAGGAGACGTGGGCAGCAGCACTCCTCTCTATAGAGCAATCGTTTGGTCAATATTTCTACACAATAGACAAAGTACCCTGCCCTAAACAATAGCCTAACTAAAGTGCAATTAAACCGTATGCGTCTCATGTTACAAAAATGTACTGAATTGATAGAACATTAAAATGGCTGTTGTAACCCGCTAGCTCTACAACAGTAAAAAGCAGGTAAAAAACTGCGTGGTCAGCGGAGCTCCAGTGTGAATGTAACTGTACTGTACTGTATACAGGTGACCAGGGGTGTGACCAGAATGTCATGTGTGGGTGGGCATGAGGCTTATTTGGGGGGGCAACATCTTTTGAAAACATTTTGAACAAAATTTGTGTTCACTAGTCATTATGGAGGCCATGGACGTCGCTAGCAATTTAAGTGATCCGGGGCTGTGACGATGTTCTCCAACGGGGGGGGACCGTGTATTACATTACTGTTTTCTGGTATTTATTGCACCCTAGCACCTCCTCACACCTTACAGGCCAGTACAGACCACCATAGCTTCAGTACCTACTGGCACCTTACAGGCCAGTACAGACCACCATAGCTTCAGTACCTACTGGCACCTTACAGGCCAGTACAGGCCACCATAGCTTCAGTACCTACTGGCACCTTACAGGCCAGTACAGGCCACCGTAGCTTCAGTACCTACTGGCACCTTACAGGCCAGTACAGACCACCGTAGCTTAAATACCTACTGGCACCTTACAGGCCAGTACAGACCACCGTAGCTTAAATACCTACTGGCACCTTACAGGCCAGTACAGACCACCGTAGCTTCAGTACCTACTGGCACCTTACAGGCCAGTACAGACCACCGTAGCTTCAGTACCTACTGGCACCTTACAGGCCAGTACAGGCCACCGTAGCTTCAGTACCTACTGGCACCTTACAGGCCAGTACAGGCCACCGTAGCTTCTCCTACATTGTTGGAAAGGGAGAGGTGGGGGGGGGTGGGGTATGCAACCTCACCACTAGATGGCACTAAATTTTACACACTGTACCTTTAAATAATGCTGTGCAAAGGGTATTCAAACTAATGTAGAATAAATATTGACCAGACTACATATGAATTCACTAATAGCAGGAAATCATAATCATTATCAAAAAATGTGCCATTAAATATAACTTTTATGACGTTTCCTGCACTTGAACTGTGTGTGTGTGTGTTTGTGTCTCTGTCTGTGTGTTAATAATATCTGCTTTGTGTATGAATGTGCATTGGTGAAAGAAAGGCGCAGCCAGAGAAAGTGGGCCGAGCCACTAGAGCACATGGGGCGAAGCCAGTAGCTTGTGACTGGGAGCAGTCAGACTGGCGTTTAAAAGGTTACACAAAACAACAGCATGGGGCTCTGAGCAGATCACAAGATCGAGAGAGAGAGAGAGCGAGAGAGAGAGAGAGAGAGAGAGAGAGAGAGAGAGAGAGAGAGAGAGAGAGAGAGAGAGAGAGAGGGAGATTCAACAATGACATAGCTAAAAATGTTTTCAGCCGTCATGCTATCAACACCTAGCCAAGTCAAAGCTCCTTCTTAATATACTTATTATATATTATATTATTATATATCATGGTGCAGCCAGCAGGAGTGTGTCCAGGGGTGGCACATGCCCCCCCCCCTAAAACAAATTGGATTGAAATGCCACCCTTGCTACATCTGGGCGTTGATATTATTTCAAACTTTTCAATCAAAATCTCTGCGTGAGACTGGCAGTACACTTGGACAACAAACAAGGAAAAACCAAAAAAACACGTTTATCCTTTACCAGATGTGAATAAAATCATAAAATGTTATTCTGTTCCACTCCTCTCTAGTCCATCTCTATCCTCCTGTCTCTCTAGTTCGTCTACCCTCCTGTCTCTCTAGTCCATCTATATCCTCCTGTCTCTCTAGTCCATCTCTATCCTCCTGTCTCTAGTCCATCTCTATCCTCCTGTGTCTAGTCCATCTATATCCTCCTGTCTCTCTAGTCCATCTCTATCCTCCTGTCTCTAGTCCATCTCTATCCTCCTGTGTCTAGTCCATCTCTATCCTCCTGTCTCTCTAGTCCATCTCTATCCTCCTGTCTCTCTAGTCCATCTCTATCCTCCTGTCTCTCTGGTCCATCTCTATCCTCCTGTCTCTCTAGTCCATCTCTATCCTCCTGTCTCTAGTCCATCCCTATCCTCCTGTCTCTCTAGTTCGTCTATCCTCCTGTCTCTCTAGTCCATCTCTATCCTCCTGTCTCTAGTCCATCTCTATCCTCCTGTCTCTAGTCCAGCTCTATCCTCCTGTCTCTCTAGTCCATCTCTATCCTCCTGTCTCTCTAGTCCATCTCTATCCTCCTGTCTCTAATCCATCTCTATCCTCCTGTCTCTCTAGTCCATCTCTATCCTCCTGTCTCTCTAGTCCATCTCTATCCTCCTGTCTCTCTAGTTCGTCTATCCTCCTGTCTCTCTAGTCCATCTCTATCCTCCTGTCTCTCTAGTCCATCTCTATCCTCCTGTCTCTCTAGTTCGTCTATCCTCCTGTCTCTCTAGTCCATCTCTATCCTCCTGTCTCTCTAGTCCATCTCTATCCTCCTGTCTCTCTAGTCCATCTCTACCCTCCTGTCTTTCTAGTTCGTCTACCCTCCTGTCTCTCTAGTCCATCTCTATCCTCCTGTCTCTAGTCCATCTCTATCCTCCTGTCTCTCTAGTCCATCTCTATCCTCCTGTCTCTCTAGTCCATTTCTATCCTCCTGTCTCTAGTCCATCTCTATCCTCCTGTCTCTCTAGTTCATCTCTATCCTCCTGTCTCTCTAGTCCATCTCTATCCTCCTGTCTCTCTAGTCCATCTCTATCCTCCTGTCTCTCTAGTTCATCTCTATCCTCCTGTCTCTCTAGTCCATCTCTATCCTCCTGTCTCTAGTCCATCTCTATCCTCCTGTCTCTCTAGTCCATCTCTATCCTCCTGTCTCTCTAGTCCATCTCTATCCTCCTGTCTCTCTAGTCCATCTCTATCCTCCTGTCTCTCTAGTTCGTCTACCCTCCTGTCTCTCTAGTTTGTTTACCCTCCTGTCTCTCTAGTCCATCTCTATCCTCCTGTCTCTCTAGTCCATCTCTATCCTCCTGTCTCTCTAGTTCGTCTACCCTCCTGTCTCTCTAGTTTGTTTACCCTCCTGTCTCTCTAGTCCATCTCTACCCTCCTATCGCTCTAATCTTTACATACAACACACATGTTGTAACGTAGCACAGACTGAAGCTCATCCTTTATTCTAAATGGAGACAAGGCTTTCACATTATCCACTCGATTCACTAAAACTTGGATGCATTTAGGTCAACGTTTACGTCTGTTTCAACTCTATAGGACCCCAACACACACACACACACACACACACACACAAACACACAATCACACACACACCAGGTGGGGGACCCCTTCAGGTGTGTGTTTATTAATAAACAGGTGACCACCTTCCTTTCCAGGAAAAACACACACACACACACATACACACACACACGTACACACCCTAGCTTCCCTGTGGCTTCTCGGAGTCGCCCGGCAGCAGTGCACAGTTTTAATTAACTTTAGTATTAATGAGGAGCTTCAGCCCAGCGTTCAAACTGTTTTCAGCGTGTTAGCAACCTTATTCATTAGCGGAGGTCCATCATTGTTTCCTTACGTTTCCCTGGACTTCGTTGGTTGCTGCGCTGGAGTTCATTTAGACGCAGGCAATGAGGAAATTATTTTTTTGTTTGGTACATTTCTGAATTTATTTTCAAAATTATTTGACATATCATTTCTATGACAGCGCAGTGCTGCCAAGCAAAACAATAAATTGTTCGGTTGTATTTATGAGAAAACTATTACGTACTAACATTGATAGTTTTCTCGTAATTAGATGATAGTTTTCTGGTTATTATGAGATAAGTTCAGTATCACGTATTAACGTGATCGTTTTCTCGTAATTAGATGATAGTTTTCTGGTTATTATGAGATAAGTTCAGTATCACGTATTAACGTGATCGTTTTCTCGTAATTAGATGATAGTTTTCTGGTTATTATGAGATAAGTTCAGTATCACGTATTAACGTGATCGTTTTCTCGTAATTAGATGATAGTTTTCTGGTTATTATGAGATAAGTTCAGTATCAGTATAGATTCTCGTAATTATGTGATAACTATCTCACAAAAAAAGACAGAACTTTTATTTTGTATTGTGTATTTGTTTCTGATAATCAATACCTTTATTTTGAAGCAAAATTATAACCAGTATTTTTCTATAAAAACTGTATATCATTTGGTTATAACTAAGTAACAGAGTAGCTACGTAGCTTAGCTTAGCAACTGTCAGCCTACAAACCACCACTATCTACCACATCTAGTGGGTTGGACGGTTGTTAAATCTGAGGATTCTCACAAGAACAGACACAAATTATTATCTGTATCAATTGTGACACTTTTGGAAACGTTTCCACACACACACACACACACACACACACACACACACACACACACATGCACACACATAATCAATACACCACACGTTGCAGCGATGCTGTTCCTGGTACTCTCCCCCCCACCAGACAGCTCACTGTCAATAGCCCAGGATTAGGAGCATTTGACTGGCTCTGTTGCTTAGCAACAGTATCCGTGGCAACCAATTCATTATGAATACTGGGATGGGACAGGGAAAATGCACTGGGGAACCGTTTGGAAGCAGAACTGCATGCGCAGGAATAATCTGTATCTGTTAATAATCTGTACATGTTAATAATCTGTATCTGTTAATACTCTGTATCTGTTCGTAGTGCAGCTGGGGAGGCTTGAATATGAAGCATTATGTGAGTTCGCAAAACGGTATAAGAAGAACTGTTATACTTGAGATATGTGACCTGGGTGGACTGTTAGATAATCCCCTTGTGATGACACTGTGGCGCTAGCGCTATGCTAGTGCTATGCTAACACTGTTCCAGGATCAAGAGGGAATGCTTCCATTTGGGTTTCAATTGAATCAATTATCAACATGAGTTTTAATCAGATCTTCACTCTCTTCTATTATAAGACATTTTTCAGCTTCCACTGTGGTGTGTCTTAAAGACACCAACACACAAAAGACACAAAAGCAGCTGTGAAATCAGGCATTACAAAAGTAACACAAAAACACTGTTCCCCCAAAACAAAAACACCGCCATCTTGTCCAGGTCACATGGGAGGAAGCTACTAGAGGAGCTTTAAGTCTGCGTTCTGTGTAACCGCTCACTACCTCCCCCGTTAGAGCAATCAACTGCCCAAGGTCCAATGGCCCAAGTAGGCAGCACTATGGTCACACACACACACACACACACACACACACACACACAAATAATATACATACATGTACACACACACACACACACACACATGATTGTACACACATTGTGCATGTACGTGTGTGTGTGTGTGTGTGTGTGTGTGTGTGTGTGTGTGTGTGTGTGTGCATTCCCATCATTGCTTTCATTGTGGTCCTGATAAGTACGCTAAATATGTTATTAATTTCTTATTTTTGTTGTTGTAATTAATGTATTGACAGAATAATTGCTTTACGTAATTCTAAATGCCAAATAGAAAACCGTACTAATCGGCCTTTAGTCATTGAGTAATCCCTTTATTATATATTGATCGTATTCTTATATTTGCAAGGGTAATGACAGCAAATCCTTCCGCCCGAATCAATGACTATTTGATAATGTTTAGCTGACATGTTACCATGCTCATTATAGGGGATATTGCATATTATGAATGTATAAGCAAATTGTATTGTCATTTCAAAATGAGTAAACATGTTCATTACTGATGAGCAAAACAAAGGAAGGAGCTAAATGGACAACAGATAGCCTGAAGGTTTCCTAACCCTTACTAAGTATCAGTGGCGGACCTAGCAATTTGGGGGCCTAAGGCGAACATAGCATAGATCAGTATCCCCCGGGGCCCCTGGACACTTGGGGGGGGGGGGGGGGGGGGGGGCTGCGCGATTGTTGACGGGGGGGGGGGGGGGGGGGGGGGGTGCTGCTGCGCGATTGTTTGTTGACGTGGGGGGCGCACGCGTGGATAGGCCTACCGCCTAGTTTTGCCTAATGGTAATTAGATCTGTTAGTTTGAGTGAATACTGGTTATTTCTGTGAGGAGGTGTCTCAATGTTTTTGCAGTTCTACAATAACAATAAGATATATCGATGTATTGATATATCATTGTATCGATATGTCATTATATTAATATATCAATAGCAATCTCTTTTTTTGTTGAAAACACACTTTCCTTTTTTCCAACAAGAAAACCAAAGTACTTCCGAGATGAGGATCAATGCTGTAAATATTTAAACGGTGTAAACGCAGCTCCGGTTACAAACTAAATGATTCTCTGGCTCAACAATTAGCTCTTTATGTTTCGTCCAATACAAACGTGTGGGATCACTGTAAGTAGAGTATATAACCATCTTTATTTTTTTTTGGTATACTGTGTTAAATTATTCCTTCAAGTTTCAAAGGTGGATACCTTGGAAAAATAAATATGTTGGCATCTTCGATTGGAGGTTACAGAATCTGATCATCAGGCGGCAGATTGAGCCTCCAGGGACCTGATCTCCGCTGCTGTGTCAGGTGCTGTTGTGGCCGCCGAAGGTGACAGCCAAAGGTCAGGTAGACATTTGTGATAGGAAATCTAACCTTTCCTGCTCGCTTGAACCTGCACTTTTAGTGTGGAGCTTTCCACGCGGGTTAAAGGCCTTTTTTCCCACCTTTTTGCTGTTTTATAGCTCAGGTGTTCGTACCAGGAACTGTTGATTCATGTCATTGACAGAACCTTCTGTCAGATATTGTATAGATAAAGATATGCATGAATATTCACTGTATGTATGTTGTAATCATTCAATCTGCTTTTAGCACATGCCTGATGGGTGTATGAGAATGAGGACTGTCCTGAGGAGGGGGGTGCAGAGTGTTAATTGTCTCAGGTGGGACACTGAGAGCCGCATCCAGGCCTGCCAAGCGCATCTTGGCTAGCGTGGCGCGGCGTACGCCTGGTCGTGGTGTGACCGCTTATTTTCAGACGTTGGTTTTGCTCAAACTTTACCTAAAATTGTTTTGTTTTGTTGGTATTTTTGGTCAGGAATACAAAACAAAAGAATCCCTCATGGCTCGGCGTACACAGAAACAGCAAACTGCTGTTTTTTTACAGCTCAGTACACGCTGCTATGTACCGTATACAGAACCGTATACAGAACCGTATACAGAACCGTATACAGAACCGTATACAGAACAAAAACACTTTGCTTCTCCGTTGCTTCCATCTAACCTGAGCTGCTAACGTTGTCACAGAATCGCCAGTTTCCCCCGCGCCTTTACAACTCTCTGCGATGTTCCCATTGTCACGGCAATCTGTGAATCCTCCCAGGTACACCCTCACACCTTATATCCTGTGAACTCAATTAACACCTTGATGCATTTTATATCTCCTCTGGGTTTATTTTTAACTTGCCAAACTAATTGATTTTGTGTTCTGACTCGGTACATCCTTTGTTTATAACAAGAAGGAACTTTCCCTCTGTTTCACATAGTTTCAGAGGTCCGTGTTTCAGAGGAAGCCTCAATGCGTGAATAACATTCATACATTAAAATTCAGCTATTCAAATAGCTAAGAACGATATGATTGACCTTCATCTTCAAAGAAAAACAAAATGAAGGTCGTCCATTCCCACATGACTCCATAACGCTGATCGACTTTCAGACATAAGCCCCTAAAATTGATTGACATATTTCCGAGGAAAGGATTTCCACATGACTAAACAAAGCTGAATGGCATGTTTAGGAGCTAATGGTTTACACTCATGTAAATTAAAAACCTGGTTCATATTCTGCATTAATGCATTAATCATTTTATGGGCTGGCGTCAGGCGAGCGGAGAGATCAAACTCACCGCCTCCCTCTTCAGTTCCATCCAACATCCGTTCACCACCAACCCTTGCATTACAAGTCAGCATTCATCACCAAAATACCTGCTATGTATTTCTAGATTGGTAACTTGGTAACTTTATGACTCCACTATTCAATTTTTAAGGTATGTTTATTATAGCAGATCATTTAGGTCTTTGAATTTTTTTTTTTTCAACAACTGAGAGTGTCTGAAATCCATTTCCCCTTTTGTATAAAAAAAGAGAGGAAGGTGTAAAATGTCACACGTTCTTTCTTATATAATCAGTGATTGTGATGTGAGGACGTCTCCAGCGGAGCATTTAAGAAGATGATTTTGAGGACAAATATTCTCAGAGGAAACAACAAAGAGAATATATGAGCTCCCTTTTCCATCAGCTATCAGACTTGTGTGTGTGCTTGTTACGTTACGAATACAGAATCAATATGTTTGATTATCAAACCTTGAATCAGCTTTTGGCACATGGGTTGTATAAACCTTTTAACATATATCAGTATTCCTCGTAATTCCTCCAGTCAGATAAGATTTGTGAACCCCTTTGAGCGAATATCAACAGATTTATGAGTTCTATGGAGAAAGGAGGTCTACATTTACTGGTTGCTGCAATACCCTGCACCTGCAATAGTGTGTGTGTGTGTGTGTGTGCGTGTGTGTGTGTGTGCGTGCGCATACTGTATGTGTGCGTGTGCATACTGTATGTGTGTGCGTGTGCATACTGTATGTGTGTGCGTGCGCATACTGTATGTATGTGCGTGCGCATACTGTATGTGTGTGCGTGTGCATACTGTATGTATGTGCGTGCGCATACTGTATGTGTGTGCGTGCGCATACTGTATGTATGTGTGTGCGCATACTGTATGCGTGTGCGTGCGCATACTGTATGCGTGTGCGCGAGCGCGCATGCGCGTTTGCTTTGCTCACCGTCTGGTTATCCTCGTACAGCTTGAGGTCGTAGCCGCTCAGCTCCACGCAGAAGATGATGGCGGTCACGCCCTCGAAACAGTGGATCCACTTCTTCCTCTCGGAGCGCTGGCCGCCCACGTCCACCATCTTGAAGGTGAGCTCCTTGAAGGTGAACTTGTTCTCCACGATGCCCGTGGTCATGTCGCGGGAGCGCAGGATGTCCTCCACCGTGGGGATGTACTCGGCGGCCGAGATGCGCTCCAGGTCGTTCAGGTAGTAGGCGGTGTTGTCCTCCAGGTGGTACTCGTTGGAGCGCTGGAAGCACTCCTGCACGCCGGAGTCGGCCCACAGCCGCTTCATCACGCCCAGCAGCTCGCCGGTGATCTCGCCCTTGCTCTCCGCCGGCCCCGTCAGCGCGAAGAGCTGCACGGCGTCGTAGGCGCGGTCGGCGTCCTGGAAGTCGATCTTGAGCGTGGCCAGGGCGCGGATGATGCGCGTCAGCGAGTCGATGGCGTTGTACAGGATCAGCGGCTTGTACTCCTTGCACGCCTCCAGGTTGAAGCCGCCGCTGTGGATGATCTTCATCTGCTTGACGATGGTGCTCTTCCCCGAGTTGCTGGTGCCCAGCAGCAGCAGCTTGATCTCCCGGCGCTGCCGCTGGCTCTCGGAGCGCAGGTGGCGGTCGATGCGCCGCGAGCGCCGCGCCGCCTCCTTCTCCTCGGAGCTCTGTCGGCATCCCATGGTCCTCCGCCAGGTGGTGATCGCCAAGGACAACGTGCTGCCGGGGTGACGAGGGGCCCGCTGCTTGAGGACTGGTTGAAGAGGGTGGGGGTGGGGGGGGGTAGTGGTGGTTGGGGGGGGGGGGGGGGGGGCTGGGGGTGGGGCTTGGAGAACCCCAGTGGGAGCAAACAAGATTCGGAAGCAGATTCAGGGATGATTATGCTGGAACTTTCTTGTTTTCCCCTTAAGGCTTAGCGACGGAACGGGGTCTAGGGTCTCGTGGTGAACCAGAGACCCAGAGAAGAAGAAGAAGAAGAAGAAGAAGAAGAAGAAGAAGAAGAAGAAGAAGAAGAAGAAGAAGAAGAAGAAGAAGAAGAAGAAGGAATAGAAGAAGAAGAAGAAGAAGAAGAAGAAGAAGAAGAAGAAGAAGAAGAAGAAGAAGAAGAAGAAGAAGAAGGAGAAGGAGAAGGAGCTCAGCGGCTTTCTGCCTGGACCGGGAGGGAGGGGCGGGTCTGTGAGTCCCCGGCGGACAGGACCGCGGCTCCTGGGACACTCCCACGCAGTCTGGCGCTGAAGTTGGACCGGCTGCGGAGGCCGAGGGAGCTGAGGCTCATAGCAGATGGCAGAGGAGGAGCGGGAGGAGGAGGAGCAGGAGGAGAAGCTGGAGGAGGAGGAGGAGGAGCTGCGGCGCGTGTCAGTGGAGAGGGTGTTTGGGCTCGACGCGTGCGAATAGCAGAACCCTCTCGCTCCTGTCCCACATGACTCGGGGCGAGACTCTTCCTGTCCGGTCTGACCGCCTCCACGAGTCTTCCTCTTCCTCTCGTCTCCGTGCGAGGGGAATATTCAGTCACACAACTGCAAGCCTCCCTGTCTGCCAATAAGAGAGAGAGACAGAGAGAGACAGAGACAGAGAGAGAGAGAGACAGAGGTGGCGGTCAGGATCATTGTAAGCAGTCTTATCTGCACCTACAGAAGCCGGAGGCATTAGTCGTATTAAATACACACCAGTATTACTGAGGGAATGATGAAGTGTGTTCTAAAGCACCTGTATCTCCACTCCACAGCTCCAAAGGTCAATACTGTTAATGGACAATGGAAGGGCTGAAAGGCATATGCTTGTGAATAAACATATGCACACACACACACACACACACACACACATGCAGACGCACAATGTCACACACACACACACACACAGACGCTTGTAATCACAAACACACAGTTCCACTGAATCACACACGCCCACATAGACACACCCACTTAGACACACATGCATACAAGCTTGTAATCGTGAACACACAAAGACACAAACGCTCACACACAGACACACACACACACGCACACACAAGGTCATAACATATGCAGCAACGCCTAAACCCACATACAGACGATTGAACGTGTCCAGAAACCAAACATGCATCTCTCTCGCTCTCGCTCTCGGTCTCTCGCTCTCTCTCTCTCTCTCTCTCTCTCTCTCTCTCTCTCTCTGTCTTTTTTTTCTCTCTCTCTCTCTCTCTCTCTCTGTAAGAACAATGAAATCAGGCATAATGTTTCATGTAATGTTTCATGTTTATCTACCTTTCCAGTGGAAAATAATTGCCAGCAGGCGCCTCTTGCTCGTTCCTATCAATGTAAAAAAATGTTTTTAATAAAGTCCTCCCTTTTTCTTTTCAGAGGAAATCTTTTTTTTTGCCACAAGCACTGTTATTGGGACCTGAACATGCAGTCAAACAAACTGCCTCAGTTTGCTTAGTATTTCTGCTGCTTAAAGACCGTGTAAAGCAATTATTTTTGTTTCTAAACACATTACACACGTTAGAAAGTCATTGCTGAAAACATGTGAAAAGACTGTATAACCATTTAATGTTGATCTGTGTGGAGTTAGACCGTTTTTTTATTTTCCACCATTTTCACATTCAGGATTTTATGGGCGGGGCTTACAGGGTACATGATGACGTAACGCGCTACCCCTTAGCATTGCCCCGCCCCTAACAACCAGTTGCGTCACTGCTTGTCACGCTCAATCGCGAGTTTGACAGTTATTAGTTTGACAGTTTTTATTTGACCGTTATTATTTTACAGTTATTAGTTTGACAGTTAATATTTGACAGTTATTATTTTACAGTTATTATTTGGCAGTTATTAGTTTAACAGTTAATATTTGAAATTTGAGAGAGGCCCCGATGCGCAAATCAGCGGCCACGCCCCCAGTATCTCAGAGCTGAGAATAATGCTTATTTCACGATTTTGAATCCTAATTTTACATACTTTTTCTATCGTGTGACAAACTCTAAACACATATTTCCTTTTGGTTTACACAGACAGAGATAATGAGCGGGCTGCAGTTTGCGTGGAGATCCTCGCTGATGTGAACGCCCTTCGATTCAAAGAACAGGTTTTCTCCGGCGGTGTGTTTGATGCCTTCAGAATGAAGAGATTGTCAGCGACACCGTCTGTATGGCATGAGCTGAACAAATATGATACACCGTGCTGTGGCCTACTTTCTATGGGCGAGAGAGAGAGACCAGGGTAGAGAAATGGAGGAAGATAAAGGGAGAGGGAGGGAGAGAGTAAGAGTGGGTGGAAAGAAAGAGGGAAATTAAGAGAGAGAGGGGAGAGAGATAAGGGAGGGAAAGGGGAGAGAACTAGAGAGAGAGAGAGAGAGAGAGAGAGACAGAGAGAGAGAGACTTGGAGGACAAGCAGAGCAGCTCAAAGCCATAACAAAGCATCACAACACAAACAGAGTGGAGACTGATGCCCTGTAGCCGCAGGCCTTCACGGCCCTCTGCCAGCAGAACCGGTTAATACACATCACCAAATCTTTAGGAGTCCATAAAACATTCAAACAGTGCTAATTTCAATTTGCTAGTATAGAAATATGCAGCGTTGGCGCTTTCTTCTCTCCGTTCCTTTGAAGTAAAACGTTTTAGGATAACTGCTGAGAAAGTGGGATTCTGACACGGGCTGACTTAATAAAAAATAAAAAAAAGCGTGACATACAGGGTTTAAATTTAATATAACATGAGACTGTTGAGTTCATCTCACTGAGCCACGTACGCCACGTCTCTTGTGACAGGCGTGGAGCGGTTGTGACAGAATGTAATTCTTCACTTGATGGACAAACAGGATGACAGACAAATATGACCATCATATGACAACCAAGAGGCCGGTCATAAGTGGGTCCTAATTAGATTAGCTGATGAGGTTGCAGGCTCAACCGCTTCGTTCAGCGAGTCACATGACAGGCTTCTCAGAAATCAGTTCCACGTTTAGCGAACGACTCCGCGTTACGCAACGCTATACCATGTTGTGTCGTGTTATGTAATAATAAATAACACATTTCAAATGAGATCAGTAACATTACAACAGAGCTTTTTTCCACCAGATCTCAAGAAAAACCTTCTCGAAAAAAAGAAGAGAAAAATACGAGTCTGTTAGTTGGTCTGGTTTTCACTGCGTAGCATTACTTGGCTATCAGCATATGAAACAACATCCATATAATGAAGGCCTGTTAGATTCTCGCCAGCGCTGCTGGATAGTCATAGTGGGACGTGTTTGGGAGGAAGGATGAATGATGAAGTAACGGATGAATGGATGGGCGGATGGATAAATATATTGATGGATGAATTAATGGACGGTTGAATAGATGAATGAATGAATGAGCCCGGGAGCCAATGGAGGAACATGAGCAGAGCTGTCCAATCAAGTCATCACTGGTCATCAGTCTGACGTGTGACGGATGGAAAGTTCAACACGAAACGCTGCTGCTGCTGTTTAGGCAACACGGTGCCAACATGACATGACCACCACCGCCATGTTTCAGAAACTCTCTCTCTCTGTCTCTCTGTCTCTCTCTCTCTCTCTCTCTCTCTCTCACTCGCTCTGTATCTCTCTCTCTGTCTCCCTCTCTCTCTCTCTCTCTCTTTCTCTCTCTCTCTCTCTCTCTCTCTGTCTCTGTTTGTCTTTGTCTCTGTCTCTCTCTATCTCTCTCTCTCTGCCTCTATATGTCTCTCTGTCTGTCTCTGTCTGTCTGTCTGTCTCTTTCTCTGTGTCTCTGTGACGCAAGAGTGAAGAGAGAGAGAGAGAGAGAGAGAGAGAGAGAGATGTTTTATCATGAGAGCTGAGGTAATGTGATAGTTGGAGGAGGGGGGGGGGACATGGCGCCTGCTGCTACACCCCTGCACACGACCCACATCATCCATCCATCATCTATCATCCGCCTCCCTCCATCACATCCATCCAGTTCACGTATTCGTGGCGTGCGCTACACAACGTGTGGTTTGTGTTGAGCACGCAGGGTGCGGCGTGTTGTTTCATCACAGACTAATCACGTTGGATGCGTGGGGATTTGAATCCGCCCGGCGCTCAGTCATAAATAACTGGTTACTGGTTAACTCCAGAGTCAACATTGGGCTCCTTCAGACCAGAGTTTCAGGAATCGTTGATTAAACGCAGCGGCGGGCGAGATTCCACTGGCGCTAACGGGGGAAACGTACGGTATGTATGTCAACAAGGGTTGAAAGCACTTAGCTAGCAGCTTTTCCCGGTAGCCACACATCGTCGAGACAAACCCCCCCCCCCCCCCCCCACTAAATTATGCGACGGTAAGCGAGATGCAGGATGTGCAGAGTTGACTCAACGTGTTTCTGGTGGGGAGCTGGGGTTTGACCCATGATGCTGAGCTTCACACTCAGTTCAGTTTCGTCAGAAAATAAGAAAAACGGCATGAGATGCATGTATAGAATATGTATTATTATATGTATAGTATATGTATTTGTATATGTATAGTATAGTATATGTATTAGTATATGTATAGTATATATATTAGTATATGTATAGTATATGTATTAGTATATGTATAGTACATGTATTAGTATATGTATAGTACATGTATTAGTATATGTATAGTATATGTATTAGTATATGTATAGTATATGTATTAGTATATGTATAATATATGTATTAGTATATGTATAATATATGTATTTGTATATGTATAGTATATGTATAGTATATGTATTAGTATATGTATAGTATATATATATTAGTATATGTGTATTAGTATATGTATAGTATATGTATTAGTATATGTATAGTATATTTATTAGTATATGTATAGTATATGTATTAGTATATGTATAGTATATGTATTAGTATATGTGTATGAGTATATGCATTAGTATATGTATAGTATATGTATATGTAGTATGAGTATATGTATTAGTATATGTATAGTAGGCCTATATTTATTAGTATATGTGTATGAGTATATGTACAGTATATGTATTAGTATATGTATAGTATATTTACTAATATTTGTATAGTATATGTATTAGTATATAGTATATTTATTAGTATGTATAAGTAGATGTACAGTATATGTATTCATATATGTATAGTATATGTATTAATATATGTATATTTATTAATATATGTTTCGTTTAAAGGGACACTATTTTTCTAACCAGGGTAAAAATAAATGGGTTCATCTCTTTGTGACATCACAGGTGAGAGTGTCCATTTAGATGATGGACAGATCAACTCTAGCCTATCAGGCGGTACGGTCCACCAGTCACCTCCTTCCCAGCCACTGGACACGCCCACATTGTGATGTCACAAAAGGATAGATTTTTAGATTTTTTTAGAAGTCTTACAATCAGCTAATCCACAGGGTAACAATGGGGCGTTTTTATCAGGTAGATAAAGTGATACCAGTACAACGTTAAAAGAGGAGAAAAAAGTAAGGATTAGGTTTGTTCATTTTCAAGCAGGAAAAGGCCTAAGATATTTAAACATTTAAAGGTAGCAATACCTTATAATGAAGCAATGGTGTAAATTGCATCTCAATCCTAAATGTACTTTCTAAAGTAAAAAAATATGTTTATATATTCCAAACTATCACTGTCAGAAGGATGTAATAAAAGTCTTTATGTTCCAATTCTGGCTGTATTTGTGTGGAGCAGGAGAGACATTAAAACATGATAACTAGCATCAAAGCTGAACAGTGCGTCTTTCTGTATCTTGTTTGTCACCTCGCCCTCCATCCCTTCCAGCAGAACAACCCAGAGTAAATATATTATTATGTGAGACTGGCCGACAAAAAGTGCAATGGCATCTGTCTTATTGACTTAACTGAATGAAATAGTGTAATTGGTATTTAATCGCCACATATCACGGGACCTTTCTCGAGTGATCACTCTCTCTCACTTTCTTTCTATGTTGCCCCACCCTTTTGTTTGCCTCTCTCTATCTCTTTTTCTCTCCCTCTCCCTCTTTCTCTTTCTCTCCTCTCTGTCTGTCTGTCTGTGTCTGTGTGTGTGTCTCTCTCTGTCTCTCTGTCTCTGTCTCTCTCTCTCTCTCTCTCTCTCTCTCTCTCTCTCTCTCTCTCTCTCTCCTCTCTCTCTCTCTCTCTCCTCTCTCTCTCTCTCTCTCTCTCTCTCTCTCTCTATGTGTGTCTGCAGCCCAGCCATCTTCTAGCTTGTTCTGGGGCAGGGGCGAAATTCCCAGGGGGGCTGGGGGAAGTGTCCCCACCAATATTTCAGCGTAATGTCCAGCGATCTGACATTGCGAATGGAGTGACCCGCCAGTTGGTTCTTTTACAATTTAACATTTAATTGCATCTCTATGTGGCTTAAGCTGTACTCCCAGACATCGTGGAATACATGGCCGTCTCCAAGTTAACACAGGGTTTATGTCATTGGACGACCCCACACTCCTGACCTGATTGGTCCCCCCCACCATGTGACTCACTATTTCGTCCAATCTAGGTGTTGATTTTGCATATGATGCCCCCTTACTTTCTATTGGTTGATGTCCGGTGACATCTGAGCTAAGCACAAGACTTGAGAACGCTTCCGTGAGAGATTCAGTCTGGACGTCAACCTGTCTCTCGTCAAGTTGAGACTGAACGAGCGCACGCCACCCTCCGGAGGGGGTTCTGACAACGGTCGTCTACTTCTCCTGTACAACTGTTCCCCGCCTGTTTAGGCGGAGGAAACATCTCTCTTTGCATCGCGATCTCACAACCGTTTTCAATTCACGATTTGAAGAGAGATTCAACACACTTGTGTGAACAAGGCTTATGTTGTGTGAAATGTTTTGTGATTATTTTTTTTGTAACTGGTTACTTATTTGGGACATCAAATCAAATGGATTGAAAATCAATGGATTGGATTGAGCTGGAGTGAACTGGCTTGAGCTGGACTGAACTGGATTGTATTGGATTGATAGTGAAAGTGAAATAAGACCATAGCTAGGTAGCTACTGAGTCCATCAAGGAAAGGACCAATCAGAAGGAGCATCAGGTTTTATATTCGCTATACATAATGTTGCTACATTACAGTACCATGCTTATATTCACTATACATAGTGTTACAGTACATACCATGTTTATATTCGCTATACATAGTGTTGCTACGTTATAGTACATACCATGTTTATATTCACTATACATAATGTTGCTACATTACAGTACCATGCTTATATTTACTATACAGTGTTACAGTACATACCATGTTTATATTCGCTATACATAATGTTGCTACATTAGAGTATACCATGTTTATATTCGCTATACATAATGTTGCTACATTAGAGTATACCATGTTTATATTCGCTATACATAATGTTGCTACATTAGAGTATACCATGTTTATATTCGCTATACATAATGTTGCTACATTAGAGTATACCATGTTTATATTCGCTATACATAATGTTGCTACATTACAGTATGTTCGCTATACATAATGTTGCTACATTACAGTACGTACCATGTTTAAACCAAGTTGATGAAAACAAAAATAGCTCTGCACTCATGAGATCTCCTCGAGCGTTAATATTAAATTATATTATATTAAACCTGACTTGTTCTACGACACCAGAGGTTCAGCCTGTGAAAAGTATTCACGTGTGTGTTGAACCCAGCATGCTAACTGAACTGTTTTCTGATCAGGTATGACTTCTTGCTTGCTGGGCTTCACGTTGCATCATAATGCACGGTTGCATAATGTCTGTTGCTCCGCATTACTTGATATGTATGTGATATGAGTATGTGATATACATAACTATATAGAGCTGGTCAAGTTATCTGTACTACATCTTAATTCACTGTAATGTAAAATACAATAATTGTATGAACTAATTCATAATAATGTCATGATGATAACATATTAGGCATCTTAATATCCATGCAATTTGATTTTAAAGAAATTATTAGAAAACTGTGAAATATTGAAATGTAATAATCTCAACAGTGATCACAATTGTAATATTTTAATCAAAATGATATTGACTTGTTTGTTGTGAAGCTTGTTTGTTTTTAGTCTGAGCATCCTGCTCTGAATGAAAGCATCGTTGTTGGAGTTAAAGACACGGGTTTCCAATCACCATGCAGTGACCCAGAGATAGCCTAGAACTGGGCTCTACAGTAACTGGAGAGATAGCCTAGAACAGTCCTCGACAGTAACTGTAGAGATAGCCTAATACTGTCCTCTACAGTAACTGTAGAGATAATACTGTCCTTGACAGTAACTTAGAGATAGCCTAGAACAGTCCTCGACAGTAACTGTAGAGATAGCCTAGAACAGTCCTCGACAGTAACTGTAGAGATAGCCTAATACTGTCCTCTACAGTAACTGGAGAGATAGCCTAATACTGTCCTCTATAACTGTAGAGATAGCCTAGAACAGTACTCGACAGTAACTGTAGAGATAGCCTAATACTGTCCTCTACAATAACTGTAGAGATAGCCTAGAACAGTACTCGACAGTAACTGTAGAGATAGCCTAATACTGTCCTCTACAGTAACTGGAGAGATAGCCTAGAACCGTCCTGTAACAGTAACTGTAAAGATAGCCTAGAACCGTCCTGTACAGTAACTGTAAAGATAGCCTAGAACTGTCCTCTATAGTAACGATATGATGGGCAGTGTGTGACCTTAGTACAATGTTTTAATGGAACCAATTCCTGGCAAAGTTCAACCGAAGCAGTCGGTGATGACAGACTTACCCAACATGTCCCTCATACCGCTGCTTGGGAAAGTATCTGCCAGATCAAACAATACTTAGTTAAACAATAACACTGGTATTGCTTTACATAGCATATCATCTCTGTAATGGACGTTTTGACCTTCTTTTTTTTTTTCTTTTTTGGAATAGAGGGTCAAAGTCAGGTCAGGGTGGCTTTCTCGCGACATACCATTTGTAAGAGACTGATTTAGAATAGTATATTATTATTAAATTATAATTAATAAATATGGAAGGTAATACAGCTTTCGCCACAACCACCCAATACACTTTATCCACAATAAGAAAAAATGTTTGTCTTTCGTGGTTACGCTTTGTTAACAATTTGATCTGTAGGCCATAAATTACTGCTTCTGATTTAGCAGGAAAATCTGTCC
>JAOPHQ010006353.1:0-76246 GCA_030340625.1 Merluccius polli
CATGTGATGAAGGAGCAGGTAGGGGTTAGACAGAACAGATACATGTGGTGAAGGAGCAGGTAGGGGTTTAGACAGTACAGATACATGTGGTGAAGGGCAGGTAGGGGTTAGACAGTACAGATACATGTGGTGAAGGAGCAGGTAGGGGTTAGACAGTACAGAGATATGTGATGAAGGAGCAGGTAGGGGTTAGACAGTACAGATACATGTGGTGAAGGGGCAGGTAGGGGTTAGACAGTACAGATACATGTGGTGAAGGAGCAGGTAGGGGTTAGACAGTACAGAGATATGTGATGAAGGAGCAGGTAGGGTTAGACAGTACAGACACATGTGGTGAAGGAGCAGGTAGGGGTTAGACAGTACATATACATGTGATGAAGGAGCAGGTAGGGGTTAGACAGTACAGATACATGTGATGAAGGAGCAGGTAGGGGTTAGACAGTACAGACACGTGGTGAAGGAGCAGGTAGGGGTTAGACAGTACAGATACATGTGATGAAGGAGCAGGTAGGGGTTAGACGGTACAGATACATGTGATGAAGGAGCAGGTAGGGGTTAGACAGTACAGATACATGTGATGAAGGAGCAGGTAGGGGGCATCTTGCTCTACAGGATGCTACAGGTTTGGGGTTCAAACCCAGTACCTTTTAGCTGGGAGTTTAACTCTCACCACAACACACACACACACACACACACACACACACACACACACACACACACACACAGACACACACACACACACACTATTTCCCAGAGTGCATCCTGTTATCACCACGACCATTAGATTATATACTTTATTAATCATAATTAAACAGATTCCATAGTTCACTATAATCTACTATCACAGGACAACATGAAGTGAATAATGGAGACTGTGTGTGGGGACGTGTTGGAGGACATGTCTCCAGAGGACTGAGCCCCCGGTCCCCAGAGCCACCAGTGAGTCCAGGAAGAGCCAGCGGGAGGGACTGAAGACCGGGCCCACGTCAGGGGGCAGGACCCCATAGAGACCTGCTGGGATCCAAGGGGCTGGAAGGACATCCAGGTGTGCTGCTAGGAGAACCAACAGAGAGCTGAGCTCTGGAGAAACATCTGCTCAGCTTGGAGGATTTACACCGAACCAACGGGAAGGATCATCCAACCCACGACAACATCCAGTTGGACCCGCTGGTTTCTTCCCATGATGCTTTATGACCCAACACAACACAACAGTAGTCCTTACATGCACACAATAAACACCAGGACTCAATAATACAGTAGCAGACGTTACAAACCTCAACAGGTGCACATATCTTTAACACCTGAACATGTTCTGCTGCCGTGTTGTTCCCAACACAACACAGGAATCAATATTCACTTTAAAGTCCTTCACAACATGAACACCAGTAGCTTTTCCCATAGCCCGCATTTATGAATATAATATTAATCTGCTTTAAATCAGGTTCCATGTTAGGCGGACAAAAACTTTGTCCAAAATATCAAACATATTGTAACACATCAATCAATATCTAAAATACATTTCAAATTAGAAATTCAATCTTTGTGAAAGCTGCTTAGTAAACCCAATGGAAGATCTTAAAGTCACTTCCTTTCATGGTTAAAATATATCAATAGATTTGATAAAGGCAAAGGTTGTAGCTTGCTCATGAATATTCATTTCTCTGATAGGCTGAGACGCGACCTGCCACGCGGTAATCAATACAATAGAGAACTGATCATAAACAATAGGTAATCAATACAATAGAGAACCGATCATAAACAATAGGTAATCAATACAATAATGAACCGATCATAAACAATAGGTAATCAATACAATAGAGAACCGATCATAAACAATAGGTAATCAAAACAATACAGAACTGATCATAAACAATAGGTAATCAATACAGATGGATTCTCTATTCCTACTTGGATAGTTTTCGGCTGGTTGACCAAAGCTTAAAACACATCATAGTGAACCATTGGTCATGTACTGACCTGTCTGTTACTACAGTACTACATCACCATGGTAACAACAGGCTCAATGTAGATATGTCCCCTTTATTCATGTCACACATATTACCTGATTTTGTGTATATATGTGTATGTATATATATATATATATATATATATATATTAGAGATGGGCATAGATTAAAATATTTAATCTAGATTAATCTAATGGCAATCATGAAATTAATCTAGGTTAATCTAGATTAAAGTGACTCCTTTGAATGATGTCGAAGGTGTCCGTAATATCTGTTTGCTACCTAAATAATGGCTTATATTGCCTAAATAATGACTAAAAGTGGGTCTGCGCGTTTGTTGAGCGGGGGGGGGGGGGGGGGGTGCTACCGGAGCCTTTATTTATTTATTGATTTCGGTTCGCGATAATAACGGCGATAAAAATATTATCGGCGATGAAGAATCTCGCGTTAATACCGCCGGTAACGCCGTTATCGGCCCATCACTAATAACTGATTATATATTATATATATATTACATTCATTAACGGATGTGTAAGTTGCGTGCAACATAATTTTTGCTCGCGATGTTTGGCGGTGAGACGATGATCATAAACTACAACTCACACAGAGACGCTGAGGAACCAGAACCAGACCAGAACCTAAACCCAGGGAGGAGGTCCTCCTGGGTGAATGTGGTCCAGAAGGTGTGGATGTGTGTCAGTGTGTGTGAGGACCCTCCTACACCTGGGGACACTGTGTAGAAGGACAGAGAGCCAGCAGGCCGGTCCACATACACTCCTACTCTGGTGGAGACAGGGGGGGGGGGACGGGTGGCTGTTTCACTACCGTTGTACCGGGCAGAGTAACGACCATCATGACACTCAAGACTCCAGGACTTGTTGTTCCATCCAAGCATGCTGTCAACACCCCCTCCTCTCCTTGTGATTCCTCTGTATGTCACTCCTATACCAACACCTCCTCTCCTCTCCACCTCCCAGTAACAGCGGCCAGTCAGACCCTCTCTACACAACACCTGGTCCCAGTAGTCAAACCTCTCTGGGTGGTCAGGATAAGACTGAACCTTTTTAACCGCCATCACCTTCCTGTGGTCCTCAGACAGAGAGAGAAGTCTGTAGGCTGTGTTTGGGTCCAGTGTGAGTCCACAGGCATCTGACGGGAGAACAAGACATGATTAGGGGCTGAAGGTCCATTCCCGGTTTTCCGGTCCGGTCCGGTGCACCGGCCTAAACCGGTTTGATGTGATGCAAACCGACTGAACCGGCATTTGTCATGAAGAGACCGATCCAAAAGTCTCCCAGATCCAACTTGTATTGTGTTAGTAATCAGCAGGATGACCAGGTGATGAACATGATGTGATGTTTAGTGGATGGTGATAGGAAATAAAAACCCCATGTGTCACTGAGTGGTTGATAGTTGATCACTATCCTCTCTCCTCCTTCTCTAGTGGACCACAGGGTCCAGGACTTAAGACTCAAGTGGACACCTGGTGGTCTCATCCGGTACACCGGTCCGGTGGCTTCACATCCAACCGCTTGGACTGTTTATACACCGCCCATCATCATCATCATCATCATCATCATCATCATCATCATCATCATCATCATCATCATCATCATCATCATCATCATTTACACAAACATTATAATAGAATGATAAAAATATATCCTATGATAGGTACTATAGTGGAATAGTGTGCTGTGACTTTTATAAGCAATAGTGTTTATAGTTTTTAAGATTATTAAAGTTAAAGTTAGTTCAAATCCCATGTGTGTGTGAGTGGCTGTCTTGTCAAAACATTGAAACCTAGAAAAATATATAAACTGCATCTACTCCCACAATATTTACACTACATACACATATTATATATTATGATGGCATCTCAGCCAGGGTGCTTAAGACCTGTGCCATGGAGCTCTCCCCAATACTGCACTCATTTTTTTGCCAATCTTACCGGACTGCCACTATACCCATACTATGGAAAACTGCCACCATAATCCCAGTACCAAAGAAACCCAGACCCACAGAACCTAACCACTACCGCCCCATAGCCTTAACATCCATCATGATGAAATGCCTGGAGAGACTGCTGCTGAACATCATTCTCCCACTTGTCACCCCACACCTGGACTCCCTCCAATTTGCCTACAAGGCAAAAAGAGGCACAGAGGACGCTGTGGCCTGCCTGCTGCACCTCCTCCTCCAGCACCTGGACTCCCCAGGCAACTTCGCCAGGATCCTTTTCGTGGACCTCAGCTCCGCCTTCGACTCCCTACAGAAACACCTGCTGATCCGGAAGCTACACCACTTCAACATCCCCCCTCATCTGATCCACCTCATCCACAACTTCCTGACCGACAGACTGCAAGCAGTAAGGGTGGGCTCAACCACATCCCCTGTACTCACCATCAACACCGGGGTCCCACAGGGATGTGTGTTGAGCCCTTTCCTGTACACTCTTTACACCAATGACTGTCTTAGCATTTCACCCACCACATCATATCTCAAATACTCTGACGACACAGCTATCCTTGCACTTCTCTCAGACAACCAATCCATTTTGGACTATCACAACACAGTCACCCATTTCACCAAATGGTGTGCAGACAACCATCTCCAAATCAATGTCAATAAAACAAAGGAATTACTGTTCAGCCCCCCCCCCCCCCCACCCCAGCACCCCACCACCATAAACACCCAAACAGTCGAGACAGTGGACACTTTTAAATACCTGGGAATAACTCTGGACAACAAACTCACCTTTAATCAGCACACCACGGACATCCAAAAAAGAAGCCAACAAAGACTGTCAGCCATCCGCAAACTCAAAGGACTATACGTTGCACCTCACCTCCTGTTATTACTCTACCAAAGCATTATTCAACCCATCCTTCTGTACTGTTCCACATGCTTCTTCACCATGCTTTCTGTTACAAATCGGGCCAAACTCACACGCATCACAAACACAGCTGCTAAAATCATTGGTCTCCCCACACCCAACCTCACAGAACTAAATGAAAAATCCATCAACCGCCTAGCAAACTCCATAGTCCAAGACACCACTCACCCACTGCACAAATACATCACCCCACTACCCTCAGGACGAAGATACAGAACCCTCAAATTCAGGAGGGCTCGTCTGGGAAAAAGCCTGATCCCTGCAGCTATAGCGGCCCTGAACAGCAGCCCCCGCTGATCAGTCTGTCTGCTGTTTTCACTGTGTCGTCATGTACTGTATGTTGTCACTGGTGCTGTGGATGTTGTTGTGTTGTCTGTCTTGCGATGTATGTATTTTTTCTTCATTGTGCAGTCTGTGAAAACAAATTTCCTCATCTGGACAAATAAAACTAAACTAAACTAAACTATTACACATCAAAATGTTCAGGATGATGAGCTCATTGATCTTATGAAATATCAAAGCAATAATTTGCATTGTTTTCAAGTTATTAAACTTTTAAAGGTTCCAATACACATACATTGTAATCAACTGAACAAACTGAGCTCACATACAGACTGGAAATGAAATGTTCATACCATAGAACTGGTTCATACATACTATACATACATGTACATGTACACATACATACGTACACATACAGGCTGGAAATGAAGTGTTCATACCATAGAACTGGTTCATACATACTATACATACATGTACATGTACACATACATACGTACACATACAGGCTGGAAATTAACGTACACATACGTAGACATAGGAAACCATAAGTACACATACATATACATTAAATTAAGCCCTGTCTCCGCCTCTATGTTGAAACCACCAAACTGTGAGTGACTTGATGCGCTGCGTTGGAGCTCGCCCTATACTGGCTCAGAAAACACTTTAAGACCACTACACCGTTTATACACGGAGCATTCACTGGGATGCTCACAATATTATTAGAAGATACATGAGGTCTTCATTCCCAGTAGGATTTGAATGAACGTCACCTACTGCTGTGTGGATGGATGTGGTGGAATATATGAACTATACACCACAACAAATATATGAGCTTCTATAATATATACTTAATTAAAGTCTTTGCATAAAGTCTAGTCTATAAATAGCTCCCTTCCTCTCTCCAATTAAAAGGTGTTTTCAGTTAGTCAGCATTGGCATCTCCACTGTATCCAGGAAGTGTGGAGGCCATGCATCTCCTCACTTCTTTCTTGTGCAGATCCCTTAGTTGTCTTGCGTCCTTGCAGACATGTCCACTTCCCCCCTTAGTGTAATGCTAATGAACCTGGCCTTGGCCATGGCCAGGTCACTCCCCCCACCTTGTCTCCCTTGTTGTTACTGCCCACGATGTGAAAGTGTCCCTCTAAGAGTCATGTCCACCCATTGTCTCTCTGAAGAGGTTTGGTTAATGCTCCCATGTGTCTTCCCGTGATCAGGACTTCAATCAAATACTTTGTTGACAAGAAGTGTCCTAAAATAAATGACTCTTCATCAGTGAACTGTCCATCTAAATAGTGAGTGTGTTGTGATGAATCAAACTAAACAGACACTTACACTTCTGTACACCTGGTCTCAGCCTCCCCACTCCACCATGCTCCACACTGGGGGGGAAACACAGTGAGAGCAGCATGTTGGCTTTAAACATGGAAACATTCACCTTCATCATCTGCTGGATCATCACTTTCTACACAACATGAGTTACAGTTACACTTCATCTAGCAGGCGGCTGAATCCTTGGAGGAGACATTGTCTCACTGAGTGGTGAGCTGTCCTCTCCATACCTGAGAGTGTCCAGTCTCCAGCCTGGATCCTCCAGTCCAGCAGAGAGCAGCGTAACTCCTGAGTCTCCTACAGGGTGATTGTAGCTCAGGTCCAGCTCTCTCAGATGGGAGGGGTTGGAGCTCAGAGCTGAGGCCAGAGAAGCACAGCCTTCCTGTGTGACCATGCAGCCAGACAACCTACACACACACACACACACACACACACACACACAAATTATTCTTACGGATGATTTCTAACTTTATTGGATGTAAATCTGTTAGAGGTCTTCCGATGAGGAGCCTTGTGGTGGGACTGCACATTGAGTCCAACTGACCTGAGAGTCTCCAGTCTACAGTGTGGACTCCCCAGTCCAGCAGAGAGCAGCTTCACTCCTGAATCCTGCAGATCATTGGTACTCAGGTCCAGCTCTCTCAGACTAGAGGAGTTGGAGCTGAGAACTGAGGCCAGAGCTACACAGCATCTCTCTGACAGCTTACAGCCAGTCAGCCTTTCATAATCAAAAGATACAAATATCAATTATTATAGGTTTCACAGAAATTACAGAAATATGTTTTAAACATCATGCAAAACTAGTTTTGCTGCTAATCACTTTAAAAACACATTGTAAAACACAATATTTAACAACAGTCTTCATAGAAATATGTGTATAGCCTACCATGAATTAATAATATCATCACACATAATTCAGAAAAATATGAAATATTCTGTTTGTTTTCTTTATTAATTTAATTTGGCAGCAAGATAGTATCATGTTTCAATCATCTGTAATGTACCCCCCCTCCCCGCCCGCCCACCGACTACTTGGTATGACCCAACCCGTTTTCTTTACCAAACCGAACTATTTTGCGCAGTCGCTGGGATGAATAGTTGAGAAAGTTCATGCTAAATGAATGTGGCGATGAAAAGGACACGGAAAGGCAGCCAGACAACTCTTTTTCATTGTTGGTCGAAAAAGAGTAAAAATCCTGACGAAAAGGAGGTAAATACCCCTATTGTTATACCATGAGCTGTGTTCGAAATCGTTCCCTATCACGGATATAGTGCACAATATAGGGTGCTCGCCATTTTGTAGTGGTGTTCGAATTCTCAGTGGTTCATTTCATGCACTATAAATAAATATTATTGTTCAGATGCGATGGACCGCGGATCGCATCTGAACAAGGGGGGGCCATAATATCCAACACGTTCTCATCCCAACTCGTAATACCTACCGACAATTTGTCATCACGCCCCTAGACATCTGATACTGACGCAAAAGGTTCCCTCCCGCGTCTGTGTGAAATGATCTGGGTTCTCATAAACCCGTTTGCGGTGGTAAGAGACGAGCAGAGTCTACAGCGTCCGCTCGCAGAGCAGAGTCTACAGCGTCCGCAGTCTACTGTGAAACAATTCACTCCAAAAAGGGTTAAGGTTATGGTTAGGGTTATGGTTAGGGTTAGCGTAATCTATCACCGTGACCGGGTTATTATTGGAGTGAATGGACGCTGTAGACTCTGCTCTGCAAGCGGACGCTGTAGACTCTGCTCGTCTCTTACCACCGCGAACGGGTTTATGAGAACCCAGATCGTTTCACACAGACGCGGGACGATCCATCAGGACAAATTGGACCTCTTAACTAAGAAGTCAGTGTGTACACAGTTCATTTCTTTTACACAGAGACGCAAACAGGTGTTTGGTGCTTTTATCTGAATTGCCCAACAATATCTATAGTCTGCTAGTAGTACTATAGTTGCTGGCAGAATAGACGTCAGTATAGCATCCTGTTTCTTTTAGTCAATTCTTATTTTAGCCTAATATGTTGTAAAATACCTTCAAATGTGATTTACAGATAGGCCTTCTTTTGTATTTACATGCTTTTGTTTAGATTTTGTTAGTTTGAACTGGTGATGCCCACCAATATGTGAAATCAGTTTGCCATGTTCAGAATAGAGGTGCAAGCTGCACTCCAGTGTGCCACCCTGTATTGTGTGATGTGTTTGAGAGTTGAATTGTGCATAATACATTTGCTGCATGTAGGTGCCAATACAGTGATGCAATTGATTAATCTTTAAGTTCATGTGTTTTTTTCATAAGATAGTGAACACACACACAAAATCAATTAGGTGGAAGCTGCCACTGTTGGCTAGTGCTTAAACACTGAATTTAACTACTGTGTCATTATGGCATAAATAGTCAAAAAGTAGCCAAAATCAGTAAAAGTATCGCAATGTATTTCTAATACAAGAACGGCAAATTGGTATGTCACCTTTTACACAAGAAAATGATTCAATAAATAAATAAACAAATGAATAAATATGCCGCGAGTTTAACCCCCCCAATGGCAGACCCAAAGTTACGCCCTTGATTGGGGGGGTTATATTAGCTGGATCTGATTTTTGGGGGGGTCATGACCCCCCTAACCCCCCTGCAAATTACGCGCCTGACTGAAGCACACATTTAGGTATTACATTTAGCACATTGAGTCCAACTGACCTGAGAGTCTCCAGTCTACAGTGTGGACTCCCCAGTCCAGCAGAGAGCAGCTTCACTCCTGAATCCTGCAGATCACTGGTACTCAGGTCCAGCTCTCTCAGACTAGAGGAGGTGGAGCTGAGGACTGAGGCCAGAGCTTTACAGCATCTCTCTGACAGATTACAGCCAGTCAGCCTTTAATAATCAAAAAATACAAATATCAATTATTATAGGTTTCACAGAAATTACAGAAATATGTTTTAAACATCATGCAAAACTGGAAATAGTTTTGCTTGTAATCACTTTAAAAACACATTGTAAAACACAATATTTAAGAACAGTCTTCATAGAAATATGTGTATACCATGAATTAATACTGAAGCACACATTTAGGTATTACATTTAGCACATTGAGTCCAACTGACCTGAGAGTCTCCAGTCTACAGTGTGGACTCCCCAGTCCAGCAGAGAGCAGCTTCACTCCTGAATCCTGCAGATCATTGGTACTCAGGTCCAGCTCTCTCAGACTAGAGGAGTTGGAGCTGAGAACTGAGGCCAGAGCTTCACAGCATCTCTCTGACAGATGACAGCCAGTCAGCCTTTAATGAACAATAGATACAAACATTAATAATTATAGGTTTCACAGAAATCACAGAAATATCTTTTAAAAATCATACAAAACTGAAAATAGCTTTGCTTCTAATCACTTTAAAAACAAAGATTAAAATACAGTATTTAAGAACAGTCTTCATAGAAATATTTGTATAAAATGAATTAATACTGAAGCACATTTAGGTATTAAATTTAGCACATTGAGTCCAACTGACCTGAGAGTCTCCAGTCTACAGTGTGGACTCCCCAGTCCAGCAGAGAGCAGCTCCACTCCTGAATCCTGCAGATCATTGGTACTCAGGTCCAGCTCTCTCAGACTAGAGGAGTTGGAGCTGAGAACTGAGGCCAGAGCTTCACAGCATCTCTCTGACAGATGACAGCCATTCAGCCTTTAATGAACAATAGATACAAACATGTTAGATTCCTACACTTTTCAAATTTTCAACATATACATTTGTATAAAGCAAAGCTAAATAATTAACATAAATTCTCACTTCTTCATTCATTTAAATCAACTCCTACATGTAGACCCTGTAATGTCCAGTAAACTGTTATTTAATGTAATCTTATTGAACACACCATGTCATGGATTTGACTTTCAAATGCAAAACAGATGATAGTTAATTATTGCTATTAGTGAACCTACAGAGATGTTTTGGAGGCTTTGACCACTGGCAGCAGCCTCAGAAGAGCCTCCTCTGAAGCAGAGTATTTCTTCAGGTCAAACACGTCCAGCTCCTCTTCTGATGTCAGTAAGATGAAGACCAGAGCTGACCACTGACCAGGGGAGAGAGATTCTCTGGAGAGACTTCCTGATGTCAGGGACTGTTGGATCTCCTCCACTAGAGAACGGTCCTTCAGCTCATTCAGACAGTGGAACAGATTGATGCTTCTCTCTGGGGAGAGATGTCCATTTATCTTCTTCTTGATGTAGCTGACTGTTCTCTGATTGGTCTGTGAGCTACTGCCTGTCTTTCCTAGCAGACCTTGTAGGAGAATCTGATTGGTCTCCAGAGAGAGGCCCAGGAGGAAGCGGAGGAACAAGTCCAGGTGTCCGTTCTTACTCAGTAAGGCCTTGTCCACAGCACTCTGGTAGAGGTTGGGTTTCTTTCCAAAAAGAGTAGACCACATGGATTGTGGTTGTTTTTCTGAGAGCAGATTGACACCAGTGTTTCTGAAGGTCAGAAAGACATAAAGGGCAGCCAGAAACTCCTGAAAGCTCAGATGGACAAAGCAGAAGACCTTGTCCAGGTACAGCCCACACTCCTCTTTAAAGATCTGTGTGAACACTCCTGAGTACACTGAGGCGGCTCTGATATCGATGCCACACTCCTTCAGGTCGGCCTCGTAGAAGACCAGGTTGCCTTTCTCCAGCTGGTTGAAAGCCAGTTTTCCCAGAGAATCAATGATCTCCTTGCTCTCTGAACTCCAGTGTGGATCTGTTTCAGCTCTCCCATGATACTTCCTGTCCGCCTGTATGGACTGAACCCTCAGGAAGTGGATGTACATCTGAGTCAAAGTGTTGGGCATTTCTTCTCCACTCTGGGATGTTGTGAAGAAGTCCTCCATAACTGTAGCAGAGATCCAACAGAAGACTGGGATGTGACACATGATGTGGAGGCTTCGAGATGTCTTGATGTGGGAGATGATTTTGCTGGCCAGCGTCTCCTCTCTGAATCTCTTCCTGAAGTACTCCTCCTTCTGTGGGTCGGTGAACCCTCTCACCTCTGTCACCATGCCAACACACTCAGCAGGGATCTGATTGGCTGCCGCAGGGCGTGTGGTGATCCAGATGCGGGCGGAGGGAAGCAGGTCGCCCCTGATGAGGTTTGTCAGCAGCACGTCCACCGAGGTCGGCGCTGTGACATCAGTCCAGATCCGGTTGTTCTGGAAGTCCAGAGGAAGTCGACACTCATCCAGACCATCCAAGATGAAGACAACTTGGAACCGGTCGTATCTGCAGATTCCTGCTTCTTTGGTCTCAATAAAGAAGTGATGAAGAAGTCCCAGCAAGCTGAACTCTTTCCCTTCCAGTAAATTGAGCTCTCTGAAAGTGAAGGGAAGTATGAAGTGTATGTCCTGGTTGGCTTTGCCTTCAGCCCAGTCCAGAGTGAACTTGTGTGTTAAGATGGTTTTACCAATGCCGGCCACTCCAGTTGTCATTATTGTTCTGATTGGTTGATCTTGTCCAGGTAAGGGTTTCAAGATGTCTTCACATTTGATTGGTGTTTCCTCCTTGGCTGGTTTCCTGGAAGCTGTTTCAATCAGTCTGACCTCATGTTCCTGATTGACGTCTCCACTGCCTCCCTCTGTGATGAAGATCTCTGTGTAGATCTCATTCAGATCTGTTGCTTGTCCTGCTTTAGGGACTCCTTCAAACACACGCTGGGTCTTCTCCTTCAGACGAGACTTGAGTTTATGTTGGCACTTGACAGCAAAATGTTCTGAATGAAGAAACAACAGAAGTCATCAGTCAGGATGTTAATGTGAGCGGTTCCAACTCGTTGCTTTACTGTTGGCTAAACGAGTAATCAATCAAAAAATGATCAGTGTTTTAGCAACATCACCATCAGATCCAAAGGTGTGTACAGTTTTTAATCTAAAGTTTGATAGAAACATATCCCCCATTATGTCATTTAGTCTGTGCTTTATATTTAAGCTGTGAAAATATGAGTCTATTATAGGGCTGGACGATTAATCGAAATTTGATCACGATTTCGATTTTGGCTTCTCACGATCATGAAAACACCGTAATCGAAGAAAAACGATTAATGTGCCGCCGCGCAAATTAAGGCCGCAGTATAATCGCCGTTCCCAAGCTGTCGCGCGACAATGTGATGTCAAAATGACGTAGATCTCGCCGGCGCGACAGGATTTTAGCCCGGTCGCGCCGCGTCGTGCACCTCTCTTTTTTTTTCAGCGGCGCGCCACAGCGGAAACAGAAACACGGACGAGTTCGAAGGCACATTGTAATGCGCCTTATTGCTAAGGCTTCTTCCTTTATATGTTCTATTTTATTGTGTGGTGTAGGCCTATATTTTTTCACTAATAAACCGTGGTTTTACGTAAGTGCTGTCTACTGTTGTTGTGGTCAAAGACGAGTGAAATTACGTGGCTGAAAAACTATCTCAAAGCGGCAGTTAGTTATAAAATGCAATTATATAAAATAATCATTAAGTTATTAAGATAGATGCTTACAAACACTATTCATATGAGAACTGCTGCCATACAGGAATGTTGATGGCTGACGTGTGGCATTCATGTAGAATAATAGCAATGTAAAGTAATAGACAGCCATAATGCTGTATAGTGAGAGACGTCCTGGTGAACTAAACCTTAACTGAATATCTAATGATGTGTAAGAAATTAAAGACACAGGGGTACCAGCATAGACTAGTTGGGTATAGAGTAGCGTAGAGTAGTTTGGGTTTTGTTTTTGGCTGTGTTATTAGTGTTTTTTCCATGTTGCAAGTTTTGCAGGAGTGCTGTGCATGTAGATTGTGGTTATTTATTTTTATTTATTGTTGTTACATTGGTATTGCTATTGTTCGATCACTGAAGCCAGAAGAAGCAGGGAGAACAGTCTGAGTGTATGTAGACTGGGTATTTATTTTTATTTATTGTTTTTGTTTTATTGCTATTATTTTTATTATTATTTTTATATATTATTATTATTTTACTTTTTTGCTTGTTAGTAATTTATGACTGGTTGTTTTTCTAAAAGTTATATTTAAAGTTGAGTTTTGGTGGTGCAATAAACACTTTTTTTGAAATCAATGAATAATCGTGTTTATTAATCGTGATTCAATTATCAATCAAAATAATCGTGATTATTATTTTTTACATAATCGTCCAGCCCTAGTCTATTACTGTTTTTTTTTCAACATAAGAGTTTTGCTGATTTGTTTAAAAGAAATGTGTCTCTTACTGCTCTGCAGAGAGTCGGCCAGCTCCTCCTGCTTCAACTGCTTCAGGCAGAGCACTGTGATGTCTACAACTCCCTCTATGGCGCGCCTCCTCTGCTCCTCTTCCTCACCATCCTCCACCTCCTCCTCCTCCTCCTCCCTCTGCGTCTCTGAGCATTGTGGGTAATCTGGGAAGTGACCCCTCCAGAGCTTCTTCAGCTCCTTGTCTAGAAAAGTGTGTGCGTCCTCCTCAGCCCTCTGCAGCAGAACAAACATCAATGAGAACTTGACTCTGAACTCACTGAGGACATCAGAAGCATCTGTCCTAGATTCACGTCCCGCTGGTCTACAGAGGGAAGCCTGGAGACCATCAGCACCACAAGAGGTGCTTTCTAATGTTCATGTAGAGCTGGAGTCAAATGTCTTGTTGGACCTTTACACACCTGGATCAGCTCTGTTGGATACTGCTGTACAGACTGAGCACTGGTAACCTTTGACCTCTCCTGGTGTTGTCTGTGGAGAACACACACACACACACACACACACACTTGTAGAGACTGCTTGATGGGGAGTCTGAAGGTCCAGAACTATTTAGTTTCCCCTGACTTGTTACGTCTGATAAGTACAGTCTGATGTTCTGGTCTGTTTTCTGATCTGTTTGAAGCTCCTCCCTCTTCTTACTCGAGGGGCGTCCATCTTTAAATTGAGGAGATGATTCATAGGGCGGAGCCGACTATTTCAATATTCTGATATAAGTTCATTTGCTCGGTGTTCGAATCTCAATTCACGATTCGAATGCTTTGTTTAATTTTTAGGAAAAAGACACCTGCTGTCCAGAATGAGAATCTGATAGACTTCCAACTAACTGGTTGTAAAAGGCCCAATAATAATAATAATAATAATAATAATAATAATAATAATAATAATAATATTTATTAAATGTTCTAGGGTTCTCCATAATATCTTGTTTCCATGGTGATGCTCCCACTAGTCAGTTGCGGCCATAGAAATAAGATGTGGTGGCGAGCAGGGGGTTAATGGTTTGGAAGGGTTTTGGTAGGGTAGCTAGCTGATAGCAGTGTGTGTGTGTGTGTGTGTGTGTGTGTGTGTGTGTGTGTGTGTGTGTGTGTGTGTGTGTGTGTGTGTGTGTGTGTGTGTGTGTGTGTGTGTTTGGTAGGGTAGCTAGCTGATAGCGGTGTGTGTGTGTGTGTGTGTTTGGTAGGGTAGCGAGCTGATAGCGGTGTGTGTGTGTATGTGTGTGTGTGTGTGTGTGTGTGTGCACTGGCGTAACAACGTGATGATGGGCCCTGGTGCAAATAATATTTTAGGGCCCCCGCGAATGTTGACGGGGGGGTGGGCGGGCAACGGTGCTGCGCGGTTGTTGACGGGGTAGGCCCCCCCCCCCGGCGTCTGCACCGTCGATAGTTACGCCAGTGTGTGTCTGTGCGCTCGGTTTATTATTTATTTTATGGTGAAAGCCCGGTGATCGGCATGTTAAAGTTTCCAATTGTATAAGTGGCAATATTTGAGTTTGTATTGATAATATATATTTATATATGTGACCGGTATAACACAGATAGATAACATAGATAGATAGTATAGAGAGAGGACATTCGATTATTGTATTTTTATCATCTCTAACTAATCCTTACCTCTTCTCAACAGACTGATTTCCATCTTTAAACTGAACAGGAGGTTTATCCATAGACCAGTCACTCTTCATGGAGACACAGCTGGGTCCAGGGGAGTCTGCTCTCTCCTGCTGCTCTGGGCTTCAACACAACACACACACAGCTTTTACTCAGACTCATGATGGTGTGATGATATATCACTGCTGAGCTCTGAGATGGACAACAGTCACAGACAGTTAGAGATCCTCTTCTTACCTCTTAGCTCTGCTGTGGCGGCCATGTTCCCCAGACAGAGTGGTTTTAGAGGGAGGACCCCCCTCCTCTGTCTCCTCATCCATAGTAGACTGGACACCTGGACACACACACGCTATACTGGCCGCTAGGGGGACCCATAAACACACACACACACACACACACACACACACACACACACACACACAGCTGTGTAGAGTAAAGTGCTTCCTGGTAATAACAGGACGCTATAATAAATGTAATGTGGCTCTGGGATCTCCAAAAGACAGAAGTCACATCTCTACAGAAACTCAACAGCATTTCTAAAAGGTTGGAAACTAACGGACGTAAAAGAGTTGAAAGGGTTAAAGAGTGAGGAAGTCAACGTTTAGTGTTTAAAACAAGAGAAAGCAGCTGACTGTTGGAGTCTGCTAATATAAGGCCTCTAAGTGTCCACATAGAGAGAGTATATGGAGAATATTAGACAGTAAAAGTAGAAAGTCTGCTCAACACGAACTTTATTTCCATGTTGAAAGGCTGTGGAAGTGAAAGTAAAAAAACGGAACCAGATGGCGAACTATTGGGATATGTTTAGGGCCGTTGTTTTTATGGAAATAAATATTAAATACTTTCCTCAATGTTTATCGTGTGTGCGTTAAAATCTCCAAAAGAGTTATAAGCGAGTCGTAAACATATGAGGAAGCAGGCCCGTTTCAAGGAATTTGGGGGCCCCAAGCAAGATGGACATGGAGGCCCTTCACCAGGGCTGGACTGGGAACAAACAGTGGGGGGGGGGACATGCGCGCGCGATTGCAATACAGCCCGGACCGACGACCGATGCGGGGGGGGGGGCCCAGGCCAGCTCGGGGCCCCAAGCAATTGCTTGGTTTGCTTGCCTTCTCGCGATGGGCCTGTGAGGAAGTCAGCCATCTTTGTTGTTCAGTGGATTAAGGACGTTTCAGTTCATTAATTAATATTAATTAATATGTTAGTACTTTAATATTAGGAGATAGAGGTGGTATATGAAGAACAATAGTAAAGTGTAGATATAGTAGGAAGCCTACCTTTATGTCCTCCGTGTTACAAGAAGGAGCCGACGGAGTGACGAGAGAGGGGGAGAGAGAGAGAGAGAGAGAGAGAGAGAGAGAGAGAGAGAGACAGAGACAGAGAGACAGAGAGACAGAGACAGACAGACAGACAGACACACTCACACACAATGCGGTGCTGAAGAGGAAGTGAGACAGAGAGAGAGAGAGACATAGAGAGAGAGAGAGAGAGAGAGAGAGAGAGAGAGAGAGAGAGAGAGAGAGAGAGAGAGAGAGAGAGAGAGAGAGAGAGACAGAGAGAGAGAGAGAGAGAGAGAGAGAGACAGACAGACAGACAGACAGACAGACACACTCACACACACACAATGCCGTGCTGAAGAGGAAGTGAGACAGAGAGAGAGAGAGAGAAAGAGAAAGAGAGAGAGACAGAGAGAGTGAGACAGAGAGAGAGAGAGAGAGAGAAAGAGAAAGAGAAAGAGAGAGAGAGAAAGAGAGAGAGAGAGAGAGAGATTGGCTCAAAGTATAGCCACACTTGTTGTATGAGACACGCCTCTTTTTATAGCATTTTAACACTTCTCATATTTGTCTTATTAATTCTTAATACGTTTCATCATGTAAATATGAGCCTTCCTTCCAGGTGATGGGACCTATTGGCTCAAAATCAGTGCAGGATCATACTTGTTTTATGAGACACAACTCTTACTTTCTTTTTTTTTTTTTAAATCAGTTGTCTCAAAGTATTTACCGTAATGTCGGCAATAAGGCGCACTTGAAAATGTCGGCGCGGCTGCTGGACCACACGGAACCGAGACGGCTGTCTGGACCGCAGTGCTCTCGCTACGAAGGGAAGAAGACAGTTCTGCCCAGAGCTATGGAGAGAACATGTTATGAGAGAACATGTTATGAGAGAACATGTTATGTTATGAGAGAACATGAACATCTATGTTCTCTCTATAGCTCTGGTTCTACCATAGACATCTCACACAGAGACGGAGCGTCGAGCGCTACTGCCTACTGGCGCTGACGAGACGCGGGGCCGCCATCTTGGAGTGGCGATCCGCTCCACTCAGTGGCATTCGTTCGGCGGGAGGAGCAATGAACTGTCAGCGCATTTAATTAATCACACCTCACTGAATACCACTGATTAATTAATCACACCTCACTGAATACCACTGATTAATTAATCACACCTCACTGAATACCACTGATTAATTAAACACACCTCACTGAATACCACTGATTAATTAATCACACCTCACTGAATACCACTGATTAATTAATCACACCTCACTGAATACCACTGATTAATTAATCACACCTCACTGAATACCACTGATTAATTAATCACACCTCACTGAATACCACTGATTAATTAATCACACCTCACTGAATACCACTGATTAATTAATCACACCTCACTGAATACCACTGATTAATTAATCACACCTCACTGAATACCACTGATTAATTAATCACACCTCCCTGAATACCACTGATTTTCGCGGTGTTTTGTCATAGCCTACGTGTCGCTATGATAAAGGACACATGTTTTGGCGTGTAATATTATTTTCACGAAATACAACCAATAGTACGGTAATGTTAAATCTTACTTGTGAAAACTCATTTGAGCGGGAATCCGCTGAGCAGCAGCTCGGCATCCATGTTGTCTTCTCCTGCCATACGGTCAACTGTCACTCTGCTCCCCTCCCCCACCACCACTCCAAGATGGCCGCCCAGGGGCGCCGCCAGAAATCTTGGGCCCCATGAAAGATTTCAATTTAGGCCCCCCCCCCCCAAAAAAAAATAAAAAATAAAAAATATATATATATATGTGTATATATATGGATATATGTTAGTATATATGGAACATATCGGTTTTCTTTTATGAGCAAATGTTCATGTGTTGAGAGAACTTGTATGCATCACTGTATCAGTATGGATTTAATGGATTTATAACATTCTGATTGCACATTATGAATCCTTCAGAGCCCTCCAGCAAACATCATCAGGATTTCAATCATGTACTCCTTTGTTTCCTTGGTTGACTTATTGTATGTGATCAAATGTATGCCTTGATGAATAACTAGGCTATTTATTTAACACAATTAGTGCACTGCAACCACTGAGTTTGGTTCCTTTAAGGCAACACACATTTATTAGGAAAATGTTTCAAATTAACAGCAAATGTTCAAATATTCAACTGGGCCTTGTGTTGAGGGCTGGGGTCCTATTCCTGAGGCTGAATCTGTAGTGTGTATGTTGAGGGCATCTAATTAGTTATGAAACTAGTTCTTAGCACCAGAAATGTTATCTTGCATATAGCCTCGTACAGTAGTTTATTAATTTGCACGAGTTCAACTAGTTCTGCAGACCCTCTACATTAACTGATCTCCCATGGCAATAAACGTGGAGTGTTCAAATAAAATGACACTGCACTTCTTATTGAAAATTGTTGCATTGATATTGCAACCAGATTAAAACGAAATCTGCTAGCATACCTGCCAACACTAGAAATAGTTGGGAATTGAATTGATTAACACTTCACATAAACTTTATTGAGTGTTGGTAACTTGTGTCCTTGGAACAAAATCTGCCAGCAGCTTTGGAGTTTTGGAGGTAGGCTGCAGGCAGCACTGGCATAGGTAAAATCAATGACCGAAATGCAGTGAAAGTCTCCCGTTTTTTGAAAGCTAAATGTTGGCAGGTAGCAGCAGCTATGATCATTAGCAGCTAACTAGTTTTGTTGAGAATAAATAATAACAGATGTATCAGCAGGCTGTAATATCTACACATAACCACAAAGGAATAGAGATAAATATACAAGTTGTATTAACCGCACCTGAACACTAGATGGCGGCATACATAATACACTGGGGGCGGGCGCTCAACACTAGCCATTATGCGTCATAGAGGCCACGCCTCCTGCCCAGAGACTACCGGGCAAAACATCCGGGGGGAGGGCAGAAACCCGAGGCAGCGCATCCGGATAGATGCTAAGCTAAGGGGAGCTCCGCGCGTGACTTTTACAATTCCCCCCCATTTGCTTCGTAGATTAATATAACTAAAGCTAAACAAATAAAGTGAGTTTCAGCTCTCTGCTCCTTCTCTTTTCGTTTTTGATAGCCGGACTTCATCATTTATCGGACTGCACTTCTTAACTTCTATACTGCACGGCTCCGCATTTCAACTGAGCTGTCACGGAGGCGAAGCATGTACATTTCGCATGTCCCGCTGCCAGTGTCAGACGATACCATTCAGTAAAGGGAGAGGGGTGAAATAATAATATCATACATAATTCGAGGATTTTTTTTGATAGCGAATCACAACCATATATACTTTGATTATTTTAATAGATCAAATGAGATGTTTCATTTAAAAAACTTACACAAGACAATACTATTAAAATAATATTGACAGCCCTCAAAGGGCCCCCTGTGTGTGCCGGGCCCTTAGAATCGTCCTAACCTTCCCCCCCCTGTCGGCGCCCCTGTGGCCGCCGAATGTCTCGCGCCACAGCAGCCAATGCTCCGTCTATGTGATGTCAGGTAGTGCTTAATTGTAGTTATCAATGTAGTTATAAATGTAGTACTTAATTGTAGTTATAAATGTAGTTATCAATGTAGTTATAAATGTAGTACTTAATTGTAGTTATAAATGTAGTTATCAATGTAGTTATAAATGTAAATCTACTGTGTGGTTCACACTCCGCAGCACCAGGTGGCGGTAATGCACCAACAAGATGGATGACCGACCGACCTAAACAAGGAGCAGGCGAAGGAAGGAGAAGAAGGAGGAGGAGGAGGCAGCGCGTGTCAACATCAGACGCTGGTCGTAGTTTGCTCGCCCGCTTTGTGTGAAGAAGTCGTGATAAAATGCCGATCTGCTGGCTCATCAGTACAGAGGGAAGTCATGCACCTATCCCCCTCCCTCACCTCCAGCCCGTCACGCTGGGCCGAGGGCCAGAGACGACCATCAGAGATAAGAAGTGCTCCAGACATCAAGGTAACGGTGGTCTGCCTGCACGCCCACCTGGGCTCCAGGGGAGGGGGCGTGGCTGCCAGCATCACGTGCTGCACACCTGTACAATGCCTTAACGCGTGTGTGTGTGTGTGTGTGTGTGTGTGTGTGTGTGTGTGTGTGTGTGTGTGTGTGTGTGTGTGTGTGTGTGTGTTTTATTTGTCCTGAACTAGTTGAACTGAGAGCAGACTGCAACAAGGGATATGTCAAAGTTAAACAGGTGAGACAGGGTGATGATAACGTCCATCATAGACGTTATAGGCTGAGTCTGCGTCTCTGCGTCTGTCTTATGAGCCGAGCAGAAATAACACAATAACCAAGCAGTCCATATTGTCACCAAAAATGTCCCCCTCTCTTCTCCTCGTCTCGCTGCACAGCTGGGCGCCAACCCCACCTGCGTCGAGTCTGTCGTGGTGGGCAAAGGCGCGGAGGTCAAGATGGAGGCTGGGCAGCGGCTCCGCATTGTCAACCAGCTCTACCCCTACACTGTCCAGTTCAAGGAGGACCCCTCAGGAGACCAGCCGGCCGCCAAGAGACCCCGGGATGAGACCGCCGCCGCCGGGGACGCAGACGACGGCAGAGAGGCGTCGAGGGTTAAAGTGGCGAAACAGGCGAACCACGCCCCGGCGTCAGGCAGAGAGTCTGCTGCGTCAACTAACGTAAGCTGGCTAGGTGGCTTCGCTTATGTTCTCAAGTACACAGCTTTTAGTACAAATAAAAACCGTCCTTGTGTCCACAAGGAGATGTTTCCGTATTCATAAGTTGGCGCTGTGGTACGACTGGAGGTCCAATGGGGACAGAAGTTTTCTTCACCTGCTCAAAAAACGAAAAAAAATCTCCAATCTCTTTGCAGGAGAAACCTGGAATTTGGAGCAATGGTCTGAAGGCCACCATGCAGGACCCTAAAATGCAGGTAGACCCTGGTGGACCCTAATGCAGCCGTTTTGCATTTGGCTACTTGACATTCATACGCCCAATAGCAGCCTGGCGGTGTGTCTCTCCGTTTCCGAAGGTCTACAAGGACGACAAGGTGGTGGTGATCAAAGATAAGTATCCAAAGGCCCGGTACCACTGGCTGGTCCTGCCCTGGGAGTCCATCCCCAACATGAAGGCCCTGCGCGGGGGGGAGCACTGCGACCTGCTGAGGCACATGCAGCAGGTGGGGGAGCGGATGGTCTCGCAGTGCAAGGACGCCCCGCCGCTGCGGTTCCGGAGCGGCTACCACGCCATTCCCAGTATGAGGTGAGATGTAGTCCTCCGGGTGTACCTGAGTCTCGCTTGAGTCTCACAAAGCAGACTTTATATTCATATCGAAAGTCTGATGAAGAGCTTGAATCTGAATTTGTTTTGACCGATCGTGTTGCTGGAGGCGGGGATCTGTACGTGCGTAATTGGCGAACACAAACCTCTGCCAAACAGTAAACTGTAAAAAAGTGTCTGTAAATGTTTAAAATCCACAACATTAAGACCGGCCACTGGAGAAATACACTTAATAATATCCCCGTCTGAAAGGTACATCGGAAACAGGAAACGTAAAGCGTAACTCTGCCCCATGCATGTTCTGGTTTCCGGCCCAGACTCTGTGCCGTCTCCCCCCAGAAGTTCTGCTATAACATAGTCGGACTGCTGGATCCCAGATTATGTCTAGCTAACTGGGAGAGCATGGCTTGAACTCTGGTTGCCAAGGTTGGGGGTTTGATTCCCGTTTTGATTACTATACTGCATGCAAAGTCAGCTGGGTTTTCTTGAATGGATATTGAAATACTGAATATGGTACTTTAACATACGTATATAGTGTGTATATATAGTGTATATTATTTGTGTTTCTCGCCAGCCACATTCACCTGCATGTCATAAGCCAAGACTTCGACTCTCCTGCTCTGAAAAACAAGAAGCACTGGAATTCATTCACAACCGACTACTTCCTGGAGTCTCAAGGTGAGGCCTTTACATCTGGACACACCATTGTTGTTTTTCGCTTGCATCGGTACAAGATTAATATAATGTTCTGGTTTTTAATGGACAGATGTGATCCACATGCTGGAGAAGACAGGAAAGGTCACGGTGAAAGAAGGAACCAGTGAGCTGCTGAAGCTGCCGCTGCGCTGCCATGTGTGCCACAAAGAGCTGGCCACTATTCCCAGTCTGAAGGAGCACCTGAAGACCCACCTGCCTGTGTAGGAGCACGTCGTCATGTGGGCCTTCAGTTAGGGAACATAAAAGCCCTCTGGTTGTAAAAAGATGATTATTGTTTTTATTCATTTCAAATGTTGTAACTTTGGTTTGGAGGCAGTCAGGGACACAGAGATAGACCATCGTTTGGTCGTTTATGTTATTTTGTATATTGTTTGATGAGCGAGTTCATAGAAATATTTGATATGAACATATAATTTATTCATTGATGAATAAAGTTATGCTCTGCTTTTGATGCCCAGACACCTGTGAGACCATATTATGCTGTTTCTATATTTAGAGACATTTGATAATATTTTTGTAAGAATTAAACAGGAGCATCTGTTCGTTTTATGCTCAAACAGTGGCTGTACTGCGGTAAACATTGTACTTAAAACCTCATTGTACAAATAAAATAGCAGGCATGTTTTAACTGTCCCTTTTACAAGCCTTAATGTATTGTAATGCGTGTTTCTAAGTATTTCAAACACAAAAGATTTCAGAGTAATGGTTGAAAAATGTCTAAATATGACAAGGAAATTGTTTCCACACATCCAACATCGTAGCGCGCTACAAACCCAGGATCATATTTGCAGATTTGTATTCCAGATTTGTTTTTATCCCTGAATGAATGCTCACACATCTGCACCAAGACGTGTCCCTCATACATTTGTACTTTGGCAAATACATTTCTGATTCTGAAGTTAGGCCACCGGTGGCCTCGGCTACAGCAACGTGGTGGATGTGCTTTTGAACGTATTAATGTGCTTTATGTGGTCAGTTTGAAGACGGTTTGTGTGTCCTACACCAGTAACAGAAGGGGAAGTGAGGAGCAGCCTGTATGAAAGCATCTGAGGCCGTTTCCTGCCTCACACTGTGTCTCCATCTAGTGGACACACACTGCTGTGTGTTCACAAACTTAGTGTATCCTCATGCTGAAGTGGAGGACGTTACACTAATGAGCACCATGGGTGAAATCAGTCAGCTTTCTTTATAACAAATTTAAAAAACGTGACCCTTTCAGAAAACAATAAGGAGTGGCCAGTACGGGTATCGAACCCGCGACCTTGGCGTTATTAGCACCACGCTCTAACCAACTGAGCTAACCGGCCGTGCGAAACTGGTGGCCAACCTGAGGTTTTTTAAACGTAAAACAATGGATGGAAACGGGTCGTAAATAGTGTATGAAAATATTTTAATATAACTTTATGATACTTAATAAAGACAAAGACAAACAGAGTAGTAGTAGTAGTAGTAGTAGTAGTAGTAGTAGTACTAGTAGTAGTAGTAGTAGTAATATTTAAAACAACGCCATACAATTGCTAAACACAATCAATAAATTCTGAATCTCTGTAGCCATGGCAACGCTGAGGTCAGCGAGGTCAGCAACACAGCAGTGGACACCTGGTTTGCAGGTGTGCAACAGCAGACCACGTGTTGAACCGATGGACTGCCTGCTTAAAGGAGGCCTATGCGTCGTCATCATCATCATCATCATCATCATCATCATCATCATCATCATCATCATCATCATCCTCCTCATCGTCGTCTCCGCAAGCTGAGCTCCAGCAGGTGGTCGTCCTCGGGCGCCATGAGGTGTCCCCTGCGGTGGGGCATCGGGGCGTCGTCGTCGTCCCCTATGTCCTGGAAGAAGTAGTCCTCCTCGCTCTCGCCGCACCCGGCGGCGGCGGCGGCGGCGGCGGCGCCCTGCGGGCAGTCCCTGGTCTTCAGAGACTGCAGCTTGCCGGCGCCAGCCTCTGAGCTGTCGCTGGCCGCGCTGCTCGTCTCGTTGGACTCCTCCCTGCTTTCGCTGGACACCTTGCTCTGGCTGGACTCGCTGCTCTGGCTGGACTCGCTGCTCTGGCTGGACTCGCTGCTCTGGCTGGACTCGCTGGACTCACTGGACTCGCTGCTCTGGCTGGACTCGCTGGACTCGCTGCTTTCACTGGACTTGCTTTGGCTGGACTCCTTGCTCTCGCTGCTGCTGCTGCTGCTGCTGTTGCTGCTGCTCTCGCTGCTCTCGCTGCTCTTGGGGGCCTCTGTGGCGCCGACCAGACGGTTGGCGGCGGCCGCGCCCTCGGAGGACTCGCTGCTGTCCCCGGCCGCCGCCGCCGCCGCCGCCGCCGTCGGGCTCACCGCCTGCAGGTGTTTGAGGACCACGGCGGCGGCGGCGGCGGCGGTGGCGGTGCCCGGCGGGGTCGAGGGGACGCCGGGGGCGGAGGGCCCGGGTGGCGGCGGCGGGGTCACCAGCTGGACCGCGACCTCTGCGCTGCTGCTGCTGCTGCTGCTGTTGCTGTTGTCCTCGGCGCTCAGCGTGTGGACGACGCTGGCGAACACCGACAGCCAGCTCTGCCCAGACCAGACGAAGGGGGGGGGGGACAGTGAGAACCGAGAGACGGACAATACGTCGTATGGTTTTTTGAATAGGCTTAGGGATAAATGAGCAGGGATAAATGTTTCACCTTGCGTACGTTCTGCTCGTCCTCCTCGCTGTTGTTGTCTCTGGTTTCGTCAATGAGGGCGTGCTGAAAGAGGAAAAAGCGCCAGCGGTCATGAGGACGAACTCAACGCAACATTTGGCCGACGGAGAAAAGGAAAAAATAAAAAAGGTCGGTAAGTCCATGTGAAAGAAAGAATTTGATTTCATTTTCTCACCATGTCTTCAAGTGAGTGGCTTTCGGACGATTCCTCTGAAGTCTGTTTGCCAGAAAAGAAACAGATTTAAAATACAGCAGTAGGCCGCGTAAAGGTTCACTTCCTTCGACAGTCTACTGTATCAACCAGGATGTAGTCAGCACCCACCTTGTCCTCAGAGTTGGACTGCGACGATTCGGACGACTCTGAACTCTGGGAAAAAAAAGCAGAAGAAAGGATGAGAGTCATTCAGGAGACACAGACCAGCAGCACTTGCAGAGAACAGGAGACTCCTCCTCACCTGCACCCCGGACGATGTGTCGTTCATCTCAGACGAATGAGACGCAGACAAACTCATGGTCTGGTGAGAAAAAAAAACACACACAACCCACTTAATGACAGTGTGAAACCCAAACCCATTGCAACAGTTAACCGCTGTGGGCGTTTTATCCACCGGGATGAACAATGCGTCTGTCCAACGGGAGGTTTAATGGATTTATGAGCTTATCCCAACTAAATGTTGCTTTGATCCCGTTGACCTCTGAATTCCAACCAAATGATTTACGTCTGAACATGAAAGGTCCTCCGGCCCAGCGACACCACACCAGACGCTGTGGTGTCGTCGTCACGCCGCACGCCTGAAGACACTCACCGAGTTGTTTTCCTCGCTGCTGGAGTCCGTCGTGACGTTGAAGAAGATCTGGAAGGAGAAGACAGGTTGTGCCGTCAGAGGAAAGCGAAGTGCGGCTCTGCAAGACGGTACTGAAAATATGGCTCCTCCTCGAAGGTGATGAGTGAGGTCCAACAAAACCACTATACCCAGACTAGTCTAGAAAATATGTTTACACCATACTCACACAAATATTCACAATTTGAATATACATGTTTAAGAGGTAAATGAAATGTGTGTGTGTGTGTGTGTGAGTGTGTGTGTGTGTGTGTGACTGTGTGTGTGTGTATGTGTGTGTGTTTGTGCCTCTGTATGCGTGTGTGTGAGTATGTGTGTGTTCGTGCCTCTGTGTGTGTGTGTGTGTGTGTGTATGTGTGTGTGTGCCTCTGTGTGTGTGTGTGTGTGTGTGTGTGTGTGTGAGTATGTGTGTGTTCGTGCCTCTGTGTGTGTGTGTGTGTGTGTGTGTGTGTGTGTGTGTGTATGTGTGTGTGTGCCTCTGTGTGTGTGTGTGTGTGTGTGTGTTTGTGCCTCTGTGTGTGTGTGTTTGTGACTGTGTGTGTGTGTGTGTGTTTGTGCCTGTGTGCCTCTGTGTGTGTGTGTGTGTGTGTTCGTGCCTCTATGTGTGTGTGTGTGTGTGTGTGTGTGTGTGTGTGTGTGTCTAATGGCACTTACCGGGTTGGCGAAAGCTGCTCCAATCAGACACAACATGACGACGGCCGTCTTCATTCTGGAAGGGAACGAGGACAAAACAACCAGAGAGTGAGACATCCATCCTCTATAATATCTCACTTATATATCCACCACTAAGGCAGAGAAAAAACACACCTCAGCAAAGCCAACGGAAATGAACAAACTAATCACTAATCACTAAAACAAACGCACAGACATATAAAGGATTAAATACATTAAATACATACGTTACCTTGTTGTTTTTTTGTTGGGATCCCGAGTATGGATGATGAAAACGATGAAAGCGGTCCTTGTAGTAGTAGTAGTAGTAGTAGTAGTAGTAGTAGTAGTAGTAGTACTAGTAGTAGTAGTAGTAGTACTAGTAGTAGTAGTGTGAGTGTGTAGAGAGGGATGCTGGTGCTGAGAAGGTCTGGGACTTGTGAGTGCTGCGAGGGGCGAGCGAGGGCTATTTAACTGCGCGAGGCGGCCGCCCCAATTAGGACGCTTGCATCATCACTTCCTGCTCCGGGGATGGAGGGCTGCAGGCTGAAGGTGAGCTCGCTCCGGAAGCTGAACACAGAAACCGCACGCAGACAACCACACACACACACACACACACACACACACACACACATATACAGACAGCCTTATACACACAGACAACCACACACACACACACATGCAGACACACACACATAGACAGCCCTATACACACAGACAACCACACACACACATACACATTGACAGCCTCATACACACAGACAACCACACACACACACACATACACATTGACAGCCTCATACACACAGACAACCACACACACACACATACACATTGACAGCCTCATACACACAGACAACCACACACACACACACACACACACACACACACACACACATAAACAGCCACATACACACAGACAACCACACACACACACACACACACACACACACACACACACACATAGACAGCCACATACACACAGACAGCAACACACACACATACATACACACACAGGCACACACACACACACACACATAAAGACAACCACAGACCCCCCCCCTCCCCCCCGCACACGCAGACGTATACATGCACAGACGCACACATTTATAGGCACACACACACACATACATAAACACACACAATTACACATGCACAAACCACAGATCAGACACACACACACACACATAAACAGATGAATGAAGGCAAAAACACATACATCTTGACACACATACATGCACACACACGCACACACATCTAACACACACAGACACAGACATACACACAAAAACACACATACAGGCACAGACAAGCAGATTCACACACACACACACACACACACACACACACATATAAGCACAACACAGACACACATATACATATGCATGCACACACTCAGACAGACACACAGATATACACACAGATACACACATACATGCACAGACACATGCTTATACGCATGCACATGCTTATAAACACACACACACACACACACACACACATACACATGCAGATGCAGACAGACACACAGACAACCACAGACAGGTGTAGACACACGTAAGCGCATACACAGACACACATATACACGCACGCACTCAAACACAGACACACAAATATGCACACACAGACACACACACACACACACAAATGCAGACACATATGCAGACACACACACACACACACAAATGCAGACACATATGCAGACACACACACACACACACATACACACGCAGACACATATGCAGACACACACACACACACACACACACACACGCACACACAAATGCAGACACATATGCAGACACACACACACACACACACACACATGCAGACACATATGCAGACACACACACACACACACACACACACACACAGACACACACACACACACACACACACACACACACACCCAGTGTAGTCCAGCCAGCCTCCACCCCCTCACGGCGGGACGTACGGCATGTTAAAGTTAAACTATAGGGTTCCTGGTTTGTGGAGAAAAAAAATCCCCACGCACCCACTCACAGAGGAGGTGCAGCCTCAGATCCGGTCCGATCCGGTTGGGTCTCTCTATAGCGTGGCCTTATGAATCCCTCTAGTTTTCAGAGATAAGTATTTTGTTGTTGTTGTTGCAGAAAGGTGTACTCTCATTGGTGTGTTTTTTTTTTGTACAGGCCTACCTCCCAACCAAAAACAGACCAGAATAAATAAATATGACATAAAACGAAAATAGTCTCTGGTGAGATGGAGACTTCAAAACAACGCTTTTATAAACCAAACAGAAGCACGTCGCAATTAAAACCACAGGTTCGTCCTGCCGGTGCAGCAGCGCTGTGAGGTCAGCGCTGTGAGGTCAGCGCCTCGGCCCGGTCTCCGGACGGCGAGCATCTCCGGCCGTGTGTTTAACTCTGCATGGGCATGATCCGCTTCCTGGGGAAGTCCATATATGGTCAGGGGGGGGGAAAGGGAGGGGCTTCTCCGTATAAACATGCGAGGCATGTAAATAGAAGCTGTAATTAGGGCCCAATCCTCCCTCGTCTGGAGCTGTCCAGGAAAGCCACAGCTGCCGGTGCGCTGCCTGGGAAGTGGAGGCTGGGAGGGGCCAGTGGGAGGTGACTGGGGCCCCGACTGTTTTCTTACACGTTCACTCAGGAGGTTTCGCCATGGCGAGATGTTTTTCAAACGAGGATGATTTGTGGTTTTGTTCTGTTGTGTTCTTTGCTTTTTTTTTTTTTTTTTTTCGTAGTGGGACACGTATTTCGTTGGCCTACTTAGGCGAACCTTTTCCACACACATATATGTAATGTACATATCTACACTTTCATATCATACTGATATTACTGTATTGCAGATTGCAACTTTTGACACAGACTTGTCATAGAGTGACATCTAGTGGCATAAATGGGGACTTATATTTGTGATGAAAGCAGCAGATAATTATGACAAACCGTAACCTAATAACCCTTTAAGCCCTTTAAATAAACAGACCTGCAATGCGCTGTTCAAACTTGATGTAGGGATTTCCAGTTTTTGTCATCAATCAACACCCCACCCCTATGTGTGTGTGTGTGTGTGTGTGTGTGTGTGTGTGTGTGTGTGTATGTGTGTGTATGTGTGTACCTTTGTGTATGCGCCTGTCTGTATGCATGTGTGCATGTACGTGTGTGTGTGTGTGTGTGTGTGCGTGTGTGAGGAAGGGATGTGTGTGTGTGTGTGTGTGTGTGCATGAGTGTGTGTGTGTGCATGAGTGTGTGTGAGGAAGGAGTGTGTGTGTGTGTGTGTGTGTGTGTGTGTGTGCATGAGTGCGTGCGAGGCAGGGATGTGTGTGTGTGTGTGTGTGTGTGTGTGTGTGTGTGTGTGTGTGTGTGTGTGTGTGTGTGCATGAGTGTGTGCGAGGCAGGGATGTGTGTGTGTGAGGAACTTGGGCGGTGTGTGTGTGCCGGCGGCGGTGTGGTCAGACAGTGTGAGTTGGGTCTGGGGTACGACAGCACATCTTCACAGCCTCCACGCAGGAATAAAACACCTGAAACTATCCTGCTTACTACCTCAGGTAACGTTAACACTTTCACATGTGGCAGATAATGTCTCCTCACAGCAAATAACAAAGTCTTACGGCTAAAACAACTAAATACAATTTCTACCTGAATGAGTAGCCTAATATAATGTATCGCTATCCAGTAGCTTCTTTGTTTTGTATGGCCTTCATTGACATTGATGTGTTTTTTTTCTTGTTTTTTTATGTGCATGTTTTTTATGCAATAGGCTTGATAGTTGAAAAGATATGCATATGAATGTCTATGCTGGGAATAATGTATCGACAAACTGCAAAGGAGATGGCTAAGTTACTGTATGTCCTAATCCTATGTAGCCGTCTCCTCTATCAAATGCACCAAAAGATCATTCAATATTTAAATACATCTGGAAGTACCGTGAAAACGACTTCCCAAAGAAGGAAAATGTATGAAACGTGAAAAAATGTGGGCTTGATAACGACACGTTTCCACATGCACAACAGATACAATAGCATTTGAAAGATGGACCACTTTGTGATGTAATCCTAAGTCCTGCAGACCGCTGCGCTCCACTTGGCACGCTGTGGGACATCTGGTTTGTATCCGTCTCTCCCAGGACAAAAAGTTTGTGTACCCAGTCGACTTGTTTCCAGTCTGGTGGCTGCCGGTGTTTGCTCTGGTCCCTCCGAGCCGGTGCATCTCGCAGGCCCGTAACCACGGCAACAGAGCAGCCTAATCCCAGGGCTCGACTTGACATTGGTTGTGTAAGGCAGCACACAGACTCCCCTTGCGGGTGACTTTTATTTTGAAAAGTCTGCTCCATGGATGGTGTCTTGTAACGGCTCCTATACATACTCCAGGATGGTTTGGTATTATGGTGGTTTTGTACTTTTAAATCAAATGGACTCGTGATGCAGTGATGGCAGATGGAGAGTTGTGTTGTACTGTATGTGTAAACTTTATTTGTATTTGTATTTGTATTTGCTTGTTTACAGGTATGAGGGGCCACTTGGCAGTCATTTGCTTACTGGCGACCACATTTGCTTTGTCAGTAAGTAATATTTATTTTATTTTTTGTGCACTTATTGTTGTATCTAATTTAACAATCATCATTATGAAATAGCATGCTTGCATGAATTGACGTGAAATGCATTTGACATTCATTTGAAACAGGTGAAGAGCAAACCGCACAGCAAACATCATGCCTTGCTCAAGTCCTCACACACCGCCAAACCCACGGTAGCGTAGAACCTCCAATCCATGCATTGCCAACAAATACTGCACAACATATTTGGATTAATACCATTTTTTTTCCTCTTTTTGGTTCAGGACGTCATTCCAGAAGAGGCCAACGCAGAACACTTACTGCCCACCTTCGTCTCGTTAGACGGTGGCAGTGGGGAACAGGAAGCCCAGGAGCTAAGTGCTAATGCTAACGCTAAGGAGCGGGAGGAAGGAGGGTTGCCGGCCACCCGGAGGGGGGAGAAGAGCACCGCCGTTCTGCTGAGCGAGGAAGAGCTGGTGGACCTTCTGAACAAAGACACAGATGGAGACCTGGAAGAGGAACAGGAAGTGGGTGGACAGGAAGTACAGGCCGACCGGCACACCGAGAGCTCTCGGGAGGAAGTGGAAATAACCGACAACCGGGAAGACGAGGAGGAAAAGAAAGAGGAGGAGAAGAAAATGGAGGAGGAGGAGAATGGCAAAACTATGGAAAAGTACATAAAGATGTTGGCTGAAGAGGAGGTGAAGGAAGATGATGAGCAAGTGTCCAAAATGCTCGAGGAAGAAGAGATAGAGTCTGTCATCAAGGCAGGAGCAGCAGGAGAGGAAGGAGATGGAAGCACTGATTCAGAGCTTCTAGCAGATCTTGACTATGCATCTGATGCTGACATCTCACAGCCCTTGAACACTGAAGTACACCCCCTGGAGGAACATCTCAAGAGCCACAATCTCCTCTTGAAGGACGAGGACTCAGACCAAAACAGCAAACTAACGTCCGCCACAATCAACCATGAGCCAGACTTACAGATCGCCGATGCGTCGGAAAAGGAGGAGCAAAGCGAGGAGATGGAGGAGAAGGAAGAAGACGGCGATAGACAAGAACCCAAACCGGATGAGGACCTGCTCCTTCAGACTCCTAAGAGCTCGGGGGAGGTGAAGAAGGAGAACCAGGCGGAAGGAGACGAGGCCAACAACGACACCGGGGGCGTCCCGAAGGGGAAGACGAGGAAGCCGAAGCGCCAGAGGCCGAGGAAGCATGCTCTACAAGGAGATGAGGCCGGCCGAGGTCCGGAGCAGACCCAACCAGAAGCACAGGAGCAGACCAAGGCCAAGTGGAGGCGGACGGGGAAATGGGTACTGGTCACGTCGCCTTCTCCGTCTTCTGTACCAATGAAGGCGGTTCTAAACCGCATCTCATCGGTGGTTGAGTGTAGCATCCAGTAGAGGTGGGCAGTTATACCAGGTAGAGAAAGTTAAAGTCTGTGCCGTGTTTTCGCGCCACCCATGCATTGAATCAGCTGCTGACTGGAAGCATTACCTGAACTGCACTTGTGTTAATTACCAATGACAGAAGGTGGACTGGAAACACTGGGATGGAGTTATACTTTCTGGACCTGGATGTCCACCCCTGGGAATATATGTCAGGATAATGAACAGCGGGCCGGTTATTACTGCAGGACCCCGGCGCCAAGCGGATTTCACAATAATGACCGGCTCACTGTACATTATTACATTAATACTACTTACTAAAAAAATCAATCATTTGTCACAAAATATAACAACAAAAAATGATTTTATTGATTTAAAAATGCAAAACAAAAATGTTTACGGTTGGAAATCGTGTCCATAGCAACGGTCTGCTATTCAGTCATTCAGAATGGCGTCATTGACCAATCAGAAGCGAGTATTCAACAAAGCCGTGTAATAAATACTAATATCAAATATACTAATACCCATTTTCTGTACACATCCAGACTCCTTTAGTGGGAATGAATCCAGTCCAGATCCGGGCCACAGTGGACCTCTTCCCCAGCACCAAACCATCTCTTCAGAAAGAAAACTCTTCTGGTTAGCACCGGTCATTTCAGTTAGCACCGGTCATTTCAGTTAGCGCCCGGTCATTTCAGTTAGCGCCCGGTCATTTCAGTTAGCGCCCGGTCATTTCAGTTAGCGCCCGGTCATTTCAGTTAGCACCGGTCATTTCAGTTAGCGCCCGGTCATTTCAGTTAGCGCCCGGTCATTTCAGTTAGCACCCGGTCATTTCAGTTAGCACCGGTCATTTCAGTTAGCGCCCGGTCATTTCAGTTAGCACCGGTCATTTCAGTTAGCACCGGTCATTTCAGTTAGCACCCGGTCATTTCAGTTAGCACCCGGTCATTTCAGTTAGCACCCGGTCGTTTCAGTTAGCACCCGGTCATTTCAGTTAGCACCCGGTCATTTCAGTTAGCACCCGGTCATTTCAGTTAGCGCCCGGTCATTTCAGTTAGCACTTGGTCATTTCAGTTAGCACCTGGTCATTTCAGTTAGCACCCGGTCATTTCAGTTAGCACCTGGTCATTTCAGTTAGCACCCGGTCATTTCAGTTAGCACCTGGTCATTTCAGTTAGCACCCGGTCATTTCAGTTAGCGCCCGGTCATTTCAGTTAGCACCTGGTCATTTCAGTTAGCACCCGGTCATTTCAGTTAGCACCCGGTCATTTCAGTTAGCACCGGTCATTTCAGTTAGCGCCCGGTCATTTCAGTTAGCACCGGTCATTTCAGTTAGCACCGGTCATTTCAGTTAGCACCCGGTCATTTCAGTTAGCACCCGGTCATTTCAGTTAGCACCCGGTCATTTCAGTTAGCACCCGGTCATTTCAGTTAGCACCCGGTCATTTCAGTTAGCACCCGGTCATTTCAGTTAGCACCCGGTCATTTCAGTTAGCACCCGATCATTTCAGTTAGCACCGGTCATTTCAGTTAGTGCCCGGTCATTTCAGTTAGCACCGGTCATTTCAGTTAGCACCGGTCATTTCAGTTAGCACCCGGTCATTTCAGTTAGCACCCGGCCATTTCAGTTAGCACCCGGTCATTTCAGTTAGCACCCGGTCATTTCAGTTAGCACCCGGCCATTTCAGTTAGCACCCGGTCATTTCAGTTAGCACCCGGTCATTTCAGTTAGCACCCGGTCATTTCAGTTAGCACCCGGTCATTTCAGTTAGCACCCGGTCATTTCAGTTAGCACCCGGTCATTTCAGTTAGCGCCCGGTCATTTCAGTTAGCACCGGTCATTTCAGTTAGCACCGGTCATTTCAGTTAGCACCCGGTCATTTCAGTTAGCACCGGTCATTTCAGTTAGCACCCGGTCATTTCAGTTAGCGCCCGGTCATTTCAGTTAGCGCCCGGTCATTTCAGTTAGCGCCCGGTCATTTCAGTTAGCGCCCGGTCATTTCAGTTAGCACCCGATCATTTCAGTTAGCACCGGTCATTTCAGTTAGTGCCCGGTCATTTCAGTTAGCACCGGTCATTTCAGTTAGCACCGGTCATTTCAGTTAGCACCCGGTCATTTCAGTTAGCACCCGGCCATTTCAGTTAGCACCCGGTCATTTCAGTTAGCACCCGGTCATTTCAGTTAGCACCCGGCCATTTCAGTTAGCACCCGGTCATTTCAGTTAGCACCCGGTCATTTCAGTTAGCACCCGGTCATTTCAGTTAGCGCCGGTCATTTCAGTTAGCGCCGGTCATTTCAGTTAGCACCGGTCATTTCAGTTAGCACCGGTCATTTCAGTTAGCACCCGGTCATTTCAGTTAGCACCGGTCATTTCAGTTAGCACCGGTCATTTCAGTTAGCACCCGGTCATTTCAGTTAGCACCCGGCCATTTCAGTTAGCACCCGGTCATTTCAGTTAGCACCCGGTCATTTCAGTTAGCACCCGGCCATTTCAGTTAGCACCCGGTCATTTCAGTTAGCACCCGGTCATTTCAGTTAGCACCCGGTCATTTCAGTTAGCACCCGGTCATTTCAGTTAGCACCGGTCATTTCAGTTAGCGCCGGTCATTTCAGTTAGCACCCGGTCATTTCAGTTAGTGCCCGGTCATTTCAGTTAGCACCGGTCATTTAAGTGTCCGGTCATTTTAGGATAAACAAAATGCTTCGCCCGCCACCATCACACATGAAGTCCGCCACAAGGGCCGCCGCGCTGGAGGCCGCCGCACCCCACAGGGGAAACCTGCTGACAGCGGTCTTCTGGTCCAACTCCCACATGAAAAGACAACACAGCCAGGCGGGCTTAAGGAGTCAATGAGGGACATGAAGTTGAATTAAAGTCCTGTGAAAACTCACGGCTGGAATGTTGTGGCTTCGCTGGGCCGGGCCGGGATTCACGCCGCTGTCCCAACGCCGTTTATTATAACCTACTATAACATTTATTATAAGTAACTAATGGAGTTATATTAACTGGACCTGTGAAGAGTTGTACTTCTTCTTTTGTACATCTGTTCAGCACAAAATGAAGCAAGTTATAGTGTCAGACGGTATAATATACTGGTGGTATAATGGTGGTATAATGGTGGTATACTGGTGGTATAATGGTGGTATACTGGTGGTATAATGGTGGTATAATGGTGGTATAATGGTGGTATAATGGTGGTATACTGGTGGTATAATGGTGGTATAATGGTGGTATAATGGTGGTATAATGTTGGTATACTGGTGGTATAATGGTGGTATAATGGTGGTATATTGGTGGTATATTGGTGGTATAATGGTGGTATAATGGTGGTATATTGGTGGTATAATGGTGGTATAATGGTGGTATAATGGTGGTATAATGGTGGTATATTGGTGGTATACTGGTGGTATAATGGTGGTATACTGGTGGTATAATGGTGGTATAATGGTGGTATAATGGTGGTATATTGGTGGTATAATGGTGGTATATTGGTGGTATAATGGTGGTATAATGGTGGTATAATGGTGGTATAATGGTGGTATAATGGTGGTATATTGGTGGTATACTGGTGGTATAATGGTGGTATAATGGTGGTATAATGGTGGTATAATGGTGGTATAATGGTGGTATACTGGTGGTATAATGGTGGTATACTGGTGGTATACTGGTGGTATACTGGTGGTATAATGGTGGTATAATGGTGGTATACTGGTGGTATAATGGTGGTATACTGGTGGTATAATGGTGGTACTGTAATGGTGGTGAACTTTGTTTTTTTGTAGACCCATGCGTCGACTTCCGCTGTAAGCGAGGGAAGACCTGTGAGCTGGCTGCTGACCTGCAGCCTGCGTGCGTCTGTCAGGACCCCGCCAAATGTCCTGCAAGCGCCAATGAATTTGATCACGTGAGTATGAAAACATGTCCTATGTATTCATGGATTCGCCCCAAAAGCAGTTTGATTTTCTACAAATGTCACTTCCATGTTGTCGTGTTTGTCTGCTGTTCCCCACGGCCGCAGGTGTGTGGGACTGACAACAGGACGTACGACACGGCGTGCGAGCTGTTTGCTACGAAATGCAAGCTGGAGGGAACCAAGCGAGGACATCGCCTGCACCTCGACTACACAGGGCCATGCAAGCGTACGACCTCACTGGGGCTCAAACCCACGCACCCACGTCTTCAGCATTCCTGCATACAGCATTTAGCTACAGGCTTACTCACTGCTAATTACTGCCTTCCCTCTGTCTGTCTGTCTGTCTGTCTGTCTGTCTGTCTGTCTGTCTGACTGTCTGTCTGTCTGACTGTCTGTCTGACTGACTGTATATGTGTGTTTGTTGTGTGTGTGCGTGTGTGTGGGTGTGTGCCTGTGTGTGTGTGTGTTTGTATGCGTGCCTGTGTGTGTATGTGTTTGTGTGTGTGTGCGTGCCTGTGTGTGTGCATGCCTGTGTGTGTGTGTGTGTTTGTGCGTGTGCCTGTGTGTGTGTGTGTGTGCGCCTGTGTGTGCATGTGCCTGTGTGTGTGTGTGTGCGTGCCTGTGTACCTCTGTGTGTGTGTGTGTGTGTGTGTGTGCCTGTGTGTGTGTGTGTGTACCTCTGTGTGTGTGTGTGTGTGTGTGTGTGTGCATGCCTGTGTGTTTGTGTGTGTGTGTGTGCGTGTGCCTGTGTGTGTGTGTGTGTGCGTGTGTGCGTGTGTGCGCGCGTGTGTGTGTGTGTGTGTGTGTGTTGTGCGTGCCTGTGTGTGTGTGTGTGTGTGTGTGTGTGTGCATGCCTGTGTGTGTGTGTGTGTGTGTGTGTGTGTGTGTCAGTGCTAGCTCCGTGTCTGGACAGTGAGCTGGTGCAGTTCCCTCTGAGGATGAGAGACTGGCTGAAGAACGTTCTGCTCCAGCTGTACGATCACGACTCCATGGATCCTGGGTTCCTCACCTCCAAGCAGCGCGTGAAGGTAACCCCTCACAACATGAAACATTACACCTGGGTAACGGTGTTCACCTCTACCCAGCAACCAGCACTTCACCATCCAGCTCACGCTTTTATCCAGAGAGACATACCCTTCATTTTACCAGTAAGGCTTCCAAAGATACCCACAGGTACACTATACTATACTATATAATAATAAACTATACTATACTATAGTAAACTATACTATACTAAACTATACTATACTATACTATACTATACTATACTAAACTAAACTAAACTATACTATACTAAACTATACTGTACTAAACTATACTATACTATACTAAACTATACTCGAGATCGCGAGTACAAGCGGCCGAAATGAGCTTCCTCCGCACGGTGGCTGGGCTCTCCCTTAGAGATAGGGTGAGAAGCTCGTTCATCCGGGAGGAGCTCGGAGTAGACCCGCTACTCCTCCACGTTGAGAGGAGCCAGATGAGGTGGCTCGGGCATCTAGTTAGGATGCCTCCCGGACGCCTCCCTGGTGAGGTGTTCAGGGCACGTCCCACTGGTAGGAGACCCCGGGGAAGACCCAGGACACGCTGGAGAGACTATGTCTCTCGGCTGGCCTGGGAACGCCTCGGGATCCCCCAGGAAGAGCTGGCCGAAGTAGCTGGGGAAAGGGAAGTCTGGGCTTCCCTGCTTAGGCTGCTGCCCCCGCGACCCGACCCCGGATAAGCGGAAGAAAATGGATGGATGGATAAACTATACTATACTAAACTATACTGTACTAAACTATACTATACTATACTAAACTATACTATACTATACTAAACTATACTGTACTAAACTATACTATACTAAACTATACTAAACTATACTATACTATACTAAACTATACTGTACTAAACTATACTATACTATACTATACTAAACTATACTATACTAAACTATACTAAACTATACTGTACTAAACTATACTATACTATACTAAACTATACTAAACTATACTATACTAAACTATACTAAACTATACTATACTATACTAAACTATACTATACTATACTATACTAAACTATACTGTACTAAACTATACTATACTATACTAAACTATACTGTACTAAACTATACTGTACTATACTATACTAAATTATACTATACTATACTAAACTATGATCCCATAATCCTAAAATACAATGAGCAATGTATCTCTTATCAAAAACAACATATTCACTTCTTCACTTCAACTATTCGGGGAAAGTAAAGACACATAAACTGCTGTTTATATTAGAAATATAAATAGCCGTTATATTGGTAATGTGAACACTAAATCACTAAATCGTATTTTGTGATGAACGCAGGTGAAGAAAATCCAGGAGAACGAGCGGCGTCTTCATGCGGGCGAGCATCCCTTAGATCTGTTGGCTCAGGACTTTGAGAAGAACTACAACCTGTACATCTACCCTGTACACTGGCAGTTCGCCCAGATGGACAAGCACCCTTCTGACAGGTACATTTAAGACAAACCCCCTTCAGACAGGTACATTTAAGACAAACACCCTTCGGACAGGTACATTTAAGACAAGCACCCTTTAGGACAGGTACATTTAAGACAAACCCCCTTCTGACAGGTACATTTAAGACAAGCCCCCTTCGGACAGGTACATTTAAGACAAGCACCCTTTAGGACAGGTACATTTAAGACAAGCACCCTTCGGACAGGTACATTTAAGACAAGCACCCTTCGGACAGGTACATTTAAGACAAGCACCCTTCGGACAGGTACATTTAAGACAAGCACCCTTTAGGACAGGTACATTTAAGACAAGCACCCTTCGGACAGGTACATTTAAGACAAACCCCTTTAGGACAGGTACATTTAAGACAAGCACCCTTCTGACAGGTACATTTAAGACAAGCCCCCTTCAGACAGGTACATTTAAGACAAGCACCCTTCTGACAGGTACATTTAAGACAAGCACCCTTCTGACAGGTACATTTAAGACATTTAAATATATTTACATTTAAGACTTGTATTTGAGCCATGATTGACCAATTCAAAGAAGACCAATTCTGTCTTTGGACTGTTCTCAGACTCACTCTATTCGCCCACGCACTGCTTCTAGTAATCATACTGTACCAAGAATGCATAGATATTGATATATTGTGGCCCAAAGTCTGTTTCTTTACCATTGTTATCTGAATAGTTCATTAGGCATACATTCCCTGATCTATGATCCAAATAAGGTCATGACCAAATAAGGACGTTTTATGGAAGTCATTTTTGGCTTCATTTCTAAATCTCTGTGGCCTGGTGGCCAATGGTCCACAGCCCGGTACCGGTCTGCGCTACATGACTAAACATGAAGACTAAGGGTGCCCTGTGTCCCCCCTAACCTCCAGGCTCCTGTCCCACTCTGAGCTGGCTCCACTGAGGGTCCCTCTGGTCCCCATGGAGCACTGCACCTCTCGCTTCTTCCAGGAGTGTGACGGAGACAGGGATAAGCAGGTCTCCTTTCAGGAGTGGGCCCACTGCTTTGGGATCAAGGACGGTAAGCATACTACACCTACACCTGTCTACACCTGCCTATACCTGTCTATACCTGTCTACGCCTGTCTACACCTGTCTATACCTGTCTATACCTGTATATACCTGTCTACGCCTGTCTACACCTGTCTATACCTGTCTATACCTGTATATACCTGTCTATACCTGTCTACACCTGTCTATACCTGTCTACACCTGTCTATACCTGTCTACACCTGTCTATACCTGTCTATACCTGTCTACACCTGTCTATACCTGTCTATACCTGTCTACACCTGTCTATACCTGTCTACACCTGTCTATACCTGTCTACACATGTCTACACCTGTCTATACCTGTCTATACCTGTCTATACCTGTCTATACCTGTCTACACCTGTCTATACCTGTCTACACCTGTCTATACCTGTCTATACCTATCTACACCAGTCTACACCTGTCTATACCTGTCTACACCTGTCTATACATGTCTATACCTCTATATACCTGTCTGCACCTGTCTATACCTGTCTACACCTGTCTATACCTGTCTATACCTGTCTACACCTCTATATACCTGTCTGCACCTGTCTACACCTGTCTACACCTGTCTATACATGTCTACACCTCTATATACCTGTCTGCACCTGTCTATACCTGTCTACACCTGTCTACACCTGTCTATACCTGTCTATACATGTCTACACCTCTATATACCTGTCTACACCTGTCTACACCTGTCTATACATGTCTACACCTCTATATACCTGTCTGCACCTGTCTACACCTGTCTATATACCAAGGTCCATAGTCAGACTATACCTGTAGGCCTCCTAGAGCATGACATGCCTCTGAATTCACTGAAGATGAAAGCATCTAAAAGATTTAATGATTTTAATATAATGTTTTTATATTGACGGTGTGAAATACAATTTATTTCACATTTCTTTCCTTCCACAGCGGACATGGATGTGAACCTCCTGTTCTGAGCGCCACGTTGTACTCCACCTACCAGGGCGTCTGTTTCTCAATTGCTGTGACAGACGGACACATAAAGCAGTCAGCAACTAGCCCACATTTCAATGTTTTATCGAAAGGCACTGAACATGGAAAAGGACAGCGATCATGATCATGGTTCCTCTTGACGTTGTGTGCTAGAGAGCGTGGGGTCGCGTTGCCCTCGGGGAGTCAGTATTTTTACCCAACGAGATGTGAGCCATATAATTAGCATTCATCATTATCCATTCTACGCTGAATCTGTTGTTTAAATGCATTCCTGAAAGGGGGCGTAAGTTTACAAGTGCTTATTATGGATGGCAAGAAAATATGAAGAAAAAAAATGAAGCTAGTGAAACTCAATTAGATTATTTTAAATGTTTTCTGTGCTTTGGTGACATATTATTCTAGATGTATTTTAAAAATAAAAAGAAAGATGCTTACCAATATAAGTGTCAAACGCTGGCATTGTTTGTCATGGTTTCTATGTATTTCTCTTCTCTCTTTGTAACTTTTCACATGTTTTGTCATGCTTACAGTTCTAATTAAAGCTGTTTGTACTCTTAACCGACTGGTTAACTGGGATATTGTTAATTCGAACGTGTGAATGAAATAAAAGTTGTTATTCAGCAAAATTATTCCCACATGACATCAAAAGATGACATCCACACCTGCGGGAACGCAAGCCACTGATGCTTGGTCTCGGTTCACCAGATAATCCTGAATAATCCTGTTTCTGGACGCTGTAAGAAAGCAGAAAATAGCCCGCCGACACACTTATTGTCACCATGACCTTGCCAAAAGGAGATTACGCACACCTGTTGTGTTGCGATGAAGCGTTCTGATTGGACGTCTTCATGAGCTCGGTCCAATCAGAGTGACCCTGTGTATCCCCAGGTTCTGTATAAAGGTCCAAGGTTGTGGAGGGCAGGGTGTTATCGGTGAACTGGCCTGTCAGAGAGAAACCATGTCTGGAATGCTGTGGCTCATCCTCCATGCCCTCGCCCTGGTGGCGGAGGGCGGCGTGTCCTCAGGAAGTGGCGAGGTTGCCGGTGGCAACGGGGGCGGGAACAACAACAACAATGGCGTCGGAGGCGGCGGGGCGGCCGGCATCAATGGCATCGGCATTCCTCTAAACGGCATGCAACCGCTCAACAACCCGACGTTTCAGGTGGTGCCCGTTGGGGGGTCGTTTTTCATCCAGCCCTTCGGGAACGCCCTGGCCCCCCCGGCCCCCCCGGCCCCCCTGGGCCCCGTGCAGCAGCAGCCTCTGGTCCCGTTCGGGCCCTTCCAGCAGGGAGCAGGGGGGTTCTACCTGGGGCAGCAAGGGGCCACCAATCTGATCCCCCAGGCCCAAGGCCACATGGTCCGGGCCGGTGCCGGCGGCGGAGGTGTACCCCTGTACGCGGTGCTGTCCCAGGGGGGGGAATTTGATGGGAGGCCCCCAGGGGCAGATGTTCCTCCAGGGCCAGCCGCTCCAGCTGGTGCCATTGAACCAGCAGAACCAGAACAATCAGAACCAGCAGCAGCCAGGGCCGTTGTTGGGGGGAGGGGGGATCGCGACGGCGGCGGGCCGGGCCAGGGCCAGGCGCTCGGTGGCGGCCCACCCCAGGAGAACGCAGGTGATGGCCGCGATGGGGGCGACTGCGAGAACGGCGGCGGCCGAAGAGGAGGAGTCTTCTGGCCTGGACTCACAGGAGCAGATGACCATCTGAGACCGGCGGCCGCCCAGACATTATGTCGTCATTTCATGATTCCTTCCTGGAGGGTCCCTGATTGTTGAATGATTTTGTGTGTTTTTCTATCAATCAATGCTGTGATGATAAACCAATAAAACAAGTGCAATGTTGAAGAAATGATGTTGTAAAGTCTTTTCATACTGTTTTTAATAAAGTGTGAATACAAAACCCAGAAAATAACACGGTTAACCGACAGAGCCAACTTCATGTCCATCGGCAGATTAGGATTCAGCATCAAAACATGATGTGCCTTCTTGGGTAATACTTAGTCTTATTATACCGAACGTTTCCCCTTAAATCAAAAAATAAACAAATAGATACAGTAAATCTACAGTGATAAGCCCAATTATAGGCCTACATCTGCGTGAACACATGAAGTAACAAACCATAAACAACCATAAGTAACATGCGAAAAGCATCTTACCGCATCAACACAATGTGTGTGTGTGTGTGTGTGTGTGTGTAAACGCACACACACACACACACACACACACAACCCAACATATTGAGACATCTGAAGTTATATTTGGAGATGGCTAGACGGAGCTGTTTGTCATGACAGCTAACTGCCATCGGAGGATTTTTGTTGGAAACCGCCTGGCAGGCAGCATGTAATTACTGCAAGCTCCAGACACCCAGAGAGGGTGTTTACCTGCAGGGATGTTGTGGGGCGGTTCGCTCCGTCAGCAGGGAGCACGCCGGGCCAAGCACATCCCAGACCAGGCCCGGCGCCACAAGGGGTCTTAAGGGGGCTTACCCCCCTCACTTGTACTTTTGTGCCCCCTCTGTTTAAGCTTTATGTATCTATAGAAAACCCTTTCTGAGGCTTTTGCATGGGTAAATCAATTACTTGTATTTTATGAAACAAATGGCCCCCTAGTGGATTTTAACAGCCCCCTCAGTCCCTTCATCCTGGCGCCGGGCTTGACCCAGACGACCACGTAACACGACACCGCGCGACGCTAGCGACCGCACTGGGCCCGGCAACACATGCGGTAGGGCCTTCATGTGTTGCCGAGGACAGCTCTTCATTTCTGATATTACTTTGAGGACATTCATTTCAAGTGGACCCTGATATCAAAGACACATTCGAAAAAGTGTTTTGATTTGTGCTGGCTATAGCATTTCCTCCAGGTGAACGGAGGTCAGGCTGTATACTTTCAGTTAAGTCAACCCTTTAGGCCATCAGAGTAATTTGAACACTCATCTCCTTGTGACAAGACAGAGTCATCTATGTAACCTTGTATTACGTTGGGTCACACATATTTGTCAAATAAAACATGTCTGGTAGAGCAGACTTCACATGGCGGTCCTCTCGTCTACGACACGCCCCCTACTTAACTCTACGTGTGACCTAAGGTGGTTTTGTAGCTCAGATGTGAATCCAGCGCTAAATTTATATTGTGTCATTAAATCCGAAATGTGAACTGAATACATGCTCATTGATCTCTCAGTATTTTTTTATATGCATATAAATCTTATCTTCCTTATAGAATCCACCACAGAAATATCCCATGCCACCAATTATGAATTCCAGCTTCTCAGCACCAGATAAAGCACAGCTCCACTCCAGCGCTGTCAAGTCTGAACAGATCAACAAATTTACGTTTACATTACCTTCAGTCATTTAGCAGACTTACAGGTGAGGCCGAGATCAAACATGCAATCCAAATTAGAGTGGGAACAAGAAGTTATGTGCTACAAAAGCAACCAAAGATGTGTACAGCGAACCAGTAACAAAAAGCTTATTTTCATTAATTCAATTCAATTTATTTTATTTGTATAGCGCCAATTCATAACAGAAGTTATCTCAGGGCACTTTTCAAATGGAGCAGGTCTAGACCAAACTCCTAATAACATTTACAGAGACCCAACAGTACCCCCATGAGCAAGCACCTGGCACGGGGGCAAGGAAAAACTGCCTGATAAAAGGCAGAAACCTTGGACAGACCCTTCGGCTCTAGGTGGGTGGTCTGCCTTGACCAGGTGAGAGAGAGAGAGAGAGAGAGAGAGAGAGAGAGAGAGAGAGAGAGAGAGAGACTACATCAATACACTAATGAACATGATGATGACGACAGCAGCAATGATGGGGGACAGCGAGCAGCAACAACAGTAACTGTATATAACTGGTAACTGATATTAGCACTAGTCTAGTAGGATGTAGTGTAGGACAAGTTCAACTAAGCAACACATATCTTCAAGTCAGATAAACACCCTAAGCAGGCTTTTACCAACTCAAAACTTTAATGACCGCAGGTGAGCGATGTCCCACCGTTTGACATCACTGGTGGTTTGTGACCGCCGTCCGCAGGATTTGGTGCTTCACGCTGTTTCTCTGGGCGGTACTGACGAACCAACCCCGCGCGGCTGAATCACCGTGTTGTTGCCCGCTAACAGCCTTAGCCTGGTGGCTAATTGGGATGATAATATTTGTGTAAATAGGCCGTATATTGTGCTAGTATTGTCGAAGGATTCTTTGGAGAAAGAAAAACTATTTCAGGCCTGAATGACCAGCACAAAAATGTACGTCTCTAATTGGCTCGCAACGATCCCTCACACCGATAAAAGGTGTTTCTAATGGGTTAGCGAGCTACTTAGCGTAGCGCGCACACGTGGAGGCCGAGCTGTGACCCGCTGGTATGTAGCAGCAGCATGTTATTTACTGGACTTATTCTAATAACCTGTTATTATTCTATTAGACTATAGTGTAAACATAGTACATGGATATGAATCAACCTAGTAGACATTTCAACTAATATTGAAATGATATTGGCCTACACAAGTTCTAGGCTATATTATTTTTTAATGAACATGTTCAATATTTTTTTTCTTCTGACTTTTGACAACAATTCCAGATTGAAAATGATGAAGCTTCTTCCTCTCTTGATGTTGGCAGCCGCCATCTTCAGTGTGAGTCTGTCTGTCTGTCTGTCTGTCTGTCTGTCTGTCTGTCTCTCACTCACACACACACACACACACACAGAGACCAGACAACACCTGTCTGTCTGTCTGTCTGTGATTGACATATATTCTAATTAATTGATCGTTTCTTTCTCTTTTTTCTTATTTTATGCTTTAGGTCGACGCAGGCATCAAGGTAAAAACCACAACAAGCTTTGACCCAGCTGGCATTCTGCTGTGACCTTCCAGTCAAACAGTGAAATAACGTGTGTGTGTGTGTGTGTGTGTGTGTGTGTGTGTGTGTGTGTGTGTTTGGTCCTGAAAACAGAAGATGATGAGGATGATGGCTATGAACGGCGGGATGATGAACGGCGGGATGATGAACCCCGGGATGATGAACGGCGCTAACCCCGCTATGATGGGGGGAAGAGGCCTCGCTCCGCCCATGGGCCCCGGGGGAGGGCCCGGGTTCGGGGGCCAACCCTTTGCTCAGGTCGGTCCATCAGAACCTGGTCCGGTTCAGAACCGATCTCAACCGCAACCAATCTTTCCCCAAAACTGTCTTTTTCAAAAAAACAATATTTTTCTAAACCAGTATTTTTTCAGAAACATTATTTTTTCAAAAAGCAGTCACTGATCAAGACAGCAGAATTACAGTTAAAGACATAACAGCATAATCACATAAACAACGCATAAACATCACATTAAAACAAGATCTCAGAACAGACTTAAAGCGAATCACGAGACCACAGTGCCAATGTCATTATTTAATGTTTAGTTGATTTAATTTCCTTTAACAGTTTGCTCCAAGGGTTCCTGCCTACGCCTTTCAACCCCAGGTCCTTCCTCAGGCACCCATGGGTGTCCCCAGCATGTACAATGTACGCCGTCAGTATACCACACACAGTTCAAATGTATAGTGTTTAACGCAACGCTGTTAGGCTATCGTTCATATTGAAATTGATTTTTCTGTGAGTATCATTCATAGGCAGATATTCAGATGTATTTTGTTGTTTAAGCCAATATTCAGACAGTATTCTGTTTTATGGACAGGTTCCTTATATGGGCGTTCCTCAAATGGCAGACCCCTTTCAGCAGCAAGCAATGGTACGGGACATCTGTTGGATATTGATATAAACAACTGAAAAACTCTCATTTTAAGCCAGTTTTCTCTCCAATAATATGTCTGTGGTTGATTTTCTGAAGTAGACGACAGGAATTATGTGGTGAGGTCACGTGTGTGTGTGTGTGTGTGTGTGTGATACTGTAACATGTATTCACCAAACACTGTTTCGCTGCTACAACAGGGACTTCCAGGTGGGGGTGCTATGGCTCAGCGGTTCAAGGTGGGCGACACACCGTTAGGATATGAAGGAATCTGTGCATAAAATAAACGCGTCAAATAAACACGTCATTATTTTATTTTTTTCTCTAGCGTCAACTCATGAAACAACAGGATACTGCAATGGATACCCAGGTAGGCCTCTTGTGGGCCAATATGTGTAATATATAATTAATAATTAATTGTTATAACTAGTAATAAATAAGCAGATGTATGAATTTAACTTAACTTTTTCTCTCCCAGATCCCAACTCCACCTGGAATACAAAAGACAACCATTCCTTGTGACGCCCAGCAGGAGAACAACTAAAATATAATTTTAATGAACTTGATAAAACTATCATTTATACCTGAAAATGAAGTGACCCTAACCACTTGATATAAAAGTGGTTGGTGGTTTAAAATGTGTCCTTTTTTATGAATAAAGATATTCATCATTGAACACCGTTTTTTTGTTTGTGCCGTTGATTTTACTTTACTTATCCATTATGTTATTTATATTTACATACTTTCATAATATGCTCCTATAGTAGGCCTATAGAGTTGGATGATCATGTAACCATCAAACTGAGCACCAATGAAACACAGTAATCTATAATGAACCACTGCCGCCCTCTAGAGGACAATTATCTTACTACACGTTCCTTTAAACATCCCATAGTAAACAGATCTGGCTTCTTCACTGCTGGTTTGAGAATGATACGAAAAATACTTGCAAAAAAAAACTTAAACCAAAACTTAAGCTTAAAACTGAACTTTAACACACAAAAAAAATACAATTTTAACTGTATTTATAGTTAGTTGTTGCTGTTAGCTGAAGATTAGCTTAGCTCAGTAAGGGCACTAGCACGGCAGGAACATGAACCTTACCACGCCTATCTTCGTATTCATTAAACCTTACAGTACACCGTCATATAAACATCATATAAACACATACAAGCACAACAAATTGTGAGCAAACTTCTCAAAATGTCAATTTTCCCGATAAGACCTTGGTCTTCAGTTGGAGGTCAGTGTGGTGCACGCTTTCCAAGGTGCTGTGAACGACAGCCTGACTTCACCAACTCTGTAACCAGCGGCCACATGCACCATCAAACACAGCAACATGAAGACAAATCTTTCTAATTGAAACATGAGTTATCAGCGCAATCTCAAAGACCTAAAACGAACCAAGTCATGACTCCAGCAGACATGACGAACACATAATAACACAGCTAGCCATCTAATGGTGTAACTGTCTGACACGGCAGAGTCTGCTGCTATGATGAACGTCTCTTCCCGCTGACCGCACAATGTCTGCCCAGACTATAACAGGCCGGCGTTAACAGCAGAAATGAACAGAATTTAAACAGGACAAGAGACAGCCAGTCACACAGCAACACAGCAGGGAACCCAAAACGGTAAATTGATTTTTTTTTAAATGATTGTGTGTTTTATAGTATTTATAAAAATGACTTTCAAAAAAGAGGATGATTCCAGGTAACACGTGAAACAATGTTTTGTGAATCAAGCTCCAGGTGCTAATAACGCTCGTTAGTGAAGCGCCATGATGCTGCAGACTACTCTCACGCTGCTGTGCCTGTTGGGGACAAGCCTGTCTCTCCCAGTAAGTAAGCCCTTCTCTGTGTTGAGCTGTTCAGTACATACAGCTGTCTGTCTTCCAGCAACAGTAATGTTCCTCTAATGATGCTTCATAGGTGCAGATAGGAATCCTGGCGAGCAACAGCAACGAGGTACTGGGATGTTTCTCATCTTTATTAGTTAGTTTGAGCTCGTTCAAGAGACAAAAACAATGACAACAATGAATGTTTTCCCTTTTCGCACGTTTTTAGATCCTGAGATTGAATGGGCTGACTCTGGCGACCCTCGGACAAACTCAAATGCAGGTAATGGTCCAAAATCCCCAGTTCAGTCACCATGAACGGGTCTTGCCTAATCCATCATTAAGACAGTGGAGCCATTGCTTGTTTAGATTTTGCCGGATGACAATTACCTTAAAAACCAATAGCACAAGGGCTGGGCAATATCTCGATATTATATCCATATTGTGATATGAGATTAGATATCGTCTTAGATTTTGGATATCCTGATAGGCTATCGTGATATGGCATAAGTCTTGTCTTGCTGGTTTTAAAGGCTGCATTACAGTCAAGTGATGAAAAAATGTTTAAAAACTCACATTTAATTTGTCAATTGTATTTAATTCACAAAAATAGGCTTTACCATGTGGTTATTTTATACAGGCTATTTATTGATTGAATTACCAGAAAACACGCTACATCGTGATATATATCGTTATTGAGATATGAAATGACCTTGTGAAGTGCATGTGGTTAATGGCTGGATTAAGCAGCCTCACCCGGCCACTGTGAGGCTGAACCCAAACCAGCCATCAACCACACGCACGCCACAGGCCTGCACATGATGGCCGCTCCACAACAACAGTTTGTTGACTCTGGGTTTTGTCGTGTCCTCCAGGGCTCTCCCATGCTTCCCCCCTACATTTTCCAGCAGCAGCCTGAGGTGCTGTTCACCCCCCAGGTGGTCAACCTCAACCCTCAGATCGGCGGCCCCTACGGCCCCCAGGGGCCCCAGTTTATGTTCCCTCCCAACCAGGGCAACCAGCAGCCTCATCTGAACCCGGTGATTCTCCCCAACGGTCAGCAGGATCAGCTGGGGCCCCTGGACCCCAACACCGCCACAGGGCCCATGCAGCCCATGCAGCCCATGCAGCCCCACAATCCAGTGCAAGTAGGTAGTCTGTGGTCGTGTCACCGTCACCTTGCCAAAAAGGAGATTATGCGCACACCTGTTGCGATGAAGCGTTCAGATTGGACGTCACTCCATAAGCACGGTCCAATCAGAGTGGACCTGTTTATGCCGAGGTTCTGTATCGGGCTTGTGCATCATGACATCACATCGCAATGACCGCCTCCATTTTTGGAAGCATAGGAGCATTGTAATGTTAGTTATTGTGTTGGTAGTCATGGTTGTTTGGTCGTTTTTTTGTCAATATGGGAGACATTGTTGTGTTTCAAACCGCCGCAGCGTTTCTCATGCGAGACGTGGTAAAACAAAGTTTTCATTAGCCGAGGTTACGGTATATTTATGTTCATTTAGGATTTTACAGGACTACAACTCTCTGGCGTCCTCTCAATATGGCGGAGTATCGGCAAACAAAAACTCCCATGATGCACTCTGATGTACAAGCCCTATAAAGGTCCTAAAGGAACCGTCCTCTCTGAGATAAATCACGTCTGGCTCATCGTCCTCGCCCCCTGGTGGCGAGGGAGTCCAGTGGTCATGTGATTACTATGCTACAATGATTGTGCCTGGGAGTGTGTGATTATTAAGCTGTGTGTTATTAAATGTGTTATTAAGTGTGTGTGTGTGTGTGCATGTGTGTGATTATTATCATCCTCAGATGATTCCACAGTTCCAGTATCCTGTGTACGGATATCCTCAACAGCCCAAAATGCAGGTAAGGAGGAGATTCATGTCACATCACTCCTGTAATCACCAGCCACCATTAATCAATCAATCAATCAATCAATCAAAACACTTGTCACCGAGGGAGCAAGTAACAACAATGCAGGAACAATTTAAAAGCTACAAATTCTGATAATGATATGAGGATGATAATATCAGCGCAAGCAGTGTACACAGTATTCGTACTGAGGGGTTGTCCTCTAACACATAAGTAGCATTAACACTGTGTCACTACAGATCCTTCAATGGCCACTGTTTCCGCAGGGCTACCCCTACTACCTGTCCCCCTACGGATACCCCCAGAGGAACCCCATGATGCTGCAGCCCAACCAGGGCCAGGTCAACCAGGTCAACCAGCAAGCCCTGGAGAGGACCACACAGAAACCACAGCTCCCCCTGCAGGTGAGGAGGACACTTTGATCCAAAGCGACTTACAGTGAATTTTAGACCCAGGCTGAGAGTTTAAAAAACGGTCATTAATATCTCAAATGTTTAATATTTCGAACATTATATAACACGATATAGCATGTTTTCTGTTAATTCAATAAATAAATAGTCCATATAAAATAACCACATGGTAAAGCATATTTTTGTGTACTCCTGTGTGAATTAAATACTTGACAAGGCATGAATAGTACTGAAGAGTATTTTCTTATTTTCTTCATCACTTTACTGTAATGAAGCCTTTAAACCCAGGAGAAGACAACACTTGTCTTACGCCATATAACGATATTATAATAACCAAAATCTAAGACAATATCTAGTCTCATATCACGATATCGATATAAAATGGATATATTGCCACCTGCCCATGATTAAGCATTGATGCAACACACGTGGGGGGGGGGGCTCAGGAAGGAGATTGGGCGGTGTGCTTAAGGATGCCTACAGATAGACAGGAAACATTGGGATTCGAACCTAGAACCTTCTGACATTCCTGCCCACCATGTCCTTGAGTTACGTAACATACAGTAAGTGTGGGCCCCATAGTGTACAGGGAAGTAGATTTGGTTTGGACTGTGCGGACTTGGCCCTGCAGGTTAGAGTTGTGTTCCTGGTGTTGGAGACTGTTGGGACTTGCAGGCAGGGGAAACACCAGCGTAGCACAGACCCTTAATGATATGTGAGTCTATGTGGACGCTTGTCTTGTCTCGTCTTGCTCTGGCACGCATGGGAAAGCATCGAGGATGATCTTTTAAGGTTGCCATTTGTAGGGGATTTAAGTTAGCTGTCAACTGTTTTGTGACGTTAAACTTATTTTATGTCTACCAATTTTAGAAGGCTTTCGGGCCGAACGTACCAGTAGACAAGGTGAGTGACTTTGCAAGCCAATATAGGAACAATTTGTCTTAATATAATATGGTGTTCGTGACTGATTCCACCGTATCATTAGATATAAGTGTGATGACTATGATGTCTTCAACAGACGCCGCTGGTTGTGACTCAGAAGGAAACGTTTACTTCACCTCCTGGTAACCGTGGCGACGCAGTTGGGCCCGGGGTTGACGAGGTAAGAAGAACAGTGATTTCCACAATAAAATTCCCCTGTGATTCCCCTGAGGATCAGCCTAGCATAATAACATAAGCTTTCTTTTTATATTTCAACAGGGACACTCAAACTTCCCTTTCCTGTTTGAGCCATGAAGTTAATCTGGCAAATAAGAACAAAGGTAGTTGAAGGAAGATTACGTGTGCATGGCCATAGTGTCTGAAACCGCTATGCAAAATGTACACTGAAATTGTTTGAGGAGTTGAAACTTTGTCCTGTCTTCTTCAGAAATCAGCACTGTATTGCAAGTTGTCAAATAAAGAACTTTGTTGAAGTAAATGCTGAAAGATGTTTTTAATTTGATTTAAGTAATCATGCAAGCAAACACAAGGACATCCGTATGTCGTTGACCATCATTCACCACAATATACTCCAGCTGAAATTAATGCACATTTCTATATTAGGGAATGAAGATGAACCATTGGTGACCTCTCCCTGCAAGGTTTGGGAAACAAGAAAGATAATTGGCTTAAAGATACATGTTGACGCATTGTATCAGGGTCATTATATTAATCAAAGTTGTATTCTGCCAATACCTTTACCTTGGATCCACCTTAGATCAGCTGTTGTGCTATCTTCTCGCCTTTGTTTGCTTTATCCTGAAAATTAATCAGTCAGACTTCATGAGAACAAAATAATAACTTGGTCCAAGCATGTCTCACAAAAGGTTATGATAATAGCTTGCTCTTAAATGGTATATATTGGTATATAATTTCAAGGAAAACACCAATAGATCCCAACATCAAGTACAAGCCAATCTCAATAAGTTATGGATAGTTATGGATATTTTACTCACCCATTGAAAGCTTTGGGCAGGAATTGTTTGGAAGAGAGACACAATAAAGGGTGAAATGGCGTTCATTGTATCTAAACATTATCAGAGAGTCTACTGTCATGTCTTACGAGTACTCACAGGAGCAAAGATCCCATATTCAATGGAGATTTTGTTCTGTAAGGAGAAAAATATGGATTAAAATAAAATACCGAAGTGAAGGTTGTCATCAGTTATAAAAAAAAATAGACTTTAATTACCATTGCTGTGGGATTTAAGGTAATCTTGAAATATGGCTGAAATGGAGGGAACATATACATATATATTATATATATTGTATATTAACTAACAGCATTACTTACTATAGAACAACATAACACAACATAAACTTTGGATATAGGAAATGTAATATCCCCATAATGATATATATCACAATATAGCATGTTTTGAATTAAATACTTGACAAATTATTATTTTTTTGTATCACTTTACTGTAATGCAGCCTTTAAAACCAGGAAAAGACAAAAGTTATGCTATATCCGATATATAAAATCTAAGAATAAGTCTAGTCTCGAATCACGATGTCGCTATAATATCGATATATTGCCCAGCCCTACATAAACTGTCTCATATTAGGATTTCTTCTGCTTTGAAATGTAAAACGAACAGAGGGAAGCTACCTGGGGGCCTCTGGATGGCATCATATACCCATACTGTCCCTGGGGTTCAGCTATGCCATTCTGCAGGGAATAAAAGATTAAAGCTGTTCATCAGAATAAAGATATCTAATGGCTTCTAACGTAATTAGACTACATTTGAAGAAATAAATACCATGTTGATTTCCTTTGACATGGGAGGTTGTTCGTCAGCCTGAAATTAAATAAATTGTTGTCAATTATATATATATTTATATACGTACTATTATAGGCATTGCATCTGTATACCTTAGCGATCACAACATCGTATTGTAAAATAAATACCTTTGGTAGGAGGTATATGTTCTCCCCCTGAAATAATGAATTTCAACAGTGAACATTTTATCTTCTTTTAAGTCTTGGCTTATAAACTACAATATATTGGTCAAGAAGAAAACATATTTATGTTTACCTCTTTCAAGCCAAGACCAGTGATATTCTAAGAAGGAAAATCACAGCATTTGTTAACATGCTTTTGTTGTAAAATATATTTAGCTTATCTGACATGATGTAAATATACAATAAAAAAACATAACATTACCTCAAATGTGACATTGGCAGCCTGCAGTATGACCAAAAACAAGTAAAAACATTCAGAAACATTATTAGAAATATTATTGTTGTAAAATAACAATTGTTTTGTCTGTAAATGATTGCATAAATACACCCACCCTGAATATAGGGATGAACCTTTGTTCCCCCTAAAACAAAAATATACATCATTTTTATTTGACATATTCATGATATTTCTTTAAAGCAGCCCTAAGGTGGAACAGAATATCTCTGAACAACCCACCAACTGATCAGGATTCAAGGGGGCCCCGCCGAAGATGACCTCCTCCAGCAGATCTCTGTCCTCTCCCCTGGGGAGCCTGCCAGGCTAGACATGGACATGGAATGTCAACATGCTTGCTTGTCATTTTATTATGTCATTATCAGCTTTACATGGTGTCTGTGCTTCTCTTTTATATGCTTTGCCAAAGCCAAGGCTTGTGTTTTCTTTTTCACCATGGATTCACTAACATCTCTTATCACCCTCAACGTTGTCATAATAATAATAATAATCGTAATCATAATCATACTACATTGTACACATGTAGTGCTTTTCTAAATACTCAGACACATTACAAAATAAGATAAAACAAGTAAAAAATAAAAAAATATCACTAAAAAGTCATATTAAAACATGTAAATGCAGCAGCAGAAAGAGGGACAGAGAGGTGAGGAGATTTAGATGAAATCGTCGACGGTCATCGATGACAGTGTGACGTGTCCTGCGTGGGGTATCTACCATTCCTCCGTGGTCCTTCTTCTGAGGTCTCCTTCCATTTCCTTGGGGGCCAAACTTTCCCCAGCGACCCCCAGGGCCCCGCGATGGTCTTTGGCCCACGTTGGTCTCAGTTACACCAGGCCCCAAATCAGCAGACTGTGGTTAAAGAAGAAAAGCACATTGTTTTAGTTTTTACCACTGTTGCTAAGTGCTATGCTAACCTATGCTATGCTAAACTTATGCTAAGTACTTTGAGTTGGAAAGATAGTGGCTAATGGTGCCCCCTCCATATCCAGTTTCCTCAAACCCATTACTCTCTGATTGCTCTGTTCGAAAAAAGTGACCAAGTTAAAAAAAAACAGCACCTTGTCACCCCTGTCAGCAGTTGGAGGAGACCCACTGGGCTGAGGGTCCGAGACAGGCTCTCTCTCGCTGGGTGTCTGGGATCTTCCATGACCTGGTCCTCCTGAAGGTCTGCTTGGATGCCGAGGTGGCATTGTTCCCTGCTTGGTAAAATACGTTGTCACGTGTCATTTTCAAGGCAAAACCATAAGGGCAATGCTAGGAAGCCCAGCAGTGGCATGTCCAGACTGATTCAGCAGGGCTGGCACCAGAACACAACTCTTTAAAACTTAACCTCATCATTTATAGTCGCCATGCGCCAACTGCACGATTAACGTATTTCATTATCAGAAATAAATTCCACCGAAATTGCTGACATAGATAATCTGAGAAAGGACACATGTTGCAGTTCAAATCCTATCAACTGCCATATTGAGTAGGAGTGGCACTTTTTTGGGGGGGCATGTGTCACTCCAGGTGCCCCATTGAGCACGCCACTGAAAGCCAGTGCTTTGGAGATGTTGAGCTTCATCCTTACACATGGAGGTTTGCCTGGGAAGTTGGACTCCTTCCTCACCCATGGAGGTCTGCCTGGGAAGTTGGACTCCTTCCTCACCCATGGAGGTCTGCCTGGGAAGTTGGACTCCCATTGATGCCAACGAGGACCTCCAGCGGATGGTCCACCGGTTCGTCTGTTGGGCGGGTTTGGAAATGGGGGGCTCATGTCCTGGGTCGCCTGGGTCATGGTAAGTCAAATCAAATCAGGTTATTTTATAAAGTATGTTAAACCAGAGTTGACCAAAGTGCTGAACAAATTAAAGACACCAATAATATTAAAAACGCACAATAACAACATTACGAGGCAATAAATACAAGGCAATACAAATTTGTTGCACAAAGGTAAAACAGAAACAGAATTAAACTTGTAAGATCAAATCCTAAAAATGTATGAAAGATTATACAATACGAAATACAAAACCACTAAGAGTAACCAAAGGCCATTGAAATCATGTCTTGAGTTTTGATTTAAAAATTTCAATGGGGGGGGGACATTTTCTTTTTGTGCCCACCCTGTTCAGACATTTACCTCATAATCTACACCCGGTTGGGGCTGGGCTCTCAGCCCAGGCCACCATGGATCAAGCTGTACAGAAAGTAGACATAACATTAAATTAGTGACACGTTGTCATTACCGTCAATGTACATATGGTTCACATGCCATGTTATACTCACATGTGCAGCGGCCACAACAGACAGAAGTAAGGAGAAAATACACAGCTCCATAGCGTTTCAATAGCCTGTATATAGAAAACAACTTTTAGTTTCAAGGTTAAAACATTTGATCAGCTGCCACCCAAGGCCCTTGTAATGGCTCTCTTCACTAAGTTATCATACAAGCATTGAGCCCAAAAGTGGTTAGGGTGTTTGACTCCCAGCTTCTGGGCTCCAACCCCAAGTCTACCGGCAGGCATCCTTGAGCAAGGTGTCCTAAACCCTACCTGCTCCTTAAGGATACATATCTAACACAATTCTGTGAGACATTTTGGAAGAGTCTAATAAATGACAAAATGACTTTCACATCTCCGTCTGACACCTACCTGCACAACGGCAGCTTCTGAGTGTTGGCCTGATGGTGTTGACAATTATATATACATACACCTGTAGTCGTTAGGCATTGCAACACACCTTCACCAATCTGGCAACCCTTGTGATTCATCCTTGTTATGCACAATTAAGCAACGGGTGCACATAGTGCAAATACCGCTGCTGTTGATCAATGCCTTCAGCGCTCTTGAGAAAACTCCCATGTGACTCCTAAGTTCTTGATAGACTATATTTATGTATCTCAATTGTCATTGCCATTTTGTTTTAAACATCTATTGAATACTTAACTAAAAGGAAATCTGATATTGAGAGTAAAAAGTTTGCTTTGAAAAACATGAAACAGAGAGGAATGAATATTGTTAAGATGGTATGATTGTGTTTAATCACCTTAGCCTAAGCTGCTTTGTTGCTCATGCTCTATCTATCAATTTATCAACACATTAATTATTTAATAATAATTTAAGTGAATAATTTATTGATTATGTTCATCATCCACTATGATATTACCATATTGATAAGGGATTTGGCAGTTAAATGAAGCAACCGATGACTCATGAACTCATGGCTGTTGACCGAATCTGGGTTTAAAAACATATTCGTCCATGCGGTTGGTCCATGCGGTCGGTTCGTGATCAGTCTCCTAATAACCTGGCTTAGGAAACAGGTGCGGACCCCACCCTCGTCTAGCTCGCCCACCTCCGCCCTCTGAGAGGAGCTGCAGGACCTGAAGACTAAACCACCACTACAAGCCTTCCTCCAGGCCTTGGTCCATCCAGTCATTACACCACCCCTAGGGATAGGCTGTTTCACCTAACTTTGTATGTATCGTGACATCATTCGGAAATAAGCCTGCATACCATCCTACCAAAGATGGCAGCATCTTTCCCAATACACCACACCTGATTTATTTATTCCTCAACAAGCTATGTCACAATATTCATCTGAACTATTTCCTCAACGCAGCCGATGTCAGAGGGGCATGAGCTATTTAAGACAGAGACTCCAGGTCCAACATCAAACTCATCCAACTGTGGACTCGATCAACTGCTGCAGCAAGACAAGACTTAACAGTAATTATGTCCTTGATTATGATCTTTTAAAGTTCTTTGTTTTTGCTGACCGATTGTTCATCTCCTCATTCAATTGTTGTCTTTTTTCCCCCCTCAAGGTGAAATCATGATGAAGATAATGGTATTGCTTGGGTGCCTCCTAAGTCTGGCTCTGGCTCTCCCAGTAAGTGGAAACATCTTCAAGGATCACTTTCTACTACATAGGACTACTACTATTTACTACTGTCATTTACTACAACACTTTTAGCCAAAACTACTGACACCGAATACAGATACATGTCATCAAGGAGCAGGTTGGCGTTAGAGCACCTCGCTCAAGAATGGCTTTGGGGAAGATTATGGACATTGGGGATTGAACCAAGTACCTTTTGGCTGGCTGTCGAACAGCCTAGCCACTGCTTGGGCGATGTTATTAAACCAATATATTTTCACAGGTGGACGAACAGCACAGGCGCATTGCTCGTTCCAATTCCAATTCCTATTCAAATGAGGTAGGTGGTGTCCATAAGGTCTGATCATTACAAAACGGCTGACGTTGTCATTAAAACTAAACTAATTAACATCTTGTACCTGCTTTCCTTGCTTCCTGTAGAGGGCTTCTCAGAAGTACTTCCCATACGGACCTCTTCTGACCAATGAACAGTATGTTGAGCTCCTTAAATATGTCCAGCCCGCTGCCAACAAACCACCACCAGCCCCCCAACCACAACCGCAACCCCCGCGCCCAGGTAGTGGGAGTTTCCTCCCAAACCTGGTGAACTCGTTAACACAGTGGACCTTGGGCCTCATTAATGCTGCTAAGCCAAAGTAGTGGCTGTATTGTCCCAGACCTGATGGACACGTTAGCACGTTTGACCTTGAGCCTCATGCCGGTTGGTGTTATCTGAGCCTCCTGTCTGGAAGCTTTTATTTCTATTTCTTATCTATTTCTACTTTTCAAATCAAACAGGATTCTTGTCTAGATATTTTCAAAATAATCTCTCTTTACATTGTAGTACAAAATATTGATGAAATCACCATGTCTTTTATCATACATTGGGAATAACATTTTAACCACCAACCCAGATGTGTAAAGCCTGTATTTTGTCCTCTGTATGGCTCCTATAATAAATCATGCATTTAAAAATAAGGAATGTGTCTGTCGTTTCTGTTATTAAGATTCAATGTTTAAAAGTCATCAAAACATTTCCAAAGGTTTTACTAATCTAAAGCACAGGGCCCCTATAATAAATCATGCATCAACAATAAGAAAGTAGACACTTTGATGTCATCTTTAAAAACCACCAGATTTTAGTAATCTAAAGCAGTGTTCCACAAACCTTTTTTTCCGGGGACCCACTCTTTGAAAATCGCAAACCACCGCGACCCAATTCACAACAGGTACCGCAAGAACAGCTTAATTACATGTAAATGAAGGTTCCTGACCATCATCACTGCCATTTCTCCATGACTTTATATTAAGCCTATTATATTACGCCTAATATAAATTGGTGAATCAGGCATTTCAAACAGACATGTGTTTGCTAACGTCATGTTATACACCTGTTATTGAAAACATGATGTTAAATTAATAGAAATGAGAACAAAAACACATTTAGGTGAGTTAACAGGCTCACATTTCTTTTATTTAGTCTCAGTAAAGCGATGTAGGCCTACACCCACCACGCAATAAATACTTTATAATCGAGTGTAAATACACATCAGCAAAACAATATAGGCTTACATGTTTACATGAAATACATTTCTTTATAAATCACATCAAATAAATATATTTAGTTAACTGGCTCTTATTCGTTGCATATCATTAGTTCAACAAACAGAATTTAGCCTATAGCAGCCTTTTATATTGATTCACCTCCTAATAATAATCAGAGCAGCACATTGAACATCAAAAGCAGGCTCATTTATTTTTAACGTTTCGTGTTTAGTAGGCCAAGGTTTGAGTACAGCCGAGTCATCCTTGTTATGCGCAATTAAGCAACGGGTGCACATATGATATAGCAAATACCGCTGCTGTGATCAATGCCTTCAGTGCTCTTGAGAAAACTCCCATGTGACTCCTAAGTTCTTGATAGACTAGGCTATATTTATGTATCTCAATTGTCATTGCCATTTTGTTTTAAATATCTAATGACTACTTAACTAAAAATAAATCTGATATTGACAGTTATAAGTTTGCTTTGAAAAACATGAAACAGAGAAGAATGAGTGAATATTGTTAAGATGGTTGTGTTTAATCACCTTGGCCTAAGCTGCTTTGTTGTGTCACCATGAAGTTAAAGACGACTTAATGCGTTTGACATGTGTTACCTCGTCAGGCAACACATAATAATGACTAAAGCCCTATCCGCACGGGATTAGTATTACCTGGGGACCTCGTGTGATTTAATTACCCCACAACGTCTGTGTTTCGTGCGCCGCACGAAACACAGACGTGTTTTAACTCGAATTTACTGACATTATCCCCCGGATATGATGTAGCAGAATATGTATGTTGCAGTGATGTCACATGAATGTATAAATAACAATAGTATGCTGCAGTGATGTCACATGAATGTATAAATAACAAACCGCATGCTGCCATGCATGTAATCTATCTTCATCTTTCGAGATTTTGCTCTTCTGATGGATTTGAGCTTGCTCTTTCTGCGAATGGGTCTCCATGCTGTGTACGAAGATGAGCCTCCTGAATTTGCACCCAAAATTCTGTCAAAACTTTAATTTATAATTGCCAACGCCTCCATAATTCTCGACCGGGAAAAGGCAGAAAATGCCGCGGAAAACACAAACAACGACTCCAAATTAAGATCACGTCTGTGATCTTAATCCCGTGCGAATCTGCCATGTCCGTAATTTGTAAAGTAAAAATTCCACCGCAAATCACCGTATTTTGCCAAACACAGCGGTCATGTGATAATATTAGTCCCGTGCGAATCGGCACCTCTGTGGTTTGGGTCGTTTTTTGTGTTTTCCGCGCCATTTTATGCCTTTTTCCCTGTCGAGAATTATGGAGGCTGTATATTGTTATTTATACATTAATGTGACATCACTGCAGCATACATATTGTTATTTATACATTAATGTGACATCACTGCAGCATACATATTGTTATTTATACATTCATGTGGCATCACTGCAGCATAGTCCTACATATTGTTATTTATACATTCATGTGACATCACTGCAGCATACATATTCTGATACATCATATCCGGGGGATAATGTCAGTAAATTCGAGTTAAAACACAGACTTCGCTTATCCCGTGCGAATGCGCCGCACGAAACACAGACGTGGTGGGGTAATTACTAAATCACATGAGGTCCCCAGGTAATACTAATCCCGTGCGAATAGGGCTTTATTTGACAATACATTTTTTTTCATAGGCTTAACAAAAGACTTACAATGGACACCATTGAAACAGACGTAGTTCTTCTCAAGTTGTTAAAATAATAATATTGGGGATGCTTGGTTTTTATCCAAAGCATTGTGTATTGACGTGAATGCATATACTCAGCATGGCTGCCAGTGGGAATTGAATCCAGAACCCTTGCAATGTTAATGCCATGCTTTATCTATCGATTCATCACACATGAGTTACCCAGTGAATAATTTATTTATTATGTTCATCATCCACTATGATATTACCATATTGATAAGGGATTTGACAGCTAAATGAAGCAACCGATGACTCATGAACTCATGGCTGTTGACCGAATCTGGGTTTAAAAACATATTTGTCCATGAGTCGGTTCGTGATCAGTCTCCTAATAACCCGGCTTAGGAAACAGGTGCGGACCCCACCCTCGTCTAGCTCGCCCACCTCCGCCCTCTGAGAGGAGCTGCAGGACCTGAAGACTAAACCACCACTACAAGCCTTCCTCCAGGCCTTGGTCCATCCAGTCATTACACCACCCCTAGGGATAGGCTGTTTCACCTAACTTTGTATGTATCTGGAGGTTTGTAATGAATTACAGTATATTGTATATTGTGTCATATTGTGTCTTTTCAATATACGAGACATCATTTGGAAATAAGCCTGCATACCATCCCAATGAATGGCAGCATCTTTCCCAATACACCACACCTGATCTATTGATTCCTCAACAAATGGACGTTATGTCACAATATTCATCTGAACTATTTCCTCAACGCGGCCGACGTCAGAGGGGCATGAGCTATTTAAGACAGAGACTCCAGGTCCAACGTTACCACCAAACTCATCCAACTGTGGACTCGATCAACTGCTGCAGCAAGACAAGACTTAACAGTAATTATGTCCTTAATTATGCTCTTTTAAAGTTCTTTGTTTTTGCTGACCGATTGTTCATCTCCTCATTCAATTGTTGTCTTTTTCCCCCCTTAAGGTGAAATCATGATGAAGATAATGGTATTGCTTGTGTGCCTCCTAAGTCTGGCTCTGGCTCTCCCAGTAAGTGGAAACATCTTCAAGGATCACTTTCTACTACATAGAAGAACTACTACTATTTACTAGTCATTTAGCAGACACTTTTAGCCAAAACTACTGACACCGAATACAGATACATGTCATCAAGGAGCAGGTTGGCGTTAGGGCACCTCGCTCAAGAATGGCTTTGGGGAAGATTATGGACATTGGCGAACGAACCAAGTACCTTTTGGCAGGCTGTAGAACAGCCTAGCCACTGCTTGGGTGATGTTATTAAACCAATATATTTTCACAGGTGGATGAACAGCACAGGCGCATTGCTCGTTCCAATTCCAATTCCAATTCCAATTCAAATTCAAATGAGGTAGGTGGTGTCCATAAGGTCTGCTCATTACAAAACAGCTGATGTTGTCATTAAAACTAAACTAATTAACATCTTACATCTTATATCTTGTTCTCAGAGGTACTTCCCATTCGGACCTCATCTGACCCAGGAACAGTATCTTGAGCTCTTTAACTATCTCCAGCCCGTTGCCATCTAACCCCTAATTGATGAAATCACCTTGTCTTTTATCATACATTGGGAATAACATTTTAACCACCAACCCAGATGTTTAAAGCCTGTATTCTGTCCTCTGTATGGCTCCTATAATAAATCATGCATTTAAAAATAAGGAATGTGTCTGTCGTTTCTGTTATTTTGATTCAATGTCTAAAAGTCATCAAAACATTTCCAAAGGTTTTACTAATCTAAAGCACATGGCCCCAATAATAAATCATGCATCAACAATAAGAAAGGTATATTAGACACTTTGATGTCCTCTTTAAAAAACACCGGATTTTAGTCACCTAAAGCAGTTTTTCACAAACTTTTGGAAATGAAAAACCATCACGACCCAATTCACAATAGGTACCGCGAGAACAGCTTATTTACACGTAAATGAAGGTTCCTATGGAGACCCTCTGGGGTCACGTGGGGTCAAACTTGATCTGTAAATCCATGCAAACGGTTTTGGTTTGTTCTCCACAGCAGGGAATGGATTGGACCATTCACACACATGCATGCATTCCCCAGGGAGCATTCTGACTTCTCATATGCTATTGCCCAGTGGAGTTGCAGCATGACATAAAGCAACTGTTTTCCAATGGTGTCCGTGAACTCAACCCAAACATAATAAATAAATCTTGTGACAAAAATAAGAAATATCATATTTGGTATTATGATTTCCTATTTAAAAGTCACCAATAGTTCCTAACATTTTTCACAATGTTTTAGTCATCTAAAGTAAGCGGTGATGCTGACCACATTACGACTTAAATAAAAAACACACCCAGCAGCATCCTAGCAGCATAAAGCCTGGCAACGTGAATCATGTCCAGTTTCACAAGGGTTAAGTCTTGGCCTCTCTATGACTGAGGCTGACAGGCTTCTCTGTATTGTCTGGGAATTATCCAGCAACTCTTTCTGATTCATCACAGCTCTCATCAGACACATATCAAACAATAGCTTCAGCCACTGATTGGATGACCGGGGATGAAGAGTATGTTTAAATAGCGCAGGGTCCGTCTGTACTTCATCACCACTGGCTAACGTTACACTGCTGGACACGCAGCTTCACCGGCCATTGCACAGGTTCCCTTTGACTTGAGGTGAGGTTTTCACTGCCTTCAGTCATTTAGCATTGAAAGATATGATCCTGTTAACGTTTTATTTTGTATCTTTTCTGTTCCAGTGGTTTTTATATATTCTTCCCGCCATGAAACGTCTGATCGTGGTCATGTGCATTATTGCACTGTCTTCCTGCTTTCCAGTAAGTGTGAATTAATAAATGAATATATGAGTGTATAAAACACAAAGTGATTTAACATGTCTTAAGTCCCCCTACATGGTTACACTGTCAGTTATGATCGCTCCGCCTCAACACCGTTGTTAAGATGAAGGACAAGATGTACTGTATTATTAATCCCAGGTGGAGGATTAGGGGTGATGTTGACATGTTGAAACTGCTTGTTTCTCCAGCTCTCTAATGATGTGAAGAGACGGGTCAGGCGCTCAGACAGCGACAGCAGCAGCAACGAGGTAAGGAAGTGGACATTTGTGTTTTTCTCATTTCACATGTTATGCACAAAATAACAATTCAACATGATCTTCTTTTTCTTCCTGTTGTTTGTAGATGAGCAGAGGCTACAGTAGAGGCTATGGGGGAGGCTATGGGGGAGGCTACGGGGGAGGCTACGGAGGCTATGGGGGAGGCTACGGGGGCTTCTTGGGAGGCTATGGGGGAGGCATCCTACCAATGGCCCAGTACTCCTTCTATCCTCGCAGCCGTCCGGTCGCTGCCCTCCCTGCCCTCCCTGCCATCCCTCCCTTCCCTCCCCTCCCTGCCATCCCTCCCTTCCCTGCCATCCCTCCCCTCCCTCGTCTCCCTGCCCTCCCTGCCATCCCTCCCCTCCCTGCTCTCCCTCCCCTCCCTGCCATCCCTCCCTTCCCTCCCCTCCCTGCTCTCCCTGCTCTCCCTCCCCTCCCTGCCATCCCTCCCATCCCTGCTCTCCCTCCCCTCCCTGCCATCCCTCCCTTCCCTCCCCTCCCCGCTCTCCCTGCCCTCCCTGCTCTCCCTGCTATCCCTCCCCTCCCTGCCATCCCTCCCTTCCCTCCCCTCCCTGCCCTCCCTGCCCTCCCTGCCCTCCCTGCCCTCCCTCCCTTCCCTAAACTCCCTGCCATCCCTCCCTTCCCTGCCCTCCCTGCCATCCCTCCCTTCCCTCCCCTCCCTGGCCTCCCTGCTCTCCCTGCCATCCCTCCCCTCCCTGCCCTCCCTGCCATCCCCCCCCCTCCCTGATCTCCCTGCCATCCCTCCCCTCCCTGCCCTCCCTGCCATCCCCCCCCTCCCTGCTCTCCCTGCCATACCTCCCCTCCCTGCCCTCCCTCCCCTCCCTCCCATCTTTGGAGGAAAATAAGGCAAGCCAACTGTCAACCAATCGACGTCTCGAAGACTAATTCGACTGTAAAACTAATTGTTATAAATTAAAAATAATTGTAATTATGAAATCAAATGCAATAAATCTGAAGGAAAAAAATGATGTTTTGATTTGTTCCTTTAATGTGAATTTTCCACATTGTCGTAGAATGAGGATACGAAGCAAAGGGCTAAACACTATTACAAGGATGGGTCACATCTTACATGGCTGTTTTTTCTTTCTTCTATTATGTATAAAACAATGTGAACTGGATGGTGATTTCTGTCTTATATTATAGGCGAGCAGGCGACCTTTCGGCTACACCTCGGCGAAAGGTTCTGGGTTTGAACCCCAATGTCTGCAGGTTGTCCATAAGCATCCCTGAGCAAAATGCCTAACCCCTACCTGCTCATTAACGACATGTATCTACAACATCCTAGCTTTGGATAAAAGCCTTTGGTACATAATAAAACACTATCTAACTCTTCTATTATACTCGTAGATCTTATATAATATATAAACTCTTGTGACAAAAATAAGAAATGTCATATTTGGTATTTTGATTTCCTATTTAAAAGTCACCAATAATTCCTAACATTTTTCACAATGTTTTAGTCATCTAAAGTAAGCGGTGATGCTGACCACATTACGACTTAAATAAAAAACACACCCAGCAGCATCCAAGCAGCATAAAGCCTGGCAACGTGAATCATGTCCAGTTTCACAAGGCCGGGTTAAGTCTTGGCCTCTCTATGACTGAGGCTGACAGGCTTCTCTGTATTGTCTGGGAATTATCCAGCGACTCTCTCTGATTCATCACAGCTCACGCCATCAGGACACATTTGAAACAATAGCTTCAGCCACTGATTGGATAACCGGGGATGGAGAGTATGTTTAAATAGTGCCGGGTCCGTCTGTACTTCATCACCACTGGCTAACGTTACACTGCTGGACACGCAGCTTCACCGGCCATTGCACAGGTTCCCTTTGACTTGAGGTGAGGTTTTCACTGCCTTCAGTCATTTAGCATTGACAGATCCTGTTAACTTTTTATTTTTCTGTTCCAGTGGTTCTATATATTCTTCCTGCCATGAAACGTCTGATCGTGGTCATGTGCATTATTGCACTGTCTTCCTGCTTTCCAGTAAGTGTGAATTAATAAATGAATATATGAGTGTATGAAACACAAAGTGATTTAACATGTCTTAAGTCCCCCTAACCTACATGGTTACACTGTCAGTTATGATCGCTCCGCCTCAACACTGTTGTTAAGATGAAGGACAAGATGTACTGTATTATTAATCCCAGGTGGAGGATTAGGGGCGATGTTGACATGTTGAAACTGCTTGTTTCTCCAGCTCTCTAATGATGTGAAGAGACGGGTCAGGCGCTCAGACAGCGACAGCCACAGCCACAGCCACGAGGTAAGGAAGTGGACATTTGTGTTTTTCTCATTTCACACATTATGCACAAAGTAACAATTCTTCTTCTTCTTCTTCTTCTTCTTCTTCTTCTTCTTCTTCTTCTTCTTCTTCTTCTTCTTCTTCTTCTTCTTCTTCCTGTTGTTTGTAGATGAGCAGAGGCTCCAGGAGAGGCTACTGGAGACCCTATGGGGGAGGCTATGGAGGCTTCTTGGGAGGCTATGGGGGAGGCTTCATACCACAGCCACGGTTCTATCCTCGCTTCCCTGCCATCGCTCCCCCCCCCTCCCTTGCCTGCCATCCCTGCCATCCCTCCCTTCCCTCCCCTCCCTGCCATCCCTCCCTTCCCTGCCATCCCTCCCTTCCCCCCCCTCCCTGCACTCCCTGCCATCCCTCCCTTCCCCCCCCTCCCTGCACTCCCTGCCATCCCTCCCTTCCCTGCCATCCCTCCTTTTCCTCCCCTCCCTGCTCTCCCTGCCCCCCCTGCACTCCCTGCCATTCCTCCCCTCCCTGCCCTCCCTCCCCTTCCTCCCATATTTGGAGGAAAATGAGGCAAGCCAACTGTCAACCAACCGATGTCTCCAAGACTAATTCATGAACTGTAAATGTAATTGTTATAAATGAAACAGAATTGTAATTATGAAATCAAATGCAATAAACCTGAAGGGGAAAAAATGATGTTTTGATTTGTTCCTTTAATGTTAATTTTACGCATTTTCGTAGAACGAGGATACGAAGCAAAGGGCTAAACACTATTACAAGGATGGGTCACATCTTACATGGCTGTGTTTTCTTTCTTTTATTATGTATAAAACAATGTGTGGGATGGGCACGGTTATTCGAATAGCCTATTCGATTATTCAAAATGACGTGGGTATTCGATTTTAGCTGTAGCGGATTTTTTTAATTTTTTGCCTAAAGTTAATTGATTATTATTCATTAGCTATATTAATTACATATTGTTCATTAAACGTGTATACTAATGCCATTTTAAATAAAGAAAGAAAAAACACAATTGCAATACATTACACTGTAAAAATGTTTTCGAGCTGTACTTCATCCAATTTATAATTGTCCTTCCATGCAGTTTAATATTATTTGTTTTATTTTTCCAATTAATAATTTTTCATTTATTAAATTGTTTAAAATAAATATTTTTACATTCAATTTCGCAAAGAGCTCAAACCAAGAGATTTCTGTTTTGACAAATGCATAATTTTAGGATTACGCATAGGTTCGCCGCACATGCGCATTCGCACATAAAACTAAACTTGAGCAGAGACCAGACCACGCGGCATCAACCGACCTGGACCTGTTCCTACGCCAGAGAGAGACTGATAGCATCATATCCACATTTTACGGATTATATTCTGGTAAGTGAAAACAACAATGATCATATGCTGCTGTTTTTAATGCTGTTATTTCTGTTTGTCATTGGCTATTTCTCTGGTAGGTGCTAACTAAATGTAGCTTGCTAGCTAGCCTAGTGTAGCTAACGTGACCTCGACGTTAATTAAAAGGGAATATAAGTGAAACTCATTTAATATGTGGTTTATTTGACAGTGGTATGCGGTTTTATTGCAGTGTATTTCTAAATACTCGTAGGACGTTTGTAAATCGGCACATATTTGCACACAAATGTATGTATTATCGCGTGATCACTAATCAGCGGCTGGGTGAATGTTCTAGCACTTGCACTGTGATATGCGCGACCCGAGTACGCGTCCAGACTAATGCGTAGTATTCTTGGCGTTGGCTTCATTTTGTAATTCCCTTTATTAATTTCCTAATTAAGAATATTCAAAGAAATGGAAAATAAATGGCATGAAAAGATTTTTGATTTCTCTAGTAATCGCCGATTTTTGTGTCAGGCAGCCTCTGTTTCTATTAATGGTTACGGTGTTCCCTTTTTGAGTTATTATATGCGTGTACTCCTCATAGACCTCCACAAGTATGGCAAGCCGCTGGAAAATATCCCGCTCGGTCCCTTTCGGACATTTGATCCATGATTCGACATTCACGGTTATGGGCTGGTTACATATCTCGTGAACGCGCGTAATCCAGGATAACGTTAGCCTGGCTTGAACTAACCTGAGCAAGGCGCGGCTGAACTGCGTTGATGGAACGGCTTTAGCCTCAAGTGGAAGTTGGCGCTAGTTCTAACCAGGCTTAATCAACTAATCGCCGCTTTCGTTAGCGACTTTGATGGAATACCCCTCTAGTTTGATAGTTTGATGTGAATTTCCTTTCACGTGAGTAACGTCAATACTGAACTCCATTGGAAAAAACCGTCAAATTAACGCAACGATGATTGTGATGGATCGCCTGGTAACTGGTCATTTAAGTTACACACACCTCCAGCATTTCAGAGCAGATGATACTGCTTATTGTTTCATGACTTTAAACATAATTTCATATACTTATTCATATGTTAATTCTTGTGGGTAGTTAATTATATTTTATTATATATTTATTTAGCAAGTGTGTGTGTGTGTGTGTGTGTGTGTGTGTGTGTGTGTGTGTGTGTGTGTGTGTCAGTCATCATGGTCATTTAAGTATTTTTTTTTTACTGAAATAAGTCCACATTTGCCTACAAAATAGGTGCCGAATTATAACAACAAAATGATTTTTTTTTAAATAAATATCATCCATGTTGCTTGTCCCTAAGACTACTCAAACAAGACCTGTTTTAAATTGTGTACTTTTATAAGGGAGTTCAGCATGAACCAGGCGGTTCAGTTTCTTTTCCAGGCTGTTCAGTTGCTTTTTAGCGCCTAGAGCAGAGAATACTGTTTTTTTATTTTCATGATTTTGAAACCTAATTTTACACAGACATTAATTAAAATAAACAGAGTTAAAGTCAGACAGGTGCCCAGGTAAAGCCTATGTATGAGAAACATTGCTAACGTTACCAGAGGGTTGTACTACGAACATAGATTAAACAGATAGTTAGGTAACTTCAGCCTTAACACACACACACACACGTCTCCATACGGGTGTCCACACAGGTCTCCAACAGTACATTGTTTGCATTAAAGTTAAATCATAATATGTCATTGATTTGAATATTTAAATTGGTTATGTTTACAAAGAATGAGATAATCAAACTGTCTCCCTCTCTTCCTCACTCACTCTAGCTAGGATATCATCGCATTCCTCTATCATCGGTGGAAAGATCTCTTCAGCCACGACCTTATCATCGCTGCTGTTAAGGTAGGACAGAGATAGAAGCAGAGAGACAGACAAACGCCCTAGAACAGTTGTTTGGAGACTCTCAAAAAGAAAAGGAACAATGGCAAAACAATAAGAGAGAAGATGGCTCAGACGTTCGCATTTCGGAGGCAAGAAATTGTCAACAAGAAAGCATCTTTGGAGGATATTATTGAGAGATGGCCAGCACTCTTCGAAGTCCAAGAGGTACACTAGCTTTATTCATAACATGGATCAAAATGTAATCAAATGAATGTAAAGCTAAATCACATGCTTTTGCCTGAGGCACATGTCATTTATCCATCTCTCTCTATACTGTATATATGTATGTTCCCTAGATAAATGCAGAGTTCCACAGAGTAACCACAATACCCCTTGAAGCAAGGTTCATGGAGAAACTTGACGAGAAGTGCTTCGAACTGATTCAGGTTGTCAGAAAGAAGGGTGGAGCAACTCGGGAGAAGACAAAGCTCCTGCCAGTTGTAGAAAAGGTATGTACAGATGTTTTGTCAACTCACACTGATTGAATGGATGGACTGAACAAGTATTATTAATCATTGTCACTGTCTTCATGCAGGATACTGATATCGGTACAAGGAGGGAGATCGCTCTCAAATGTCTCATCATCAACATGAGAGAATCAGTGGATGATCTGGTCCAAGAATTCCTGGTAAGGCAAGATTACTGTACAGGTGTTGTAATGCTAGCTAAGACTGTCCACTTGATATGAGTGTTAACGAATGCACTGTATATTCAACAATCAGGGTACATTCTATTCAAACTCAAATCTGAAACATTAGTCAGGAGAAACTCAGTGATCCATCCACATCTACTGCATAATCTTCCGGGGTTCCCAATCAGATATTTCAGTTTTTAATAATTAATTTTTCACAAATTTGTAAATATGAACCCTTGTGTTGTCCTCCCAGATCAAAATTCCTCCTGCTGTGCTCTCTCCTTCCTTCTTCCCTTCCTCTTTTCCAACCCTCTTTTCATCCTCCTCTACTCCCTTATTTTTTTCTCCTTCTTCCCTTCCTTCCTAGTTTTCTCCCTTCCTTCCTCCTTTCCTTCTCTCCTACTTTTTTCTTCCTACCTCCATTCCTTCCTACCTTTCCTTCTTCTCTTCCTTTCTTCCTTCCTTCTTTCCTCCCTTCCCTCCTTCCTTGACCCGAAGACGGCACAAGGGTTAAAAAAAAAAAGTTTGCTTTGTCATGATGGGATATTGTTTAGATTAGATGATAAAAAAAATGAATTAATTGAATCCATTTAAAATTAAGTCTATATGGGGGGGGGGGGGGTGTGAAGGTGTCCTGAATACTTTACGAATGCACTGTATGTTCTTTACTGTTCGTTCTGTTCTCTTCCAGGTGTCGGAGAAGGAAGAGGCTGAACACATTCTTCAGGGGGCAACCATGGCAATCTACATCATCAGAGATGCACAAGCTGCACCCAAAGACATTGGCATTATACTTGAGGGACAAGAGGTTGTGAACGAGTTGCCGTCTGTCGCAAATGCTGTCGCCATTCTCATGGGGCTCCTTTATGTTCTCAATATGGAATATCCAAAGACATTGAAACAGACTTTTGAATATATCCAGAAAGTCCTCATGGAGCTGGACCCGAAAGGCATGACCACCAAGGTCAAGAAGCTCTATGACCAGCTATACAGTACAGCTTAGTTGCATCGTAACAGTAGCAAGTAAAGTAGCATTATTCAGTAGTAGTGTTTGCTTTTGCAGCTGACTAGCTGGCATACATATGTGGTGTGACTAATTTGAGAGCTGACTGACTGACTTGAGACTTGACTGACTGACTGACTTGAGACTTGACTGACTGACTGACTGACTTGAGACTTGACTGACGACTGACTAACTTGAGACTTGACTGACTGACTAACTTGAGACTTGACTGACTGACTGACTTGACTGACGGATTTTACATTTCAGCCAGGTTTGGCATCTCACCGTTAATGTCTTGGGATTGTACACTGTTTGGTTAAATCAGGAGGATTTTACACTTCAGCCAGGTTTGGCATCCCACCGTTGATGTCTTGCAATTGTACACTGTTTGGTTAAATCAGGAGGATTTTACACTTCAGCCAGGTTTGGCATCCCACCGTTGATGTCTTGCAAATGTACACTGTGGTTTAATCAGGACGATTTTACATTTCAGCCAGATTTGGCATCCCAACGTTAGTAACTTGGAACACTGTTAATTTAAATCAGGGTTTTGACTGTTTTTGAATTCCATTTCTCAAGTGTTAAATTACAACCATGCAGATACCCTGTAAAATGTAATGTTTTATAATTTTAATAAGTTAGTTAATTGATATCAATGTGTCATCAGAATTATTGATGTATATATTTTTTATTAACAAATAATTTCTATTTAGTTTTATATTTTAAATGATAAATATTTGTTTCATAAAATATATATATTTTTGATTGGATAAAGCAAATAATTTCTATTTGGTTGTATTTCTGAAATAATAAATATTTGTTTGATAAAATATATATCTCTTTGATTGGATAAAACAAATAATTTCTATTTAGTTGTATTTATTAAATGATAAACAATTGTTTGATAAAATCTATATATTTTTGTTTAGATAAAACATTAAATTTAAATTAATTGGCTTCCTTTTAACAAGAAAATATGATTTTGGCCAAGTCTTAAAATATAGTTTCCATGGACATAGAAAATACAGTTTGAGACAAGTTTTATTTTTTCATTGGCTCAACTTATACAATATAGATGTGAACTGTTACCCTAAAATTTTTTAATTGGTTGAACTAAAAACTTTTTTCAGTGTAGATAGGCGACATGTTTGTGCCTTTGCGCATCACGTTTAAACTTGCAGGCAGCGCGCACACTAAAATAAATGGCGACCAAAAGAAGCGAAGTGTGGAAATATTTTGACCAGATTGGTGAAAGGAATGTGTGAGTACTTGTTGCTACGGCAACCTCCGTTCCGGAGAGTCTTCTCCACGGCGGGCACCCGCCTATCTCCGAGCACGTATATATGCTCTTTTTTTTAAACAAGAATGAGTGAAGCAGTCGGTGGGCTTATGTGTTATGTTAACAGGAAATGTTTTAGACATACTGTATTTCCATCTTACACATAATATATTTTTGTGGATGTTGTTCCGTTATATGCGCATCGTGCGTAATGCGAGGCCCATGCGCTGCAAGTGGAGTTCTGTTGATATCCAAGCCCACCAGTACTTATACTTTTTGCTGTTGTGCTTCAGTTACTTCAATCTATTCAGTTTATGCCTTAAATTTACTTGAATCTCATTTCTGTTTGTGCCGCAATACTGTTCATTCATATTCTTGTCAAAACGGATGGTTTCGTTAGCCTAGGCTATTCGTTGACCTGGTGAACAAAGTTTTAAATGTGCAATGCATGTTTTAAGTGCATATGACTCAGGGATGTCAGTTTTACGTAAGCCAATGAGGCTATGATTAAGCTAATCAAGATACCTTTTAGAATAAGTGGGTCGGGAAGCAGGTCGGCTACATTATTTTAATATTAATAGCCTACTTGTGGTCCGAGTCGAAGTTGGGTTGGTTGGAAACGTCGGGCGAGTGCGGGTCTTTTAGAAGTGTAACCCCACTGGTAAGTGTGCGTCTGTGTGTGTGTGTGTGTGTGTGTGTGTGTGTGTGTGTGTGTGTGTGTGTGAACGGGAATGACAGGGAGAAAGAGTGCTATGCGGAGATGAATGAACGGAACGATATTTATTTTTCCAAATCGCATTGAAAAAACAAAACAAACAAAAAAACCGGAATCAATTCGTGGCGCTTGATGTTGATTCTGTGGCGCTGCGCCACACATTGGTCTGTGTATTTTGTTCCTTCTAAAATGCTCAATAAATTGAAAAAAAGGGATTTGATTTCCTTATTTATTTCTACGGAAGAGTATTAGGGCCACATGAAGACAAAATATTTTTTAAAATTTCTGAGAAAAAAAGTAGAAATTTTCGAGAAAAAAGTCGAAATTTTCGAGAAAAATATTTTTTAAGTTTCTGAGAAAAAAGTCGAAATTTTCGAGAAAAAAAGTCGAAATTTTCGAGAAAAAACGTCGAAATTTTCGAGAAAAAAGTCAAAATTTTCGAGAAAAAAGTCAAAATTTTCGAGAAAAAAGTCACAAATCTGCCAGGAACGGCGGAAGTGGTCTAGCGCTACGAGTCCCCCTCACTCACAACAGAGCCTTCCGACAGAAGGGGAATGGGGTGGGAGGGGTGCTGTCGTCAGAGTGTAGACCGCCTGTGTGTGTGCTTTGCTGGGGTAATGGTGTGACTGTCGGGGGGCTGCTGTCGTCAGAGTGTAGGCCGCCTGTGTGTGTGCTTTGCTGGGGTAATGGTGTGAGTGTCTGGGGGGGTGGGAGGGTGCTGTCCTCAGACTGTAGGCCGCCTGTGTGTGTGCTCTGCTGGGCTAAGTGTAAGCCGCCTATGGGTGTGCTTTGCTGGGGTAATGGTGTGAGTGTCTGGGGGGGTGGGAGGGTGCTGTCCTCAGACTGTAGGCCGCCTGTGTGTGTGCTCTGCTGGGCTAAGTGTAAGCCGCCTATGGGTGTGCTTTGCTGGGGTGAGTGTGTGACTGTCGGGGGGTGGGAGGGTGCTGTCGTCAGAGTGTAGGCCGCCTGTGTGCGACAGAAATAACAATATTGTGATTCTGCGCCAAGACACCAAGGATCTCCTTGTTATTAAACCCAATCCTGAAATAACACTGAATTAAGTCATCCATTTCAGCAGCAAATCAAACACGAACCAGCTCTGTTGTGAAAGACTAGCCCACTTCCGCCGTTCCTGGCAGTGTGACTATTTTTCTCTAAAATTTCGACTTTTTTTCTCGAAAATTTTGACTTTTTTCTCGAAAATTGCGACTTTTTTCTCGAAAATTTCGACTTTTTTTCTCGAAAATTTCGACTTTTTTTCTCGAAAATTTCGACTTTTTTCTCAGAAACTTAAAAAATATTTTTCTCGAAAATTTCGACTTTTTTCTCGCAAATTTCGACTTTTTTTCTCAGAAATTTAAAAAAATATTTTGTCTTCATGTGGCCCTAATACTCTTCCATACAAACCTCACCGCGTTGTGACAGAGTGCGCTACACTTTTTTTTTTTTTTTTGTAGTCCGGTTATTCGATTACTCGATAATTTTTTTTATAGAATATTCGAATATTGGTATGCCTTCAAATGCCCATCCCTGAACTGGATGGTGATTTCCGTCTTATATTATTTATTTCTCTCTCTGTCCTCCAGCATATTGTTACTGAGTCTGAGTTGCAAATACCAACAGAACAAAAGTGTTAAGAAGATCACCTCAGATCGGCTAGCGTAGGCGAGCAGGCGACCTTTCGGCTACACCTCGGCGAAAGGTTCTGGGTTTGAACCCCAATGTCTGCAGGTTGTCCATAAGCATCCCTGAGCAAAATGCCTAACCCCTACCTGCTCATTAACGACGTGTATCTACAACATCCTAGCTTTGGATAAAAGCCTTTGGTACATAATAAAACACTATCTAACTCTTCTATTATACTCTTATATGCTGTGTCATATTGTGTCTGTTCAATATACAAGAAATCATTTGGAAATAACCCTGCATACCATCCAAATGAATGGCAGCATCTTTCCCAATACACCACACCTGATTTATTTATTCCTCAACATATTGAAGTTATGTCACAATATTCATCTGAACTATTTCCTCAACGCGGCCGACATCAGAGGGGCATGAGCTATTTAAGACAGAGACTCCAGGTCCAACATTACCATCAAACTCATCCAACTGTGGACTCGATCAACTGCTGCAGCAAGACAAGACTTAACAGTAATTATGTCCTTGATTATGATCTTTTAAAGTTCTTTGTTTTTGCTGACCGATTTTTCATCTCCTCGTTCAATTGTTGTCTTTTTTCCCCCCTCAAGGTGAAATCATGATGAAGATAATGGTATTGCTTGTGTGCCTCCTAAGTCTGGCTCTGGCTCTCCCAGTAAGTGGAAACATCTTTTCAAGGATCACTTTCTACTACATAGGACTACTACTATTTACTACTGTCATTTAGCAGAAGATTATGGACATTGGGGATTGAACCAAGTACCCTTTGGCTGGCTGTCGAACAGCCTAGCCACTGCTTGGGCGATGTTATTAAACCAATATATTTTCACAGGTGGACGAACAGCACAGGCGCATTGCTCGTTCCAATTCCAATTCCGATTCCCATTCAAATGAGGTAGGTGGTGTCCATAAGGTCTGCTCATTACAAAACGGCTGACGTTAAAATTAAAACTAAACTAATTAACATCTTACATTTTACATCTTGTTCTCAGAGGTACTTCCCAATCAGACCTTATCTGACCCAAGAACAGTATCTT
>JAOPHQ010006354.1:0-78085 GCA_030340625.1 Merluccius polli
CACATGATGCACACACAGGGAACAATTCCTTGCTACACTTCCTGCTATGGCGTGACTGTGTGTGTGTGTGTGTGTGCGCCTGTGTATGTATGTGTGTGCATGTGATCCTGTGTGTCTGCCTGTGTGTGTGTGTGTGTGTGTGTGCCTGTGTGTGCCTGTATCTGTGTGTGTGTGTGTGTGTGTGTGTGTGCGCGTGCGCGCGTGTGTGTGTGTGTGTGTGTGTGTGTGTGTGTGTGTGTGTGTGTGTGTGTGTGTGTGTGCGTGTGTGTGTGTGTGTAATGAAATCCTCACAGGAGATCTTCTACAATTGCAAGCAGATCGAGATGTCCCTAAATAAAAGCTCATCAGCATCAGCATAAAAAACCTCAGGCGAAAACTCAAGGTTGAAAATGAACAATAATAGAGTTCAACCGACAGCTCCCAAGATAAATGCTGAGTGTGTACACACCGATCTGTTATATCTGGAGAGGAGAGAGATACCCGGTGATCAGAGACAGGTGAGGGTCATAGGCAGGGGTGTGGCAGCGCTCGTGACAGTATGTGTGTGTTTTGTGTGTGGGGGCGTGTGCATGTATATCTCCATGTGGAGATCAATAGGGTTGATTCACTAGCATCCTATAGGGTTCCTTCATTCATTTAAACAGCAGAAACACAACACGCGTCCTTATATGGGCCGACACACGCCCTTCACGCCCTTATATGGGCCAACACGCACCCTTATATGGGACAATACACGCCCTTATATGGATCAACACATGCCCTTATATGGGACAATACACGCCCTTATATGGGACAATACACGCCCTTATATGGATCAACACATGCCCTTATATGGGCAACACGTGCCCTTATATGGACCAACACATGCCCTATGGACAAACGTACGCCCTTATATGGGCCAACACACGCCCTTATATGGACATACACACACCCCTTATATGGGCCAACAGGTTTTCAGGAGATGTTTACATTGGCTCTGTGTCTGTTTGTTGAGCCCCTGAGCAACGACTTACACCAATGGTTGCAAAACGGGCGAATGGCGTAGCCACCGTGTGTGTGTGTCTCAGCAGTTCGGGAAAATATACAGCGTCAGCGTTGCAATACGCACACAACCGTGTGTACACACTAAGCATTTATATCGGGAGCTGTGGAAAATGTGCGCCGAGCTGTTTTTCGATTCGATCTGCGCTTTCTGTATTCAACATATGCATTTCTATATTTAACCTACTGCCTTAGAAAATAAATACTATGTTGTACCATGTCTTGCCATTATGGGCAGAAGAGAACAATACATGAATCACAGTCATCAATACTGTGAGTTTAGTACGATTGTCTAACCAAGTACAATGAATGAGTGATAGATAACCTCTCATAGATCTGGCTGGACACTCCACTAAGGATGTTACCAGTGGATAGATTTTGCAATGGCCTGTAATGTGAGTTAACTGGAAGCAAAGGTTTTTTCCAAATTATCCTATTTACCGCTGATCTGCTTCACCCCGCCACAATAAAAGTATGTTGATATCCAAAATGATCGGATTCACCTCATTGTTTTAACACTGATTTAATTAGGCACTTTCCTAATTGATCTTTAGGAATAATTGCTTTGAAAAACTTTAAATTATCATGATAATATGAGAAAATGTGTGTCACCTTGTGTGCACAGTGTGTGTGTGCACAGGGTGTCCATGTGTGTGTGCGCGTGTGCACAGTGTGTGTCCACGTTATTAGAATATACCTTTTTCACATAATTATAATATATCCTGTCCGTGTTATTATAATATATCCTGTCCATATTATTGACTCCCTTTGTACATACAAAGGGAGACAAAGGCCAGTGTGCAATTTTAAGGTCAATGACCTGCTCTACCTCAAACGTCCGGAAGGGAAACGGCTTTACTCTGGCTATGTATACACTCTTAAGGAACAGTCCAACCAGTCTCAATACATAACAGTTATTAAAATATGTCCTGTCTGCGTTTTTATAATATATCCTGTCTGTGTTATTAGAATATATCCTGTCCATATTATTGAAATATATCCTGTCCATGTAATTATAATACACCTGTGGGGGGGCGTGGTGCATCAGCCGCAAGGGGGAGCTGGACGCATAGACAGGCTGGACGGGGCTCGGGAGGGCCGCGCCAGGTGACAGTGATTGGCGCACCTGTGGGGCATTACCTAATCACTCTCTCCCTTTTTAACACAGTAGCGTGCTGGACCAGGACCCGGGAGGACCGGGTCCAGCACACATTGTACTGTGTGTGTGTGTGTGTGTGTGTGTGTAGAGATATTGTGTGTGTACTCACCGGCAATAAAGACGTGAGTAAAAACCCGCCTAACGAGTTATCCTTTGCATACGAACCCCGGTGGCATACGACAACGCCACAACACCCTGTCCATGTTATTATAATACATCCATGGTCTTTAACTGTAATGTCTTTGTACATACGGAGACAAAGGCCATTGTGCAATTTTAAGGTCAATGACCTGCTCTACCTCAAACATCCGGAAGGGAAACGGCTTTACTCTGGCTATGTATACACTCTTAAGGAACAGTCCAACCAGTCTCAATACATAACAGTACAGTTATTATAATATATCCTGCCCACGTTTTTATAATATATCCTGTCTGTGTTATTAGAATATATCCTGTCCATATGCGGAGGGTGTGTGTGGAGTGTGTGTTGTTGATGGCTGGTTTACAGCCTCACCTGGCCTGAGTCACACTGATTGGACTCTGGGTGGGGCTGCACACCTGTGGTGCAGAGCAATCATGGCACCCAGGATAAACCAGCCATCAACACACACACTCGAGGAGGAGCCACTGTCATGGCAGCTTGAACCATCAGCTCGGCGAATACCACCAGCCTGTAAACTCCAATAAACACCTTGCAACTACCATCTACCCGTGTCCTGTGTCGGAGGGCCCCAAAGAAAGCCACTTAGGTGGCGTGTGGTGAGGGCGACCCTGCCACACCATATTATTGAAATATATCCTGTCCATGTAATTATAATACACCCTGTCCATGTTATTATAATACATCCATGGTCTTTAACTGTAATGTATTTGTACATACGGAGACAAAGGCCAGTGTGCAATTTTAAGGTCAATGACCTGCTCTACCTCAAACGTCCGGAAGGGAAACGGCTTTACTCTGGCTATGTATACACTCTTAAGGAACAGTCTACCCAGTCTCAATACATAACAGTACAGTTATTATAATATATCCTGTCTGCATTTTTATAATATATCATGTCTGTTATAATATATCCATGGTCCATAACAGTTATTATTATATATCCTGTCAGCATTATTATAATATATCCTGTCCGCGTTATTATAATATATCCTGTCCACGTTATTATAATATATCCTGTCCGCGTTATTATAATATATCCTGTCCACGTTATTATAATATATCCTGTCCACGTTATTATTAATATATATAATAATATATCCATGGTCTGTAACTGTTATTACACTATTCTGCTACCCTGTGTGTGTGTGTGTGTGTGTGTGTGTGTGTGTGTGTGTGTGTGTGTGTGTGTGTGTGTGTGTGTGTGTGTGTGTGTGTGTGTGTCGTTTAACATTACTAGTGTGGCTGATCCAAAACCACATGTGTGGGTTTGGATCAGCCACACTAGTACCAGAGAATACAACAGAAAAGCAGCAAATTTATGTTCCTAGTGTGGCTGATCCACAACTGTTACCTTCCCAGCCTGGAGGTCAGTAGTCCGGTCTCTGGTTCCCTCGTTGGTGGTGAGCCCGTTTTCACCGAAGTCCTTTGAGTAGATGAGCTGGGACAGACTCCCGACGTCAAGGAACAAGACTAAGTCAAAATCGGGTATGTGGCTGGACCGTGAATCCAGACAGTCAATTCACAGAGCAATGTCAACGCTGTCTAGGACTTCAGGTGTGTGTGCAGGACTTGGAGAGATGGGTGTCACTTTATATGCTCCTCATTTGCATGAAGTTGAGTTCCCTTCTACTTTATGCAGATCCGGGGCACCGCCTCTGGAAAGCCCTGAAAAACTTTGAAACTAACCATTATCGATCTAAAATTAAGACATTCATTAAAACACACTTTAGTGTACTCTACTACTTTTTTTTTTTCGGCTACAGAAAAATCTATCCAGATGGACCTTATGGTTCCAAGAGTCTAATATGTTCAGCATGTCAAATAAGGCCTATATACCAAGTTTCAGAAATGTCAGTCAATCGGGGCGGCAGGGCTGAGCGTTTACAGTTTTTCTCAATTGCTAAAACACTAAAACCCATTGGCTGAACAAAGTTCGCAGTTGCCTGAACTCATTTAGCTAATTGTGCAGTCTGTTGTCAATACCTTAAACCATTTCTCATGGTAAAACACAATTTGCAGATCTCAGTGGCAACAATCAAATAAAAATAGAGAACACAAGTCATTGATTAAACACAACCAATCAAAATTGATTTCACTTGTTTCAAATCATGTGACACAACCAATATAAGCCAGTTCAGAGAGCAAACAGGTTGTTGAAGATTGGATGGAGAAAGTCTAAGAATGGATGGAAGAACTGACTGCTCAATAGATTTTGACTGGTTGCAGGTTCATATCAACAAAGAACAAGAATTACAGTATCACAAAAACAAAGGACAGGTTTGTGAGATGCAGGGTACAGTACTGTAAAAATAGGGGTACAAGGAGAATGAACCAAAAAAATTGCAAAGCAGAGTATAATTTCTGATCAATTTGGAGCTACTATGATAGAACATGTTTTCATTCATCAACTCCGATACACTCTCCCATTTTAATTTTTTTTATTTTGTTTTTGTCTGGTGTAAAGCGTCTTTGAGTACTTAGAAAAGCGCTATAAAAAAACTATTTTATTATCAAAAGACAATGATGGAAATATATGAAATTTGTTTTGAGATGAAAAATGTACTTCTCCCTGAGAACTATGTTTTGAACAACGTGTTTTGTATTTTTTGGTGTATTGTTTACTGAGTGCTTGATAGTGTATATCATTTTGATCGCTTTGTTTATGGTTTGAGAGCAGTGTTTGGTTTTGAGCACAGGTAAATCTGTTTTGAGGCGAAAGTTTAATTTTGCACGAGCAGTCAGAGGTTTTGTAAATAGTGCTTGAAGCTGAGGTTTTGTGTTTAATGTTTTCAGAAAATGGAGCAAGGTTCCGAAATTGTGTTTTAGCAATTGAGAAAAACTGTAACTTTGACGGTAAATTATAGCGCCCCCTATGGGCGAAACACTGCCAAACTTTTTGGAGACCTGCTTACCGGGGATACATATGTCGTCGTTGAAAACTCAGCCCCAGACCAATCTGGGGCTGAGCTATGGGGGTTACCAGTTCATTATAAGAACAATAATAATAATAACAATAATAATAATAATAATAATAATAATAATTTTTTTTTAAAAACACAATAACACACAATAATAGGTATCCACAGATACTCTGTGAATACCTAAAAATAGATATGGAGGGACACACACACACACACACATTCACAAAATTAGTCAAATACTTTCTGTCATTCTTTGGCACTGGTAGAGTAGATAGTTGGAGCTCATGAATAATGTGTTTGTTGGCTTTTCACAGCAACACACCGTCGCTTCGGTGGCCCCTTGGAATAAATCACATTTTTTAAGACGTCTGAATGAAGTAGAGAGCGACATTTTCCTCGGAGGAGCAAAGAGGAGCGCCGTTATAAGTCGAGTGGCTTCATGCGCGACGTGTTCGCAGCTTAAGGGGTGCTTGTGGGACAGCGGCTGACAAACTGACAAACGCAACCGCAAGGTCGTCGTACGAAATAAATGCGAGACATTAGGCAGGCGGTGTAATTAAATGAAGACACCCCCCCGGGGTAACAGTTAGGCTTTGTGAAATATCCCCATCGTTTTATTTTCACACACCAGCTCATAGCTGCTCTTATCTTATATCATTTGCCGGAACGGCAAGACGATATCTAGACGATATCTAGTCTAATATCACGATATCGATATAATATCGTAGCTCTTTAAGCCAATATGGCAGCATGTGCTGGATTATTGGGCTGTGCCTGCCAATATACATGCCATGCCCTCTTTAGACCTCAATAGCAAATCAAATGTACATTCTGACATGTTGTAAATATTGTGAGTGAGTATAACTGAGTCACTGAGCAAATACATTTCGATTTGACTGTTTTTTGTGTCTCCCTAGCCATACACACACACGCACGCACACACACCTACACACACACACACACACACACACACACACACACAGACACGCATGCACACACACATGCACACACGCACACACACGCAGACACACATGCACACACACACACACACACACACACACACAATCACACACAGCTCTACAACCACCGTCACTGCGGTGTGTGTGTGGCTGGGTGTGTGTATGGGCGCTCAGTGTCTCTCGCTTTGACAGTTCAGGGCGGCGAGAGTAGGGCTCACGTCATGTCGAGGTTCCCCACGCGGATCTCCTCCCGCCCGCAGTACACGCGAGGAGCTGTCAGCCGCCATTACCTCCTGCAAGGGGGTCGCTGCGATGTGCCAAAGTGTCTGTGTGTGAACAGGACGGTGTGTGTTTGTGTGTGTGTGCACGTGTGTGTGTGTGTTTTTTATTTGTATTTTTTTGAATTTCTGGTCCCTCTCCTTTACACGTTCAGCTGTGTTGTGAATAATTAATAGTGTTAGTCGCCTCGCTGCGATGCATCTCCAACACTAATCTGATTATGTCTGAGCATGTTAGGTAGTGCCTTAAGTGTGTGTGTGTGTGTGTGTGTGTGTGCACGCGTGTGTGTTTGTGTGCGTGCGTGCTTGAATATTTGGATCACCGCCAATTGAATCTTTTAAATATGATGTATATTTAAAAGTGTTCTTGGTTTTAATATCAGACATTAATACTACAAAACCTAGAGGCACAAAACACGTGCAATGTGTCTGGCTTGAAAATGAAACCTCGGTGTTCCGCATTGCAACTGCTTGCATGATTACACTTGTTTTTATGTGACTCTAATTTACCCACAAAACCTGAGAAAATTCAGAAGGAGAGTTTTCACTGCATGTTCTGTGAACTGCGTCTAAATGATGGTGACGCCTCCTCCGTCTTTTAAAAGCAAAGTCTTGAATGAAGAGGGCTTTTATTTTGTGGTCCTTAGAGCCTTCAGCCACTTCTACTCGTGTTGTGTCTTCCTATCGAAAGAGAAAGAGGTGGAGGGGGAGAGAGAGAGAGAGAGAGAGAGGGAGGGAGGGAGGGAGGGAGGGAGGGAGAGAGAGAGAGAGAGAGAGAGAGAGAGAGAGAGAGAGAGAGAGAGAGAGAGAGAGAGAGAGAGAGAGAGAGAGCCATGCTAACTTCATGGAGGACCCCTCCGGACATCCGTAGCACCAGGAGGCCGGGCGTATTGTTTGGACAGGCGACCCGACACGCTAATTTCATTGGCTTTGCCTTCGAGATGCTTGAAGGGGCTTGTGTGTGTTTGGGTGTGTGTGTGTGTGTGTTTGGGTGTGTGTGTTTGTTTATGGTTGAAAGATTAAAGCTGCCCATCCCAAATGGTACAAAGAGCCCATCCTGCTGCCGGGGTCAGGTCCTTCAGGTATAGGTCATATACGCACAACTTTACGTATTCATGAAGGTGAACAGGTGTACAATTGTGTAAAGTAGTATGTGAGGTTCAGGTCAACAAAAAAAAACGGTTCATTTACTAACTATAGTATAATAATAATAATAATAATAATAATAATAATAATAGTAATAATAATAATAATAATAATAATAATAATAATAATAATAAAATAAAATAAAAATGTAATAATAATAATAGTAATAATAATAATAATAATAATAATACTAGAAGCATCATACTGTAATAGCAGTTCTGTCCGTCGGCATAACGTACATTCGTCCGCGTTACGCGACTTGAAATGCAATTCCGCTCGGTCGTCACGCGTTCACATAAGAGTCGAGGTCTGCTGCAGCGAGACGGCGAGGCGGCGCGCCGCTGTGCGCTCGCCGGCGGTACAATCATGGCTGACTGCTGTTGACTCATAGCTTAGCAACCAGCCTGCCGGGCCTATTTTTGGTTTCAGGCAATTATCCACAACGCAGCGTGCGCGGTAGAGTGGCCGCTGGAGGCCAGGGGATGGGATGAGACGGTGGATGGGATGAATGAATGAGGTTGTGAATGGGTGAATGAGAGTCACCGTATGTCTCATAGGGAGAATCGAGAGCCAAGTTCGTATCGATGATCTAATACTGTTTATTGAACAATGAACAACAATGAAGTAATACAATTCAGTGGGAAATCGGGGCTCTGAGAAAGCGATGCGGAGAACTACAGATTATATTTCCACAGCACCGCCAGCAAGGAAACAAGGGAGGGAGTGTGTATAAATAAGTACAAAAGTCGATAGTCACAATAATATGCCGCAGCAATCTCATTGATTTATTGGTTTGTTACTGGCTGATGATATGTTGATTAGCTGCCCTCAGTTTCCCTCCGCCGTATCAATTCTCTTCAATAGGCTGAAGTCGGATGAGTTTTTTTATGATTACAGCGTATCGAATATAACGCCAGAGATGAACTCGGTTTTGAGTTACAGTCAATTTCTCTTTCTCGGTTGGAGTTACAGTCGAGAGTCCCCCAAGCTCCGCCAACGCCGTTGAATGGAAAACATCCGGCTGACTGACGTTAGGAAAATAAAGGCTTTAATAATGAATAAATACCTTATCATTTCTTCACAATGAACTTGTTCCTCCCTCATTCTTTTCATAGTCGTACTCCTTTCCCCCTCTCTCTCTCTCTCTCTCTCTCTCTCTCTCTCTCTGGTTATAATCTTCCTTCACCATTGAAACATCATTCGGTGAATACTGTGAGCTTCGTATCCATCAAAAGACAAAGATGGTTAATTCCTCATTTCTCATCGTTCGGCGTCCGCAATTCGACATTCGGAAAGCGTCCGTGTTTTTTCTCTCCGGTGTTGAGTAAAAAAAAAAAAAGTTTGTCACAGGGGCGCAGTAACACTGATGAACGACGTCGCCGTACGTAATAATATAAATAATAAGCCGAATCAAGCGAGAGAGCTTGTATAATTGCGTTTCTCTCCCTGAGCGAGTTACAAGACGTTTGGTTGTTTCGGTGGTTTCGGATCAGAGCGCCGCAAACCTCCCAGACGGGCGAAGCGCTAATCAGCCCTCCGACACTAAGTCCCCTACGCCGTGAAACCGTTTTTCATGAACGGTTTTCAAAGGGCCGATCGAAAAACCGATTACGAGCGCCGCGCACGTGCGCCGAATAAATTGCCCTGCGTACCTGCAGCTGTGCTAATCTCTCTCTTTTGTTTATCGCTGAGCGGAGCACGCTATCGTACGGTCACTTGAACACATCGCATTACTCCCTGTTGTGTTCTTTGAGGAAGAAGGCCGCCGACACAAGATCGCTTTTAACTCACTTTATTTGTTTTAGGTTTTGGTCTATTATCTATGAAGCAAAAGGAGAGGAATTGTATTGTTCACGTGTGGAGCAACTCTTAGCTAGCCTGGCAAGCCAGACCTACATCAGAAAGATGTAAGGTCTGGATCAGCTCCATTGGCAGTGTGGGCGGGATAAACGGTTGTCTTTCAAGTTCCCTCTGCACGCAATAGGATAGCGCTACAACCAATCAGAGCAACGAAGAAGGTGACGTAGTCAGAGCGACGGCTCTGACTACGTAATTAATCAAAACTCCGAATACATATTTATTTTCGAGGAAAGACTTCAGTGCCGTTCTTTGTTCTTTTCTCAAATAAAATGTTAACTTCAAGTCTTGAAGAGTCGCGGCCAAAGCCGAGTCGAAAGACAGCCGTTCGCCAGCAGCAGCAGCCATTGTTTACCTCTAACACGGAACCGTCGCAACTCTGTCGTCATGGTAGCCCGGCTTCCGACTCCGCCCCTCACGCTGTGATTGGTCTGACATACTTTGTGTTTCCAGCACCAAAAAGCCGACGGAGCCGTGCTAGACCTACCTAGCTGCCAAATACATTTGCTGCCGCTAGGGGGTGTCTAGAGTTCTAGGCTAACTCTTAGCTGGATATCTAATAGATACGCTGCCTATAGAGTTTCTGCCCTCCCCTGCTTGTGTGTGCTTGATGGTACCTGGGCAGGCGTGGCCTCTATGACGCGTAATATGCTCTGATTGGCTAGTGTTGAGTGCCCGCCCCCAGTGTATTATGTGTGCTGCCATCTGGTGGCCAGGTGCGGTTAATACAGCTTATATATTTGTTCCTGTTCCCTTGTGGCTATGTGAGGATATTACAGCCTGTTGTTATATGTGCTGTTATTTATTCGTCACATCCCTAAAATGTGTCGAGTTTCTAACATCCACATAAACACACCGAGTGTGGGTATTGAACTAAGCACTAAGACACACACTTCGGGACTTGAGTCGGCGCCCCTTCCGACGACATCTTCTACGTTTGTGCAAAACGGCGCCGCGTCTTTCCCCCGCGAGGTCGTCCGAAGCCCTCGCTTGTCGACGTCACAGCGATCCCCCGTCTTGTCTCTCACTCCTCCGCCCACTCCCTTTCCCCGCTGTCGCATTAAAGTGCTTTATTGTCATTTCCATGATGTCCCCTTTGCCGTCTCGCGAGACGCCTCGTGTACGCGCTCCTTTCCGTCCCTCCGTCCCTTCGTGTTAGCGGTCCTGCTGCTCCGTCCGTGCGTTCAGACACGTCTCATGTATGAGGTTGTCACAGACACTCAGAAACTTTCTTGATCTCTGGCTCTTTGTCTCCTTTCGTTCTTCTCTCGTTTTCCCTTTCTTCTCTTTTTTTCTTTCTTTCTTTCTTTCTTTTCTTTCTTTCTTTCTTTCTTTCTTTCCATCTTCATCTTTCTTCTCTCTCTCTCTCTGTCTCTCTCTCTCTGTCTGTCTGTCTGTCTCTCTGTCTGTCTGTCTGTCTCTCTCTCTCTCTGTCTCTCTCTCTCTGTCTCTCTCTCTCTGTCTCTCTCTCTCTGTCTGTCTGTCTGTCTGTCTCTCTCTCTGTCTCTCTCTCTCTGTCTCTGTCTCTCTCTGTCTCTGTCTCTGTCTCTGTCTCTCTCTCTCTCTCTCTCTCTGTCCCTCTCTCTCTCTCTCTCTCTCTCTCTCTCTCTCTCTCTCTCTCTCTCTCCCTCTCTCCTTTACACCTACGTGTTAGAGCCTGGATGTGTCTCAATCTGACAGCAGTCTATAATGTGAGTGGCCATTGTAGGCTGATTCTATTAGGCTCCTCCAAACGGCTGGCTAATCCAATGAGTGTCAGCGAGGCGACACACAGTTATAATCCACTTAATGAAACCAACGAGACGCCCTCCATGTTCCCCTCTCGGCTCCTTCCTTCCTTCCTTCCTCTGTTCCCCGTGTCTCCTTCGTAGACTGTTTGACCGTCTCTTCGTCTCTTCACGTCACAATATTTGTCCTAAATGTGTCTTCTCTCTTTCTGTGTCTTTGTAGCTGTTTACTTGAGTAGAAAACGATAGAAAAGGAAGGAAGTCACAGTTAAGGCCTGGTGGGGACACTTAAGGCGTTTGAAATTGCAATGGAAATATTATGTAAAAGATGGACAACTTCGACACGTTCAAAAACATATGGGACTATAATAATGCATTGTTTTCCCTCTCTCTCTCCCTCTCTCCCTCTCTCTCTCTCTCTCTCTCTCCCTCTCTCTCTCTCTCTGTCTCTCTCTGTCTCACCTGCAGGGTGTTGATGGGGAGGCATTCGAATGACAGCCGGGACGGTGGTGATCACTGGTGGTATCCTAGCAACTATAATCTTATTGTGTATCATCGCAGTACTCTGCTACTGTCGGCTGCAGGTAATCTCAAACACGTTGTGTTGCCTGGCTGCGTATTGTCGAGCACGCCGTCGTATTTGTCTAGCTCTTAATAGCAGCGACAGTCTCAGAGGGATGTTACAGTCTCCGCGACGTGAGGCTGACATTGTTTGTGGGACCTTGTAATGATTTTCCCCCGCAAATATGACTCTGTACCTGACGAGATAACGAAGTCAAAGCAGCAATTCGTCAAGTCAGGTACGGTCAAATGTTTGAAGAGACTTCAGCAAAAACAAATAGGCAAAAAAAATAGCCTCAACTTATGTCTTCTAACACAGGTGATATTAATGTGAGGATGTGAAGATTATCAACCTTTATTGGGGAGGACTAACATGTATGTAATCATACTTGTGAGATGCAACTGACAACACGGAACGGAGACGAAGAAGAAACCAAATATTGTTTTAGTCATTTTTTCCGTCGCTACCTCGTTGTAACATCCTGCTTCCTTCTCTTCTGTCTCCTTCACTCTGCATTCACCCTTCCTCACCCTTCCTCCCATCTCTCTTCTGCATTGATCGACCTCTTGCTTTCTCTACATTTAAAACCTCCATTACTTTTCCCATTCTCTCCCTCCTTCCCTCCCTCCCTCCCGCTCCCTCGCCCTTGTCCTTGTGTGTCCTTCATTGTCCATTTCCCTTTTGTCCCTTTCACCCATCTTCTCTTTTTCCTCCTCCTCTCCTCTCCTCCTCACTCCTCTCTTCCTCTCTTCTCCTCATCTCTTCCCTTCTTCTATCCTCTCTTCTTGTCCTCCCTTCTTCTCTTCTCCTCTCATCCACCCCCCCCCCCCACCTCCCTGTCCTCCGGGTGACCCCAGTACTACTGCTGTAAGAAGGAGGAGTCCGAATCCGAGGAGGAGGAGCCGGACTTCGCCGTCACGTCTCGCCTCCCGCCGGTCCACTCCAATCACAACATCGTGGCGGCCGCGGCCGCCTCCTCCTCCTCCTCCGTGCCCAATGGCCCCGCCCTCTTCTCCACCCCGCCGCTCGCCCGCAAACTGACGCGCTCGCAGACCTACTGCCCGTCGTGCACGCACTATGAGCTGCCCTTCTACCTGCAGCCGCCGCCCCCGCCGCCGCCCCCGCCGCAGCAGCTGCTGCCCCAGCACCACCTCCTCCACCCCCACCCCCTCCCCCGGCACACGTACCACCAGCCGCACCCCGACGGGCTGAGGAACGGCGGCGAGCGGCTCAGCGGCTACCGCGGCGTGCTGCAGCAGGACCTGGACGTGCCCGTGCCCGTCAGCATGGCGGGCTACCGCAAGAACAACCTGACGCGCGCCGTCACCATGCGGGACATGTTCACGCGCAGCTGTAGCATCAGCACCGACGTGTAGCCCCCAGGAGGAGGAGGAGGAGGAGGAGGAGCAGGAGGGGGAGGAGGAGGAGGGACCCCCAGATGTGCGTTCTAGGTCGGGTTCAACCGGTCTGGGATGACCGGGGTTGGGGCCTCTAGGGGTGACCGGGTGGTCTGTAGGGTTGGGGACTCGGATGGGTCTGGGTCTGGACCCCTGCCGGCGGTCTGGCCTTACTGTGTTCAGATCTTTGTTTTTTGCAGGAGTGGACCAACTCCTGGCACTCAGGACTGGCTGTTCCCAAGGTGTACCATTTTAAATAGTAAACAGGAGCAGGAGTTTCCACTTTGAGATGAAACATACGGCGCAGAGTAGAGGCAGAGTAGACCTGAAAGACAACAGGATAGTTGTAACTTTGAAAGCCGTTCCGCCCTGAACAATAATTTTGTATCCATCCTTTTGAATTCACCCGAATGTGTGAGTCCAACATCAGAGGAGGGATATGAGGTGAACACTATAATGTTCCAAACAGAGGAATCGACCCAGGATTTTCTGGTTTTCTTTTCACAGATTACACATCTATACAATGTGTAATATAATATAACAAAACAGAACACTATTCAAAATAATATGTATCGGTGAAGTGAAGGACCCAACCCTGTAGCTGTCACCTGACCACTTTAAATCAACCAATCACAGGCCATGATATATTGGAGCATACTGTAAAGGGCTTACCAAGAATAAACTAAAGAAATAATTCAAAACGATATGAACTCTTCTTGTAGGTACCACCATTTGCCAAAACTGCTTTATAGGTGCCAAACGCAGAGTATGCTGGGTATGTGTGTGACTGTGTGTGTGGTTAGTTCTTAAACACAATGAATACTTTTTTCTTGAACTAATTTTCTTGATCTTGAATTAAACTTATAATGCGGCTTTTATTGTGACCAACCTCACAGCTACAGGCGAGACGTTAAGCTTTGCTACCGAAACCAATTTTGGATCGCAATAACATTTGAGATATTCATGTAATAAGGTTACAGTGTGTGTGCGTGTGTGTGTGTGTGTGTGTGTGTGTGCGTGTGAGGGGGGGGATTGTCTTATTTCTAAATGTGCCAATTTATCATAAATAAGTGCTAACAGAGAGAGTAGGTCTCATCCTAATATGTCAACATTTAGCCGGCCTGAATATGTAAAATATCTTGCTGTCATGGCCTCTGACATGTGACAATTAATCATTATTGTTAAAAGACAACCATTCATATAAGTACGACACACATACAACAGCAAAAGGTGTATGCAGTTATGCATTATGGATGTGCTGTATTATCATTTTTCTTTGTTTCCGTTCCGATTGTGGACCTCTCACGCCATGGATTGGGTTGTTTCAGATTGATTGAATTATAGATTCATGGGCTCTTGGAGATTCATTTTCTTTTCAAAAGGCTTGTGTATGAATATTTAACAGGCTCATTGCATACCGCTCCTCGCCCTCGACTGGCGGCGAAGATCCGGACGACATCTACACTCTGTGGACCTCTCTCCTCCCGTTGTTTTATCTCTCTGGGCTCGGCTGGCGCTGCCTGGCCGGCGATGGATGGCACTCTGACACGAGGAGGCAATGGCCGACATTTACGGCACCGCGCGAGGACACATTAAATGAGTGCAATTATTTATAGCCGGGATATAAACGGTGAAGGAAAGCTGCTGATTGGTTGGTTGGGGTGGGTGGGGGGCCACATAAAGCTGATTGGATCTCTTGCAGGTTTTATGGCCGTCCTTGTATTGAGTGGTGAGCAGCACGTTGTTGTCCCTCTGCTGCTACACTTCAAACACACAAACAAACCCCCCGACTGTAACAAACAGCATAATAATCGAACCCGAGTGTGTCTGAAAAGGACCCTTGGGGTTCCTCACAAGGGATTCAATGACCTGCTTCTACAGGCCGCTACAGCACCTTTCAACCTGGCGGTACACATGAGGCAAGCCTTGGTTTTATTAACACCACTGAGATTACCTTCTGTGGGTCTGTCCTCCATTACCGCTGACTTTTCCTCCCTCTAGCTCTTTTCAATGTCCAAGGTATATTTAACATACCTTTTTTTCTTTTTGTTTTGACATGTAAAAAAACGCAAAAAAACAACAACAACACATAATTACAAACACAGATGACACACACACACACACACACACACACAACATACAAAATAACCATAGGCTCTGCTATTATACTTAGTTCACTTAAACTCTTGTTATGTGACAGCTGCACAGGAAATGTAGTGCCATAAAGAACTACGAGAGAAATATATTAGATACTATATTAACATTATTATTAACATATTATTATTATTAGCCTATTATTATTATTATTATTAGCCTATTATTATTGTTATTATTATTATTATTATTATTATTATTATTATTGTTATTGTTATTATTTTTATTATTATTATTAGTGCTCATTATTATAAATGCAGTGCGGCTTTTATCTTGAAAGTACATTATTCTTTGCATTTGCTTTGGTTCGGTTGTCGTTCTGTTACTTTGGGGCAGTTTTCAGTCCCCGCGGTAGAGAGCCGCAATGTTTCCATGGTTGTTTTTAAATGTATTACCTAACAAACACACGGTTACTAATAAAATGATGTGAAAATGTCGTGTGGGCACCTGATTCCATCGATCGCTACACGTTGTCGTCGTCGTCGTCATACTTGGCCGTGGCTCAAAATGCACGTCGCCTCTGCTGCCGGTGCCAGGTGAGACATCTTGATATCAAAGGTGACTCTGATACGGGCGCGCACTTTACTGCTAGGGGCTGCGCGCCATTCCCACCGGCTGCCAAATGGACCTCGTCCTCCATGTGTAATGATCAGCATCGGATTCATCCCGGAGCAGCAGGCCGCAGCAGCAGCCCTAGATTAGGCCATCCAGTAAAGCTCATATGGATTCATCATCTGGGTCCCTTCACGGCCGGGTCTTTAGACTATACATCACGCGGTGCCAGCAGGGATCATTTGGCTGCTGATTTTGATATATTTGGCGTAACATAACCTCACCTGCTTTCATAAAAGGCCAAGGTCCTCCTCGGCATCCCGCTTATCTTGACTAGCGGATGACTGACGTGTTCATTCGTGGCGGTGCGTTGTTCATGTGCTGCCACGTGCCACGTGTTGTTTTTTTTCCGTTACATGATTCGGATATTGTTTTGTCAAATTCTTTGTGGGAAAAAAAAGACGTATTTTCTTCTCCGTGTTATGGACGTTGTTACTCTTCTGCTCTTCTTCTTGTTCACGGCTTCTTGCCGTTTCAGTAGGACGGACCAGAGCTGAATGGATCCGCCATGACGTTGTTTTTAGAAAATAAGAGTTTCTTCACCGACCTTTTAAAAAAAAACACAATGCAGCAGTGAAAGCCACTGTTTCCCAGACAGTACAGGAAAACATGCTTATCCTTTTACTGCATATGCATTACTATGCATATGCATGTGGGCCTACGGTGCCTAACAGATGTGAGGTCATTTTATATAAGGTGTTATTTTGGGCAAGGAGGGCGGCCGCCATTACAATAAATACAAGACGGGTGGAAAATAAAGGGTTTGGATGAACAAGAATAGAAGATGCTTTTGGTGTGTCAATAAAGTTATCTGACAGTTCGGTTAGGTAAAAATCACAACAAATCATGGGGGGGAGAAGGGATTTAAAATAATACAAAGCAGTGTATTAGCCTTTAAAAAGGGCCGTGACAGCAACACGAATTGTCACGTTGTGACGGATACAACAGAGGAGTTTCGGAGATGAAACCCTTTTTAAGGTTATGACGGATTCCTCTTTGATGATTCTTCTCCAGTTATTCCCTTTTCTCCTTTTTACAATGCACAAGGATTAGCTCGCTCTGCCTATATAGTCGTACTGACATTACCGTATGAAATGCTAATATCTACCGGTGTCAAATCAGGGTCAGTGAATCAACTTCCGGGAATCGGCATATCGTGTGTGGATGTGTGCATGTTGGAATATGTCCTGCTGTCTAGCTTTATATGAAAAGACACACACACACACACACACACACAATGGCAAACTATGATCGTTTGCCATTTATTAAAACAGAATTATACTAAGTAACACATATATTAAGCAACATAGCATTGTGACTCCTGCTGTATTATAGTCTGTGTTATCGTGTTTCCATGTTAATTCACAGTAGGGCCCTGGGAAGCTCACATCATTAGCCGTGAGCCACGGCCACTGTCTCATCCGGACCCTAAGAGATGCATTAGCATTGTTGAGAGTTTAGCTGAGTCACTCACATTCACAGGAAGCCTTGAATAAGAGCAGACAGCTCTCTCTGAATGGGGGGGGGGGGGGGGGGGGGGGGGGGGGTGTAGAGAGGAGAACAGCTCAATAATATCTGTAATATCAAACTCATATTCAGTCATATTATATATGACCACCAACTGTTCTGTACCTTGTGACAGTGTCACTGTACCTTGTGTGTGTGTGTGTGTGTGTGTGTGTGTGTCTGTGTGTGTGTGTGTGTGTGTGTCTGTGGGGGTGTGTGTGTGTGTGTGTGTGTCTGTGTGTGTGTGTATGTGTGTGGGTGTCTGTGGGGGTGTGTGTGTGCGTGTGTGTGTGTGAGTCCTTTAAAGTCTTCAAAAATACTTTTTAATTACCGCCAATTACCGCACTTTACGTGACACGAGTGCACTGGTGGGAATTATTCTGCATATATAATATACATACGTATGTATGTCGTATGATTTGTTGGCGTGGAGCGGTGTGGTGTGAATTATTGAAGCGTAGCCGTCTCCAGTGAACAGCAGCACAGCGTATCATAGTGACGTGTCCATGTTTTATAACATGTCGAATCAGACCTACTGCTTCAGACCCGCTTTCACCCTGCGGTCCTCTGCCCACTCTCTCCTCCACTCCCTCCCTCCCTCTCTCCCTCTCTCTCTCTCTCTCTATCTCTCCATCTCTTTCTCTCCTCCCCTTCCTCCCTCTCTCTATCTCTTTCTCTCTCTCCCTCCCTCTCTCTCTCTCTCTCTCTCCATCTCTTTCTCTCCTCCCCTTCCTCCTCTCTCTCTCTCCCCCCCCCTCTCTCTCCATCTCTCTCTCTCTCCGTTTCTTTCTCTCCCCCCCTCCCTCCCTTCCTCCCTCTCTCTCTCTCTCTCTCTCTCTCTCTCTCTCTCCATCTCTCTCTCTCCTCCCCTTCCTCCCTCTCTCTATCTCTTTCTCTCTCCCCCCCCTCTCTCTCCCTCTCTCTCTGTCTCTCTCTCTCTCTCCTCCCCCCTTCTCTCTCTCTCTCTCTCTCTCTCTCTCTATCTCTCCATCTCTCTCTCTCCTCCCCTTCTCCTCCTTCTCTCTCTCTCTTTCTCCCCCCCCCCCCCCACCCCCCCCCCCCCCCTCTCTCTCTGTCTCTCTGTCTCTGTGGTCTATGTGTGTTCCTCTCCCTCTTTGCTTTGAACATCTTTCTATCTATTCTCCTCTTGCCTTACTTTTATGTTGTGGTGTGTGACTTATGAGACTTGTGTGCGTGTGTGCATGTGTGTATGTGTGTATACATGAGTGGATTGTGTGTGTGTGTGTGTGTGTGTGTTTCATGATCTCTAGTTGTAATTTTCCGACAGCAGTGATTTCAGAATGGACGGCTGGAGCCCCGGGAGCGTTTCTGTTGCCGGGGCGTGTGGGCGAGTTAGCTATGTGTTATAAAAATAAAAAAAACCCTGAAAGATAGGAGGCTTTCCAGCTGATAACTAAAACCCTCCCTTCTAATCTCTCTCTCCGTTCTTTCTCCTCCTCCTATCACGTCGGTTTTCTTTTATCACTTAATTGTTTTTGTGTCAGTCCTCGCAGTTGCACTTTTTTCGGTTATCCTACAAACACTCTTTCCCCCTGAGGAAACTTTCAGACTTACGGTTTAACACCGACAGTCCTACTCTGCAAATATATCACTATGTCTCCGCGGGGCTTGTACATCGCTACGTCACAATGGCCCCCGCCATTTTGGGAGCATAGGAGCGTTGTAATGTTAGTTATTGTGTTGTGTGGCACCGTGAGAGGTTTGTATCAGTCTTTTCGGCGGGACACAGCTTAAGAAGCGCACGGAGAGAACAGGTCTTGGTAAAAATCAGAAGTACTTTTATTAAATGTCAACTAGAACCAAAAAATAGCGCCTTAAGGTCTGCGCAAACCAAACTCGGGGAATACTTCGCCCACACACAACATAAAGAGAGTTCGTAGAAACTGGAACAAAAAAACCCGGCAAAAGGTCCAGGGGTCGGTTTTCGGAGCCCGTCTCCACGTTCCTCAGAACAAAGTCAAATGTCTTTTGTCCAGCGCCTAGCCGCGGCTGCGCTACTCCAGGGTATCTCTGTCACGCCCGTAATCCGTTCTTATGTCCTGGTTCCTCTTCCTCTGTGGCCTTGTACCTGCCACGTACGCCTCCTTTCCAACCACTCTCGCTAATGGCAGGTAGCTCCCCTTTATATAGGGCCTTTGGGTTTTCTCCAATCAGTGGGCTTATTGCACGCAGGTGTGCGACGCACCCCTGGGTGCGGCGTGGTGCGTTGGCCACCAGATGGGGCCAATACCCCTTGTGCCTGGAGCCACAGGGCTGGGACGTATCGACCCTCGAGGATGCATCCTCTCACGGCGCCACAGTTGGTAGTAGTGATGGGCCGTTATCGGCGTTATCGCGCTGCGATAACGCGAGACTCTTATCGCGCGATAAAAAAATTATTGCCGTTAATCCTCTGCCCGGCGACCCCCCCCCAACACGTTCTCATCCCAACTCGTAATATACCGATGATTTGTCACGCCCCTAGACGTCTGATACTGACGCAAAAGCCAATTGAGCCAATAATCTAGATTAATCTAGATTAACTCCAAGATTACAGTTAGATTAATCTAGATTAAATACATTAATCTATGCCCAACACTAGTTGGTAGTCATGGTTTTTTTAATCACTGTTTCTCATGCGAGACAGACGTGGCAAAAGCCATTTTTTTATTAGCCTAGGTTACGGTATATTTACGTTGATGTAGGATTTTACAGTACTACAACTCTCTTGATGTCTCGGTATCACCGACAAAACATCCCATGATGCATTCTGATGTACACGCCCTATTCACAAGATGAGTGTACACAAAGTTACATTGTTACAACAGCAATACATTGTTGTACTTACAGTTTTTTCCAATTGCTAAAACACAATTTTGCAAACTAGTGTGGCTTTACCAAAAATACTTAACACAATTCACAAAACCACACACCCAAACTGCAAAACACCTCATATAGCCTGCAAAATGAAGCACTGCAACCAAAACTACATATTGCATTGTCAAAATCACACTTTTGCACCAAGTGGCACACACAGCATGCATATTACCAGACTTTTGTCTAACCAACTACACACTGTTGGGCATAATGTAAAGCACTCTTATCTTTAGTATGCTTGCCATAATACTAAAATAGTTCAACTTGTAGAAAATTCTTCAGATTGTTCATATGCACAGAAATATTTCCAGATACACACATGCTGTTGAAACATTTTATTTTCCCCCAAACAGGACAGTGCAACATATGTACAGCAGATATATTTACATATATTGGAATGAACAAAAATATGCTAAAAAAACAAACAAACAGTAAACCGAAAAAGAAAATTGCAGAAAAAAACATATAGGCAACAAAAATAATTAGGCAGCGTCTTGCCGCACGGCTGGGTCTGGCCACAATGCCTCGTCCACATCACAGGCAATATTTTCCCTTGCCAGACATCGAGGGAAGAAGCGCCTTGAGTGCCTTATCCATCCCTGAATCGCACCCACAGCAATTTCATCGCATGCCTCTTCCATACCCTGCATTAAAGGAATGCGCACATGGGGCTGCCGGTCGTAAACCTTCCACCGCCATGCCGAAAAGAACTCTTCTATTGGGTTTAGAAATGGTGAGTATGGTGGGAGGTATTGCACAAGAAACGGTGGGTGGTCAGCAAACCAATTTTGGACTGGGGCTGCGCGATGGAAGCTCACGTTGTCCCATACAACAACGTACCGGTTTCTCTGGTGGTCTGCATCATTTATACGTTCTGGTGGGATGAGAATGTTGTGGAGTCTGTCCAGAAATGTGAGCATATGGGCTGTGTTATATGGTCCAAGGTTGGCATGACGGTGGAGGACACCATGCGCATTTGAGATGGCAGCGCACATTGTGATGTTCCCACCACGTTGGCCAGGAACATCTATAATGGCTCTGTGGCCAATTATGTTTCTTCCCCTTCTTCTAGTCTTTGCCAGGTTGAATCCTGCCTCGTCTATGAAGATGTACTCATGTGGGATTGCATGAGCATCCATTTCCAGTACTCCCTGAAAACAAAGAACAAAAAGTCAATATGGTGTTATCCAGTACACTGGAAAACATGTTGTGTGTAATGTACTGTAGTCCATATTGTACTTACATCCACATATGCACGTCTGAGGTCTTTGTTCCTTTGAGAGTTTCTCTCAAAAGGCACCTTGTAAAGTTGTTTTAGTCGGATGTGGTTTTGTTTGAGAATGCGCGCCAATGTGGACGGACCAACTTGTTGAATGTTATTGAATGTGGTGTTGTTTTGGATGATGTGGCTTTGGATCTCACGTAATCTTATTTCGTTATTTGCCAAAACCAAGTTCACGATGGCAGTTTCCTGTTCCCCAGTGAACAGTCGGCCCCTTCCTCCACCATGGTTGAGTCTCTCAGTCCTTTAGAAAAGTAAAAAAAAAAAAATATATATATATATACATATATATATGTATATATACATATAGGGCTTGGACAATGCAGGCTGAAGATATTTCCCCCACAGTAGAGTAAATTGTACAGGAAACTTGTACAGTTAGTGTATGACATCAGCCATTCATGAAGTAAATAGGTGTCACCCAACTGATACACTATGACATGGGGTGTACTACATAGTGTGAAAGAAATTCTGGTTACATACCTGTGCTCCAGTCTAAATGTCCGGATGACAGAGGCGACAGTAAACCGGCTCAAGTTGGGCTGTACTCGCTGTCCAGCTTCATGCATTGTCAGCCCATGGTTGATTACATGATCTACTAAGGTTGCCCTGATTTCGTTGGAAAGTTGGTTTCTCCTTTGGCCATGAACTCCTCTACCAGCTCTACCCCTACCTCTCACTCTTCCTCCCCCTCTCATTCTCGCCCTACCTCGTCCTCTTCCTCTTCCTCGTTCTGCATTGTTGTCTTCCATTGTTGTTGTAAAAAAGGTGCTCGTCTGTGGTCTTTTTATAGTGCTTACTTCCTGATTGAAGTGTTAACAATTACAGTAAGCATTCAGGTGTTTGGCCAGGTGGCACATATATTTGCAATTTAACTCATGTGTTGTATTCTGAATGGCAGTGTTTTGAAATGGCATTCATGTGTCTTTATGTCAGATTGCTGTGTCTTATGCAGAGAACCGTGCTCAGTGCATTCTAAAAAGAGCCATTTTGAATTGCAAAATGTGTGTAAAGCAGAAAATGTGTTTAGAGTTTTGGAGACTTGAGAAGAGGTTTTGCTCTTTGTGTGTCAGTTAAAATAATTGTGCTATGCATGTCATTTTAGTGTGTTAGCAATCGGAAAAAACTGTAATGTAGTGCACTGAGTACGTTATGCTGCTGTGCAGAACATGCAAACCAATGAGTTAGCTGCATGCGTGACCTGTGAAATAACACGGCAACATAATTGACTTTCCGTGAAGAAAAACACACACGCACATGCACACACTCATCATCTCTTGTACACCCAACAACACGCATCGACGCCACGGTATTGTGGCTGTGTTTGAGTGATGCGTGTGATTTGTACAAGAGGACACAGAACACACGGACCAGTGATTCGTTGTCTCTGTTTCTGTGTGACCAGCGGTTCATAACATGCATGAGTCTGGGCGAAAAACAGAGACCCTGTGTTGTATCCTCCACCCCTCCCTCCATGTCCACACCACCACCCTTTTTATCTCTGTATCCTCCTATCGCTCGTCTTCTTATCTTACAGGAGACATACTCCGACTCTCCCTCCCTCTCTCTCTTTATGTTTTTATTATCCTCCAATCTCTGTTTTCTCTTTTAAATATAACAGCTCAAAATATGTGTATATACTTTATATAACAGATGATTGTGTGTGTGTGTGTGTGTGTGTGTGTGTGTGTGTGTGTGTGTGTGCCTGTGTTTGACTGTGTGTTTGAGTGTGTGTGAGAGTGTGTGTCACTGTGTGTGTGTGTGTGTGTGTGTGTGTGTGTGTGTGTGTGTGTGTGTGTGTGTGTGTGTGTGTGTGTGTGATTCTATGGGTACAGTGTTGGGCTCTATGGGTTGGATTTAAAGTGTGACCTTTTGTTTGGTTAATCCACGGGTGATTTAGAGCCGCAGGGGGGGCGCGACCCACGCTGTGAGACAGCTTGGTTAGCTCGCCATCAGAACGCCGTTCACGTCACCAGGCCACAATATCGCCCTTTGCCTTAACCTAATCGTCTGCTTTCCTTCTTCTCGTGTAAGGAAAGGGAACTGATTATAAAAAAGGGGAAGGGAGTGTAGAGAGTGTGGTTTAAATAGAGTTATATTATTTATAATATCGCACAGCATATTGTCCACTGCTCCCTCCTCCATGAACAAGTCTAAGCATCTAACATGTTTGTTTTTGAATCAGAACAGTCACTTCTTGAGGTAAGGTATTTATTTAGTATACGGACCCACTGGGTTGTAGAGGAGATGGAAACTAACGTCTAGGTGGTATACTGGCGCCATATGGTGGCCAAATACACACACTGGCTTTACGCGATGAATAATTAAAATAAATATATATGATTTAAGACCTTACAATTCCAGGATGTTTGGTTTTGTTGGATGTTTTGCTAATAGGAAATTTGAACAATATACATAACAAGTAATAAAGTAGTTTAACGCAAATTAGGCCTACTCAAATGTAAAAAAAAAATAATCAAAAAAGGGCTATAGTTTGACAAATAAGCAGATGAACATTAGAAAAAAAATTATCAAATTAAAACAAAATCAATCAAACAATCAATCAATCGCCCATCAGCGAGGTGGGCGGGCGAACCACGTACCACGACGTAACGCGTCATCAGAACAAGGACCAATCAGAGAGACCCTTCCTGGCGCGCGGGGTTCTTCCAACCTAAGCAGTACTACTGACCGCTGTATAAACTGTAATAATACTAATAATATGTACTATTACTGATGCGATTTGAGACAAGACGTCTGCATTAAACTCAACAATAAAGGCAACATGAGCTCAGAGCAGCCAAGTTGCGGTGCGACGAGGAGCTGCTGCTCGACGCCTGGAGGGAGACGAGTCAACATGGGAGCTCCGAGAAGGTAAGTTTGTGAAATACACACATTGTTAAGCTCGCATTTGTATTAGTCTGCTGCTAATCGTGTAAAACGTTTACACGAGCCGTTGTACTAAAAGGGTTGTCGTCTTTTTCCTGCAGATGACACAGTTTAACACGATGCAGCGAAGTTAAACACACACATCAGCATGCGCATGCGTAGTACACATCCTGCGACGTTGTGATGTTAAACTTAGTTTGGCCACAAGGGGGCGCTGTGACGTTTCCATCGGAAACTTGCTTACTACAACTTAATATAATGTGCTCGCCTACTTGCATACAATACAATATACAATATATATGGTATATAATATATATTGGTCAGAGTTGAGGTAGACCTCTGAATCTGAATCACTGGAAGGCCAAAGGCTTTGAAAAGGAGATGAGATGAGTGCATGTGTTGTGATCTTATTGTGTAATTGTGTTAATTATTGTTTTGCTTTAATTCTTCCTGTTCAATATTTAGTTAATATTTTGCTTATGTCGTGTTGCCTGATGTCTTTTATGCACCAACCTCACTCAATCACTTTCCTTGTATGTGCAAATATACTTGGCAAAATAAAATATTTATGACTGATCTATCAATTGATTGTATTATCAGTTCTCTATATTTTATGACAATAGGCAAGCCAAAATTGGCTTGGATTTATTTGTTTCAAAAACCATCCTAATGTCTTAATAAGACTAATCCTAACCTTATTCTGCCTAATTCCCTGCTTTTGCCTGTTTTACTACACATGTATTCTACTATACATTTATTTTCACAATCCAGCATCTACTCTTGAGTCTTTAGTATATTTCTGAAAATTGTACTTCAGAATGACACGTTGATTCATGTTTGCTGACATTGCAGTATCTACAAATAATATTTGCGGTTTTGCCATGGTGATCTTAACAGAAACACTGGGACACTCAGCGGCATGCCGCTATGATCAAAAGGCAAATTTGGCGTTGTTCCAGTATTTTGTTTTCACATTCCTGTCTCTCTCCGCAGGCCCCCGAGCGCCGGCTTCAAGAGTGTGACTTCCTCCTTCAAGTCACCTGTGAGGTTATGAGCAGCATCCGCACACACGTGTACCTGTCTCTCAGTGAGCCGGACGACACACGTGTACTGTAGACCGACATCCACCACTTCAAAACATGTTTTGATATCTAGTTGGATGTCCTCCTTTTCTTATACAGACACACACACACACACACACACACACACACACACACACACACCACACACCACACGAAAGTTATTCTGTGTGTGTGTGTGTGTGTGTGTGTGTGTGTGTGTGTGTGTGTGTGTGTGTGTGTGTGTGTGTGTGTGTGTGTGTGTGTGTGTGTGTGTGTGTGTGTGTGTGTGTGCCAGGCCCGGGCAGATGCGAGTCAGTGTACTAAAATTACCCCTGAGGAGGAGGTGAACAACCTCAAGAGGAGACTGAAGGAGCTGGACGCTGAGATCGACACCCTGGTGGCAGAGTAAGGAAACCTGTGTGCTGCTATCTCAACCCTTAAGCCGTTCAGACACAGAGCCAGCTGGCGGTGTGCGTTGTCCGGGGCCACAGAACTGACCTGAACCTCTTTGGCTGAAAAGTGTGTGCGTGTATTTAGGCAGCGTCAAACCAAATAAATGTTTCGGGTGAGGATTGAGCTCGTACACCTAGTGTGATTGTAATTAATAATGAATAATTACTTGAAGTTAACTGCTATTTCTTAATGTAAAGTGATGCTAGGCCTTAAACTTTAGTGAGTTAAGGGAGTGATAACTCTTCAAGTTAAGAGTGTGTGTGTGTGTGTGTGTGTGTGTGTGTGTGTGTGTGTGTGTGTGTGTGTGTGTGTGTGTGTGTGTGTGTGTGTGTGTGTGTGTGTGTGTGTGTGTGTACCTCCAGAGGTTACAGGCTGGAGGAGCTCGGACAACACATTGACCTTCTCCATGAATACAACGACATCAAAGACATCGGACAGACCCTGCTGGGACACATTGGTATGTCCCCATCTACACAAACATCTCCCAAAAATGGATATATCAGACCTAAAGAACGCTCCAAATGCACACCGAGACACACACTTATCATAATCCCCCTCACTTGGATTAAAAAGGGAAACTCCATTATAATTGAATCCTCCAAATATACAGGACATTCTGGTGAATGGACAGCTGACGTTTTCTTTTTCGCATCATTTATTCGCTACACGTCTGATTCGCTACACAAAGGACCTGTAGATGTGGATGTAAATTGCTCCTGAATGTAACTGTCACAACTTTTTTTTAGTATGTCACAACTTGACAAGTTGTAACATGTGTTGTCATCCTATCCCCTGCCATTCATATGAAAACGATAAGGAAAACTTTCTTTCATGAAATGTCAATTTCATGTCAATCAGTCACCAGGAGAGATGGAGTGAAATCTTATCTCTGTTTTATTTCCAACCTGGAACAATAAATCAATTTGTTTTCAGAAGAGTGGACAGAGATGACTAAAATCGTACACGTACAACAATGCAAATACATTTGTACTGTCATCTGTACAGTAATGTGTGTGTGTTGTAATGACTCACTGCGGGACACTCTAAGTTCACTCTGTATAAAGGTTACAGTCATGCAGCCAGTTCACATTCACTCTCCTCATTGTCTTTGGGGTCAATTTGACCCCATTCAATGTTTAACGTCTCTAAAGAACGACCTGTGTGTGCAAAACCTTTTTTCTTTTTTGATTTTTTTTTTCTTCATATTTAATTATTTTTCCTGATTTTAATGGGGGCAACTGGGTAAACATAAAATCAACATGATGATATGTTTTCATGTCCTAGACACATTTTGTCGGGTCAATTTGACCTCAGGCTGTTTTGGCGGTCAAACATCTAAGAAATATGTACATTTAACACACATTTGTTTTGGTTGTTTTTGGACAATATTGAGGTACTGTAACATGCAATTTTATAATCTTCACAAAACTTCCCTCTGCTTCACCTAACATAACCTAAACGTGACCCACTTGCAATCAGTGAGATTTATTTGCATATTCTCCCATAGTCTAGTAATAGATATTCTGGATGTACAAAGGGGGTTATTTTTTATGGAAAGGAAATGTAGTTGTCAACAAAGAAACAAAGTAGCTGACATAATCTTGGGTAACAATTGTAATTATAATAATTTTCTGGAGGTTTAAATTACCGGGGTCGACCCCAAGGATAAAAGATGTTAAGATAACTCCCGATTAAGATTAAGCCAAATAAGGTGTGTGTGTGTGTGTGTGTGTGTGTGTGTGTGTGTGCCTTCACAGGTTTTATATGAAACTACTTTGGTTGGATAATTGGGTGGTCTTCCGTTTTTAACGTCTCTTTTAATTCGTTGGGAAAATGGGATGATGCTGACGACTTTGTGAATGGATCACGCTGCCCACCCGCGTACGCATGCGCACAGCCTCGTTTGACACACGCACACACACACACACACACACACACACACACACACACACACACACACACACACACCACATACATGTGGACACTGTCAGCCCTTCTTCTTGCTCCTCTGCTCTGGACACGTTGACAATCGCCCGGTCTGTTGCGTAGCGTTGTTCTGTTCTCTCGTCGGGCCGAGAGGGAGTCGTGGGCCGGAGAGGAGCCCAGAGAAGAGGGCCTACAGTACCCCCCCCGCCCCCCCCAACACAACTCACTCTTTGTCTCCCGTTTGCTCATCTGCCTGTTGGTGAGAATATCTCTGTTAGGGGAGGAAATAAGAAGATGTCTTTCTGTAGTGTATCGTAATAGTCCACAATTTCGGAGGTTTCCATTTTAAGCATTTTACATGTCTGTACATATATCAGCCGTCGCACTGCTTTTACATGAAAAGAATCATGTGAGTGTTTGGTCCACTATTAGATTTCAGTGTAATTACTTTAACAATAAGATGGTACTAGGTGAGGAATTGGGGGCATCTCCGCCACCCTCGATCTTTGTGGACTTTTAAGATTGTAAATAAACGGCTGCTGCTGCTACTGCCGGCAGCGAGCTGTTCTGACGCTGTGCTGCTGTGTTCTGCAGCGGCCCGGAGAGGCACCACCACCAGAGAGCTCTACGGCCATTTTGGTCTGGAGCTGAACGACTAGTGTGGAGGAGAGAAACAACGAGAGGACGAGGAGGGAGTGAAGAGGCGCCAAGTTGTGGGTTAAGTTGACTGTACCACATGGGGAATGTAAAACACTGACTAATGACGGGACTCCAAGTTATGTTGTGTTGATGAGTTGCCGATACCGGCTCCGCACGACGAACGGGTTTAGAGAATTTGCATCCTTTTGTGGTTGTTGTTGAGGGGTAGTTTGACCCCCTGTGCAAGACGCCAAGTTGACTATCCATCTATATCTCCTATATTATTATTATTATTATTATTATTATTATTATTATTATTATTATTATTATTATTTTCATTATTTAGTATTTGTTGTTAATTCTTTAGTTCTGCCACTGACACGTGAACAGTTCTCGACGCGAACTGTTCACGTGTTCTTGTATTGGTAAGAAATAATAGGAATGAGCCGCTTTCTATTTTCCTGCCTGCGCGACACAAAATATAATCAGTAATTGTTTATTACTGTGCACTTTATCTTGGGGAATTAAGTGGAGTAAGCAACGGCTGTCTGGTTTGAAAAGTTGCTGTAAGCGATGTTTGTAATGTGTTTTAAATAAATTGTTTCAACCCCATGCAGAAATTGTCAATGTGTTCTGATTTTTGAAATGGTTTGTGTTTTTTTTACTCTAAACTTGGATTGTAACGTAAAGTGACTCACAAGTCGGATGTAGAAGTTGGGTTAAAGATTTGCCCATGTTGGCAAAACTCACACACATGCAGATTCTGACTCATGGCAACCTTCAACCATAAACCTAAATCACCTCAGACCGACCCTTAACCCCAAACCACACCTCGCATCCTTCTCTCTGCTGGTTTCAGTTAAGTAACTATTAATAACCTCAATATATCCCGCTACCAAAATGCCAACACAATGTTGTGGCTTGAAGATGAACGGTGTCAACTTTAAAAAGACACATTTAAAAGAAAACAACATGAATGTTCTCGTAAATAAATAAATGAACGTGTTCTTCGTAGAGCTGTGCCCTTCTCCGTCAAACGGCTGCTGATAATGTTTGGACTGACAGAGCTGTTGGAGACCCGTGTCATTCATTATCAGCAGCCTGAGTGTGTGCTTTCACAATAATGCTGAGTGGACTGTGTGTGTGTGTGTGTGTGTGTGTGTGTGTGTGTGTGTGTGTGTGTGTGTGAAAAAAACGATTCTCAGGCCACCTCCCTTGTAAGTCGAAGAGAAAACTGTTTCATGCCAACATGCGCAATTAAATTGTTCATATCTGGGTGAAATGTTTTTCTCCGTTTTCCATTTGGACGGAGTCGTCTGTCTTTTCCTCCAACCCTGGGAGCTTGCCGCTTCGTTCAGGTCGTGGGCACATATTTATACAGTATCAAAAACATGTTGTATATGCGGCCCCTCAAAGCCTGTGTTCAGCACCACCCCCCCCTCCACCCCCCCACCCAGATAACAATATCCTGAGTATCAGGAGAAGTAAACCATGTATTAGGTCAAGCAGACACAATGCCTACACAGGAGGTGTATACTGATAGGAGGAAGGGACAGTCACCGACACACAAATATAATAAAGAATAATACCAAGTTCATATTTATATACCATACACTTAACAGCAACTTAATTGTATTGTAATTGCAGCCTATTAATTTAATTCAAGTGGTATTCATGTATCCAACCACCGCACTGGGCAGTTCATAGCCTAGTGTACCATATGTTGGAACATATTAAAGTCAAAGTCAAATCATTATTTATGATATACTCCTAATATAATAACGGAAATTGTATTTGTTGCGCTGCTCTACTGCAGCTTCAACATCTGCATTTGCAGCACATCTGTTGGCTAAGTAATGAATTAACGTTATGACCCCGCGCACGCACGCGCGCGCACACACACACACACACACACACACACACACACACACACACACACACACACACACACACACACACACACACACACACACAGGGCCTCGTCGTCACTTCCGGGCGGAAGTAGCCATACCGCTGACTTCCGGTCACTAACGGCAGCGTTTTTTCCCCTTATTTCCGCTAAGCCCGCCCTGCAGAGGATGCGCGGTGTAAAAAAAAACAAAAAAACGGGGCGTTTTTATTGGCGTACGCTCCCGTCCGTCACCGGATATCCCCGGCTCCCCATTGGTCGAGGCGGACGGGGGTTGGGCTCAGCAAAAAAAACGATAAGGTCATTTGAAATACGGTGGAGAGACTAGAGAGTCCGGTACAATGAGCCGAACCGGGACCACCTCGGTGTGGACCGCACGCGGACGGCGCGCGTTGTAGGGGACGGAGACGAATAACCGCGGAAAACCGGAGGAACCGTTAAAACCGTTAAGTCTCCCGGTGGCGGCTGGAGGGAGGGAGAGAGGGGGGTGGGTGGCGGCGCTCGCGGTGTGCGCGCGTTTCTGTGTTGAATCAAGCTAGCGGCGCGGCGGCGGCGCGGCAGCGGCGGCGGACGAGGAGCGGCGGAGCGGCGGCAGATAAGCCGATCAGAGACAACGAGACGAGACCCACACAGTCGGGACTGTGAAGGGCTGCTCGCCATACCAGGTGAGCCCCCCCCCCCCCCCAACACACACACACCCTACAGACCCCCCTCCTCCCCCCCAGGTCTCTTTATGAGCCGCGTGTCCTCCCGTCAACCTTCCCGTTACCGCTGACTAGATGTATGGCAGCGCCTCGCAAAATGTCGTCCAATGACATCACGGAGCTCACGGCTCGAGGCTGCAGGACTATAATATATATATCGATCTATCTATATCTATATAGATATAGATATATATAGATATTTATTTCGGGACGTCATAACACCGCGGTGTGTGTTATTATGAAGTGTGTTATTTTAGGTACTACAGCCTATGGTGGTGTTGCTATGGTGTCCATCCGCGCCGCCGCGCTAAGCCGATGCGCAGTCGCTTTGCGCATCCACAGCCCACAGCGTGTGTCCACCAGAACCACCACCACTACCACCATCATCATCATCACACTGCTTTACATTGGTGTGTGTGTGTGAGAGAGAGAGAGAGAGAGAGGTGTGTCTTCTAAAGAGCCTAACACAGTAGTTGAGCCACCCTGGTCCTGGTCCTGATCCTGGTCCTGGTCACTCAGCGCTACCGCAATGTGACGCGACGCGCGGGTGTAGCGGCAGGCTTGCAGGCTCACTAATGTCATCCATAGCATGAGGTCAGACTCAGGACCACCTCGCCATTGGGCCCGTTACATCCCTCCCCTCACGTCACCGTATTGTATGGCTGTAGGGGGGGGGGGGGGGGGGGGTGGACGCCCACCGTTGGCCAAGTGATTATTCTGTATTCATTCACAGGGGGTGTTTTTGAAATGTGCTGTGAATACAGAATTGGATATTGGATCCCATTGGCAGCTGTAGGCTCGTGTTTCAGCCTATCAGGTCCCCCCTTCGCTCCCATGATTTCCCTGTGTGTCATATTTAGTCTGTATTCACCCCCCCCCCCCACCCCATACGGTATAACGAGGCCAGCCGGGTGGGACTGAGTCAGCACAGTGGAGGGAGGAGTGGATGAATGTGAGCACTAAAACAGAACGGGTCACATTCCCATCGCTCCGCCAGACGGTTTCCGGAAGCACGTTTCTAAACCACCTCAATCGAAACCATAAGATCCTTTGGGATAATCATACTACATTTCATCTTATTATTTGAACAAAACCGCTATTTTGACAGAGAATGATCCGAATAAAGTATGCAGCTTTGTGCTCCATCTACTAAAGTGTGTGTGTGTGTGTGTGTGTGTGTGTGTGGTTCTGGTTCTGGCAGGATGCTGCGTCTCGCGTGCTGTGCAGTCCTCCTGTTGGTGCTGAGGCTGGTGGTGGGCTTCCCCTGGCTGCAGGTGGTCCCGGCCAGCCTCATTTTCTACTTGGGCTCCGGAGGCTGGAACTCCCTGCAGATCTTCGCCAAAACCATCAGCCGAGACCTCCAGTAAGTTCATGTCAGCACACACCCCCTGGTTAGCGGGACCGGACGGACGTCCCCGATTCTGGTGGCCTGTACCCAGCTGGAGCTGTCCCCGGAAATGTTGTAATATATGAATACATTTGAAAATGGCAAAGGTTCCAGCTTGCTGATAAATATTCATTTGGAAACAGTTGGTAATTAGTCTCTTAGTGTCTATTAGGCTGTGACGTGACCTCGCTACACGGGGGGTTCTATCCACTTTATACCATAAGCAGGCAAGACCGATCATAAACAATATGATCATAAACAATAGGCTATCAATACAATATAGATCGATTCCCTATGGTTTTTGGCTGCTTTACCAAAGCTTAAAACACATCATAGTAAACCATTGGGCACGTACTGTCCAATCCTTTACTACACTAAATATGTCCCCTTTTTTATTTCAGAAATAATAACATCAGATATGTTGTTGATATATGGATCGCCAAGCTACAAATGCCCCCGTTTTTAGAGAAATCTGTTACCTTACCCCCTACTGCTGTCGGTTATCAGTTTGCTTTTTACTTAGCAGAATGCTAAAACACATTCCATACTATTGTTGGCTATCAGTTAGCTTGATTCCTATTTTTACACTGGCCTTTCTATCTTGAGCAGAGCAATTGTGATGGAAACAATTGGCCTCGGGATGAATAACATAATCAGAATCTTATTAATTAGCTTAATGTTTAATTTGGTAGAAAAAGTTGTGCTTTTTCAGTTTATATAATATCTATATAACAAATTTCTGGGGGTATTTTTTTCTTCGTGATGAAATGAGTGTTTGCCTAGCAACCAGAAGAGTGGCATATTGCAATAGTAGCCATCTGCCTCTCCCGGTGGAGGAAAAAGGTTTGGTAATGTTCACAAGAAGAGCTGCGTGTGACAGGGAGGGTGGTCTGTCACCTGGTTTAGGCTAATACATGTGTTGCTAACTAGACTTCAACATGTTACTGAAATCCTAACACTCAAGTAGGAAGTACATGAAGGGCAGAAGTGCTCTTACAAGAAAGCGTGTAAACAACAGAGCTGAAGACTGTAAACATGCACATAGCGCCATTCCTCGTAGAGGCTGCTCTCTCTGTGTTTGACCAGTTAAGTCATTATTATGTTGACTCACGTTTCCATTTCCTGGTCCTTGCTTCATGTCGTATTTCAACGATAAATGTCTCAAAATAATTACACAACTTTTTTTTTTTTGCAATTTATTTCATCATAGCATTTCATTATTTTAGCCCCGTTTATGAGAACCTTGCAAAACTATCTAATGTTATAAGATAAAGTAAAGCATTTGAATGGTGAGGTTGGTTAAAAGTGTAATCATATATTTTAGTTAAATCAATTAAATTCTCTCGTGGCTCTCACCTAGGTCCAGACATTATAGGCGATACTCTGTATCAGAATATTGGCTCCTTGTGACCTTTGACTCTGCTCTTAATTTGCTTCAACACGTTTAAGAAAATAAAGGTCAACCTTTTTACAATAACTGATAAAACTGAAAAAAATGATCATCACCATCTGGCCCAGCTCATCTCATTATGGCCAAACAATGAGACGTCTGCAATGCAGATAGCGTCTAGTCAAACCCTAATCTAGCAATAACATTATTGCTTCATAACCATAAGGTTTGATTAGATCAGACGCTATCTGCAGTGCAGACGTTAACGTTCCTTAAGGGCCGTCTCCATCCATCACACACTCTGCCCTCGGGGAGAAGGTGCATCACCAGGGGATTTCACAACCCCTGGCTGTTGCCCTATCATCATTAATACAAGCCCAACACCGCCCATCTCTCTTCTGGTATTCTGTTATTGATGTGATTGGTTAAGAAAAGGTTTCATTCAGGCCCAATTCATCTGTTGACCTCCTGCGTCAGCAGTAGGCCTATTGGTGCACACCTCACACCTTGCTGTGTTTGATTGCTGGTTTAGTTACCGTCATTATGGTGCCTACATGGTTGTGCTCAAATGTTTGAATTGAGTGATTGTTTTGGTCCTGTGTGTAGCTCAACAAGAGTGTGGTATTAACCTATACCTTATATATTATATACCTTATTGCTATTCAGATTGTGATATTAACACTGCAAGGGTTAGGCTGGGTAAAACTGTCCATGCTAAGCATGTATTCACTCCCACATTGTATTATCAGACACTTTGGATAAAAGCGTCCACTTAATGTTGTGTATTTATTTGGTATTATTTGAATACTTGAATAAAGGTTATGTTATGCTACTGGTCTGTATATCTAACCCTGTGGTGAATACATTGTGATTTATGTGCTAGTCACCAGTGCTACTTGGCATCATTAGCTGTCTGACACTGACTATTTATTCTCTCTCTCTCTCTCTCTCTCTCTCTCTCTCTCTCTCTCTCTCTCTCTCTCTCTCTCTCTCTCTCTCTCTCTCTCTCTCTCTCTCTCTCTCTCTCTCTCTCTCTCTCTCTCTCTCAGTGCGGCGTTCGTCCTGCTGCAGGTGAAGCTCAATGTCAGGAGGCACCTGAGAGAAAAGAACACGATACCCAAGATATTTGCGGAGACGGTGCAGCGCTATGGCGACAAGACTGCTCTCATCTTCGAGGGCACCGGGGAGAAATGGAGCTTCAGGCAGCTGGACGAGTACTCGAACCGCGTGGCCAACATGCTCCTGCAGCGGGGATTCAAGGTGAGCAAACACTCCTGGTACCGGGTATTATCCACAACCGGATCTGACACTGAACAACATTGGACAACAGGGAGCACGAGACAAACCCCCCATGGGGCACATCGGATATCTCAGCCCGCTGTGTAGGTGACATACAATACAGAGCGGAACCGAAGCAGGTGGAGGCTGGGGTGGTGGTGGGTGAAATCCAGCTCAGCACTTAGCAGAGAGTGTGTGTGTGTGTCTATCGGCGTTAGCTCTCAGCTGAGAGAGCGGCTCATGACAAGAGTGTCCTGCCAGAACTAGCTACGCCCCAGTTATTTATATGTATGTGTTGTTGTTCAGAAGGGCCCATGTAAACATCACACTGGGTCCATTTTATGACATCTGTTGCCATCCATCAATCTGTTACTCACAGGGACACCCAGTGTGAATGTTCAAGACATTGCGTTACTGCATATCATAACAGACGGCGTCAGGTTGCTACCCAAATGTATTATTGGGTTACTACCCAGGGTTATTGGGTAACTTGGCAAATGTCATTAAGTTATTTACATCCACTGTGAAAATATTTGATTCAGGATTAGGGAGAAGCCCTAAAGCAGACCTGTGTAAACAATCTTACAAGCAGACAATATTCTCAGATTTGTACTCACAGAAATTACTCATGAGTTTAAGCACACACATGAAGCTAAAGTAAGTAAGTGACTCTAAAGTAAAGTGTCTCAGGTATATTGCAGGCATATTGCACAGGTCATCATTTGATAAATAAGTAAAATGACTGCTTGGTTGAAAGTGTGTTCAAAGTAATCATTCATGAAAACTCAATCTGTCTGAAGGCTTTTATTATATTTTTATACTAGTACTACTTTTATACTACGGTATAAAACTGACGGTTCATTGAGCATATAATCAGTGAAAGCTAATGAAATGTGAAAGCTCATTATGTTGTAAATTGTTTAGTGATAGTCAAACTTTACGTACAGACTCCGGGTCCAGATACAAAAACAAAAGACAAAACAACACACAGACTACATTACATACAAACACACATACAAAGAGGTCAAGGTTTAAAACTGATTATTCTTTATCTCTAAAGCACTCTGTTGTTGTTGTTGCGGGTGTGTTCCAGGAGGGGGACGTGGTGGCTCTGTTCATGGAGAACCGGTCCCAGTACGTGGGCCTCTGGCTGGGCATGGCCAAGATAGGAGTGGAGGCCGCCCTCATCAACTTCAACCTGAGGCTGGAGGCCCTGGTGCACTGCGTCACCATCTCCAATGCCAAGGCGGTGGTGTTCGGGTCGGAGCTCACCGAAGGTCAGTCTGGGGGAATTCATGGAAAACTGGTGATTATCCGGCTGGACTTGGTGTGAAGCCACAAGTCGTGGTTCCATCTAATTGTCAAGCGAATTTTAAGCGAAACTTTTGAAATGTTGCAAAAAAGAAAATGCGAAATGAGGCATGTTTCCATCAACTGGTTTGGAGCGGACAGATGTGTGCTATTGTTTTATTTGCAAATAGTTGATTGGCAGTGAGAGAAGCCCTGTTTGGCTAAAACTAATGTCTGATACCTATGTTTGAGCTGAATACTGTAATGTTAGGGCTGGATATCGCCACTGATTTCCCTTATCGATTTGATTCCAATTCACAATGTCCCGATTCGATTCAATATAGGTTTAGTTAAGGATATTTCAGTTACAATACCAAGTTTTACAATACCAAGTTTGCTTGGAAATTAAATTGCTTCTCAGAGAACTAATGCTGTAAATTGTACAAGGAACCCTCTAACCTGGTGCATTATTAAAAATATGAATGTTTACATTAAGAATTGACAAAGCAGTTACATTCATGTAACACTTTTTATTTAACATGACCAACACACTACAGCAGTCAACACAATATAGTGCAAGTTGTGCGACTCTACAGTAAGTGAGAGTGACCAGATCATTGTGATGAGGCATATATTAAAAGATTGGTCTCGGGATTCTACGAATCAATATGGGATCATTCACATAAAGGTCAATTGAAATTGGAAAATCGATTTATTTATTTTTAACCCAGCCTTAGTAATATTAAACTCTACTGCGCTTGTTGCATCATGTGATGTCATCTACCCAAATGTGCTAACTCTCCAAACGCTACGCTGAGAGATGTAACCCGGTTCGTCTGTGCTCCACTCTGCAGCGATGTGTGAGGTCCATGCCTCCATGGGGAAGACAGTCCAGCTGTTCTGCTCCGGCGACTGGGACCCCCAGCTGGTTCCCCAGGGAACCGAGTGCCTAGAACCCTTACTGGACGCCGCCGAAACCCACCTGCCCAGCCGGCCCGACCGCTGCTTCACAGGTCAGAAGTACTGTCGATCAAAAGCAATGAGCCAATCGGGAGTCACAGTTCCACAGTGTCCCACCTCAACCATTGAACATTGGACAAAGAAATAACTCTGCATATCGGGACAAATGTCGAGCAATTGTTACTAAAGAAAGTCACTATTCACCTGAATTCATTCATTCATTTTTAATCACCAAGCTTTACAGGCTAAGTGATTTAATACGCTTTCATTCTGACATATTTGAACAGATGTATTCAGATTAGGCCTGGGCAATAATTCAATGTTATCTTTTAGCGTCTTTGAATGGTATTGTATCATCATGAAATTCAGACTTGTATTGTATTTTGAATTCATAAGCACGTCGTGATATTTTTTGTTATCATGTAAAATCCCCCATTATTATGGCAATGTTTCATTTTTCCATATCGCCCAGCCCTATTTCAGATTGTTCCAGTAATCTGTTGTGTCTTCTTCTCCAGACCGTTTGTTCTACATCTACACGTCAGGAACCACAGGGATGCCTAAGGCGGCCATTGTAGTCCACAGCAGGTATAGAGCTCGCCTCCCTGCGTTTGGTCTCACCTTGTTTGGTTTTCCTCACGGTTTTTGTGTGAAGTATTGACCGGTCCTCCCCGTGTGTCTCTGTGGTCAGGTACTACCGCATGGCGGCGCTGGTGTACTACGGCTTCAGGATGAGGTCAGACGACGTCCTATACGACTGTCTGCCGCTCTACCACTCTGCAGGTATAGTGTGTGCGTGTGGGAACTAAAGTCATTAATATATATATAAAAAACATTAAATTAACCTTACTAACCTTACCTTATATTGTTTATTTGTATATTTCTATATATTTCCTTCTTTCCTACTTTGTACTGCAACAGCTGCACAATAATTTCCCTCAGTATAAAAAAGTAATATCTTATCTTAGTAAGTAAAAGAGTAAGTAAGTACAATGTATTTCTAAAGCGCCTTTCGAAAAAACAAGAGTTACAAGGTGCTGTACAATGAAAACATTAAAGAAAACGGAAATAGGTCTTAAATGATGAGCCTCTTACTGACGAAAGAAAGGTGACCTACATGCCACCTCACTAACACACTCCCTCGCCCACGGCGTACCTTCCTCCCCCGTCTGCAGGAAACGTTGTGGGAGTGGGTCAGTGTATCATCCACGGGATGACCGTGGTCATCAAGAAGAAGTTCTCCGCCTCCCGTTTCTGGGACGACTGCGCCAAGTACAACTGCACGGTAAGATACTGCTCCGCCGGGCGCCATGTGCCCTCTAGTGGACTAACGCTCTCATTACCGCTAGTCACTGCTCAGTAATATTGTGGCGTACACAGTTTAAAACAAAACGCACTCAGGGCTGCCACTAATAATTATTTACATTTGTCAATAAATCAGTAAATAATAAAGTCTATACATTTTTGTATTTATTTTTGTGTTGCATATAACATACAAGCAAACCAAGTGATTTCTTAAACTAATGAGAAACTGAAAACTAAACTAAAGTAGTCATGAGTACTTATGTCACTTTGGACAAAAGCGCCTACTAAATGTGCCCTAAATGTAAATACTAGTTTTATTATTCAGAGACAACCACAACCTATGCACAGAAATTGTTAGATTTTTCTTGATGAATGGCAAATGATTCATCATTGAGTCTTATTTATTGTTATTCATTATTCATTTGTTTCTGTCCCGTCCCCCCCCTACCAGATCGTTCAGTACATCGGGGAGATCTGCCGCTACCTGCTGAACCAGCCGGTCCGCGAGGCAGAGCAGCAGCACCGTGTGCGCATGGCGCTGGGCAACGGCCTGCGCATGTCCATCTGGGAGGAGTTCACCAGTCGCTTCAGAATCCCGCAGATCGCAGAGTTCTACGGCGCCACCGAGTGCAACTGCAGCCTGGGAAACTTTGACAACAAGGTCAGGAGAGAATGACTGTAGCCCGGATGACTGTAGTCGTGCTTAAAGCTATATTGCACCACTAGACAAAAGGTTGTGTGGCGCTCTTAAAAGATTGTCCACCGTTTTACAGCCGCAACAGTAGCGACAGAGTTGGCTACGGCAGAGCCTATGACGTAAGCATGCGTTGATGGTTTTTCTAAGTGTAATTACTCTCGTTGCCAGAGGGGGGAGACAGAGGTTCTTCAATACATCTTTAACAGGAGCGCCCTCGTCTTTGGGTTGTTGTCCAGGAGTTAAAACACAGGGAAACAGTTTAGTCTCCCCTCAGGACAAGGGCCAAGTGAGGTTTTAATTATCTTCCTTTGTCTCGTGATAAGTCTGTCTCATGAGACATATTCGGTCTAGACGACAATGTATCTCTCGTCCCTCTAGATTGATTGTAGCGGAGTACATCACCATCGTTTTCAATTTGCAATTTGAAGAGATTCAAAACGCTCGTCATGTAAACAGTGGCTTTAGTGTCATACAGATATTTTTTCCTTTTTGGTTCCACGTTTATTTCAGTAACTCGAGGCGATCGGTGAATCTGTAACAAACTCTCATGTCATCAGTATGGTTTTCCTTTCCCACTAGATGGGCGCGTGTGGCTTCAACAGCCAGATCCTGCCATACTTCTACCCCATCAGACTGGTGAAGGTGGACGAGGAAACTATGGAGCTGATCAGAGGACCAGATGGAGTCTGTATACCATGTAAACCAGGTATGCTAACGTTATACCTTTTATACCTTAACCACAGGGGTTAAAGTTTTCCGTCGCTATGACGGAAATCCGTCAACTCGGCTCTCCCGTGGTCCCACCAGAAAGGCAGAGTGACAACCGCATATAAAGAAAAAATAAGCATTTCGAGAGCCTTTAAAAATTCCTACAGTAGTACAGACCATGAATGCAACACTCCACGTATCCTAGCAACATTCAACCCATAAGTCCGTGCGTTTTTGTTGACAGAAGTGGTAGCTCTAGTAGTCGCCGGTAGTAGAAAACTACACGTTTTTCTCAAAGCAGAAACGTACAATTGAAAATGAAAACCGTCGGTTTAACCCCGCCTGGACGGATAAATATTTATTTATGTTACCGCCTAGTTTAAATGCCAAACCGATGTGTTTAATTTGTAATGAGTGTGTCGCGGTTCTGAAAGATTACAGCGTGCGGAGGCACCACGTTGAGAAACACCCGACTTTCCGCGCAAACTTTCCAGAAGGATCTCAGGAGAGGGACCCGTGCAAACGCGCAGTTTGGTGCATCGTACGGAGCTGTACTGCAATGGTACGTTCATGCACAGCCCAAGAGAGAGCTACAGAAAACAACAAACGTTACTACTAATGTGCACTAGTTTGTTTTTATGCACTTTGAGATGCTCCTCGATCAGGTATGACCAAAATGTTTATTTTATTTATTTCAAAAGTAGAAAGAAGTGTTGCTACTAGGGATGGGCATAATTAATCGATGATCGGGTTAAGAAATGTGTCGATCAATTTATATTGTTATGATCAAAAGGACGTTGTGTTGCATACTGTGAGTCTTGAAGCGGTGCCCGGTGATCGCGGCTTTAGTTCCCCGTAATTCGGAGCGTGAATATCGGTTGAATATCTAATATCTTTCTAACTTTAAAAAACACTTTAGTATTTTTTAAGACGATAGTCGCACATCCCTCGTAACTCGTAACGCCGTGAAGGTGAACCCTCCCGGACTCCGCTATTACAGTTTTTTTCAGTCGCTAACAAGCGTTTGTCCAATCAGTTGTCACATTTTCAAAACTCTAAACACAATTAGCACAGCATCGGTATTTGTGGCCATACCAATCACACATTTCATGTCGTTTCCACACAATATGCAGTCAAACACATTTCCTTAACAGACAAGCTATACCTCCCAACAAAATGATGGATTGTTTGTGTATTATTTACGAATGTTAACACACAACATCCCACAATAGCAAAAACAATATTCCAAACCTTAGATACAGTATAAAAACCTCTGCCTCTGCAATGATATCAGTTCAAAAACAATATATATCAGCTGATAATAAACAAACAATTGAATAATTGACACACATCTGATTTATGTTGGGTAAATTGGGCCAACCACAGCTGATTCCAGTCTGGCTTAGACTCAGTGGCAGGGGTTACTGTAAAAGGAGAACTTTGAGGAGGGATGTTTTTGGAAACAGAAACAGAAAAAGACGAACACTGTAATGTCTGGACGAGGAAGAGTAAGAGCAAGGGGCCCAGGGAGAAGAGCAGGCCCAGTGAGAGGTGCAGGAGCAGTGAGAGAAGCAGTGAGAGGAGCAGGAGCAGTGAGAGGAGCAGTGATAGGAGCAGGGCCAGGGAGAAGAGCAGGCCCAAGGAGAGGGCAAGGTAGAGGTGTAAGAATGCGTGGTGGTGGAAGGTTTATGACCATCAGCCACATGACCAGATGTCCCTCCTTGAAGCCATGGATGCTGGCTGCAGGGACATCACAGTTGATGATTGCCAAGGGTGGATCCGACATACCAAGTGGTTTTATCCGAGGTGCATCGCTTGGATAATATCAGATGCGATGTTGATGAAAACATGTGGCCTAACCCTGAAGATCGCAGAGATTAGATACAGTAATTTTGTGCTTTTTTTAGTTGCCCCCCTTTGTGTCTGGGCTTTTTGCTGCTGTTTTTTTTTGTTCAGAATGCTCTTGTTTTATGGATATTTTGTTCACTGTAAGCAATACTGTAAAACCTTTTCTGTTCTATCATATTGTAAACAGTATTTCTACTGTACCTCCTGTAGTAAACAGTAAAGGAAAAAAAAAACTGATTTGCTTTTTACTGGAATGCTTTTGAATGTCAACATTACATGTGGACATATATTTCCCAATCAAGAAACTTAGTGTAAAAACGGTGGATTGCATGTTTTGCATGCAAATGCCTTTAAAACTGAAACATAAAAGTCTATGCAGTTTTTGTAATGTCAACAATAGCCAATATTTTGAAACCTGGTGTACTTTGATTGACTGCATGTACCTTGTGAAGTGAAAACAAGTGTTATTCTTTGACAGAATAATTTCATTTTGAGTCAGATTTCCAGTGTTTTGGTAAAGTTAGTGTGTGCAGAGAAAGATGTGTTCTATTTTGAAATGAAGAGTTAGTGTATATTTAACAAAATGTGTTTTTGAGAAGAAAATTATCCATTTGGCCAATTGTGTTTTGTAGGTGTGAGTCTGTGTTAAGAGTTTAGAAAAAGTATCTGAAGTATGGGTAAGCGCTTGTTAGCGATTGAAAAAAAATGTAACATGAACCGCTCCGCCGGAGGAGCCGCACATCCACACGCACCGGACACCAAAATACAAACACACATGTTTTACATTTGATTGCTTTTAAATAAAGTTGTGTGCAGTTATACGGTAAATAGGATTATTGATTAATGACCGATCGCGTACTGCGGTCAAGACAGCCGTCTCTCGGTTTCGCGTGGTCAAGCCAGCCGCTCCAACATTTTCAATATTTCCATAACTGTGACATTTTAACAAAAAGTTCAGCCACATATATGTTTTCTGACTAAGGTATTTCTTTTAGATAGTTCATGCAATTGTTTCTAAATGTGTGGCTCATCTTTTCCGAGCGCCGGCTGCAAATTGTGTCGGCATATGTCGGCCTTTTTCCCCCTTTTTTTCAAAACAGTTATACAGTTTAATGCCCACTTTTACTGCTTTTACTGCACTTTTGATGGCCTATATATATATATATATATATATATATATATATATATATATAAATAAATAAAATACTGGTTTCATGCCCTGGCTTTGAACTAGAAGGGATAATGGACCATGTGGTGTTTAAATATCGAGGCGGTAACACTTTACAATAAGGTACGCAAAAACATGGGTAGTTACTGAGGAACGAATGAGTAACGAATGATGAACGACCAGGGCCCTAACTGGGGCCCTAATGGGGCCCTAACATGGCCCTAAGTGACAGTTACTCAGTAACTACTGAGGAGTTACTGGTAAACAGACTAGGGGACTACTGTATTCGTTACTGAGTAACGAATGATGAACGACCAGGGCCCTAACTGGGGCCCTAACTGGGGCCCTAACTGGGCCCTAAGTGACAGTTATTCAGTAACGAATACAGTAGTCCCCTAGTTAGGGCTGTTCGATTTAGCCCAAAAATAAAATCTCGATTTTCTTCTCTCAAAATCCGATTTACGATTACGATTATTTTGTGAAATAACAAAAGACAAAGAAATTATTTCAAATATGCTGTTTATTGAACATTTTCCCCATTGGGCTTTAAACATTTCTCTGATTAAACCAGAAATGAATGAAAAAAGTGCAAAATTCTTTTTGTAAAATAAAGCTTGAAGAATATACGTTAAGTAAAATAAGACATTTTCGAAACTAAACTGGGTCTTTACAAGCTAAATAATAAAGTAACCCATGAATGAACACACATAAACACACAGTCTACCATCGACACACACACACACACACACATTTCACACAAACACATAAACACACACATTCTACCATCGACACACACACACACACACACAAACACACACAAACACAGTCTACCATCGACACACACACACACACACTCTACCATCGACACACACACAAACACATTTCACACACACACACACACACATTCTACCATCGACACACACACACACACACATTTCACACACACACACACACACACACACACACACACACACATACACATTCTACCATCGACACACACACACACACCTATCCACACACACACACACACACGGTCTACCATCAACACACACACACACACAAACACATTCTACCATCGACACACACACACACACACACACACACACACACCTTCTATCCACACACACACACACACACACACACACGGTCTACCATCAACACACACACACACACATACACACACTTCACACACACACACACACACACACACACACATTTCCCCCCACACACACACACACACACACACACAAGTAAATAGCCACGACTTTATGAAACTCCTCCGTGATTTTCATGTACTCGTCGTAAAACGCGCAACACATAAAACTCACCCGCCGGGACCAAAACAAATATTTTAGACTCAAAACTCAACATGGCCGCTCTTGAAGCGCGCGACGCATAAGTTATACTAGGTGCGAAATGGGTTTCCCTAAAAAGTCACCCGCCGCTCATATAACCGTGAATAACACAACGGACTTGCTCTGCTTTTTAGCAACTAAATCCAACGCCGACATGTTTGTTTACAATGTGCCGTAAAGCCATGTGGTGAGAAGTGGTCAGAGGCGGAAGTAACTACGGCAAAGCAGCTCAGCGGGGCTGTGGCGTAATTGCGTTAGTTGAAGTGAAAAATCGATTTTACGAGTTTCACGTTTTCACATCTTCCTAGTTACATAATCGCGATTAAGATTTAATATCGATTAATCGAACAGCCCTACCCCTAGTGACTAGGGGACTACTGTATTCGTTACTGAGTAACTGTCACTTAGGGCCCAGTTAGGGCCCCAGTTAGGCCCCTGGTCGTTCCTCAGTAACTACCCGCATTTTGCGTACCTTATTGTAAAGTGTTACCATCGAGGCAGTATGCGGCCATGACCCAAAGTGATACCTAAATACATTTTCAGTCAGATGATTTTTTTTTTGCTTTAACCCCTGTAACCATTACAGCCTATCTTACCTGTAAACCAGGGTCAGTACATTGAAGTATATGGAAATGTAAAGTATGGCATCTGACTAAAATTAGTTTTCCTTTCTCTCTTTGTGTTCTCAAACCTCATATTTGATCTCTTCCCATCATAATTAATTGATACTATAAAACTGGGTATCACAATAACGCCTGATTTCCCCCGGGGACGGCTGCGCCGCGGTCAACGCTGCTGATCACTGCCACTCTAATCAATGAAAGCATTACCACCAGGAGCAGCGCGCCGCAGCGCTATCATTACGCAGCGTTCTATTTTTGACGCGAGCCGTTGCTGAACCGCGTCAATTTCAACAGAGCAAATTGACCGGGCAGGAAGTGAAATAGTAAAAGCCATAGAGCAGGGGTTTTGAAATTGGGTGAATGTGAGCCTCCCCTTAAAGTAGGTAAGGACAGACAAGCCCCCCCCCCCCCCCCAACCCCCTGACCTAACCCACTGCAGTAAATGCTTTTGTGTGTTCCAGGCAATGATGACTTTCAATAGCTGATCAAATGTAAATATTTTTTAATATTGTATTTGAAGAGATTTTATTTCCACAACTTTTTAAAAAGTGCATTCATAAACGAGTCTTTGCAACAGCAAATAATTTCTTCATGCAGGCCCGCCCCCGCGTCGGTCGCCGGTCCGGGCTGTATCGCTATCGCGCACCCCCCCCCCCCTGCGTCGGTCGCCGGTCCGGGCTGTATTGCGATCGCAAATCGAACAGATTCACATATTTTCATAACATTTTTTTACGATTTCAGCCACATAAAAGCTCAGATTTAAACAACAAACAACTTTGACTTTCAATTTAATCGTTCATATCAGTGGGAACAATGAGACCTCACTTTTGATGCGCAGAGGTGTTCAATGCGGGGCTGCACTGCAGAGAGAAATAAACGCAAGTCGTCCTCCACCTGCAGCCTTGATCTGTATTTATTTTGAATCAGGGTCAGTGCGGAAAACCCACACTCACACAAGTAGGTGGAGGTGAAGGGGATTATTTTATTTACGTTATTATTTTATTTACGTTTGTTTAAATAATTTTATTTTAATACGTTATTTTTTCTTCGCATCTCCTCGCGCCTCCCCTGTGTCTCTTTGGCGCCCCCCAGGGGAGGCACGCCTCACCTATTGAAAACCGCTGCCATAGAGCATCCGTCAATTTTCAAAATAAAAACACCCTCCGGATCGAACACAGCCACAAATCATTGTCGTTTATAACTGACTTTGTCTATAGGCTACAGCACAACACATTAGGACATACCAACAATAAACAACACTAAACACAATTAAACCAGACACAAAAGTAAACATTTACTATACAGCCTACCAACTCATGGTAGAAGCACACAAATCTAGGAAAAACGACCAAATCAACAGCAAATCAACTTCTGACAGACAAAGCAACTGCAAGTCAACTTCGGAAAGGCAAAGTAACCTTTTATTTGTTTGTTCAATTTTGACATCTACAAATTATCGCGTGGTCTCCTGATTCTCGCGTGGTCTTGTAGTTCTCGCGTGATCCCGCGAATCCAGCCGTCTCGCAGCGCTACGCTGCCGTTAAAGCGCCCGGTGGGGATTGACGCCGGGCAGAGGACGCAGCCGTTCCGCGGCGCTTACGTCCCCGGTGGAAATCCGGTGTTAGTCTCTCTCGATCTCACCCTCTCTCTCACTCACTCTCTCTCTCTCACTCATTCAGGTGAGCCTGGCCAGTTAGTGGGCAGGATCATTCAGAATGACCCCCTGCGGAGGTTCGACGGCTACGTCAACCAATCGGCAACAAGCAAGAAGATCGCCCAGAGTGTCTTTAAGAAGGGGGACACTGCCTATCTGTCAGGTTAGTGCATTCACTCACTCACTCACTCTCTCTCTCACACACACACACACACACACACACACACACACACACACACACACACACACACACACACACACACACACACACACACACACACACACACACACACAATCAATTCATTCATTCATTACACACCTAACTGTAAATCTAAAGCAACATTAGAAAGTGTGTGTGTGCTTGTGTGTGTGACGCTATCACACACACAAGGTGGAAAGTGATGAGTTGGAGTGAACTTTGTATCTTGGAGTGTATCTAGTGTGACTAGTTATATGCACTCATTTAAAATGAAGGTATTTCCATTATTTCTGACTCTGAGCTTTGCCCAAATGTATTTTAGAGCGACTCCAATGAAAGATTTAGAATACGAATATGAAAATCTGCTAAATGACGTGTTTCTAAACGCAAGCCGGCTACCGCTAAACATCCTCCTCCCTCCCATCCTTCCTCCTCCGCTCTCCCTCCTGCTATTTCCTCCTCCCCTTGCCGTGGCCAGGCGACGTGCTGATCATGGACGAGTGCGGCTACATGTTCTTCAAGGACCGCACGGGGGACACGTTCCGCTGGAAGGGGGAGAACGTGTCCACCACCGAGGTGGAGGGCACCCTGAGCAGACTGCTGGACATGAAGGACGTGGCGGTGTACGGCGTGGAAGTGCCAGGTACACTCCTCTCTTAGACACTCGGCTTTAGGATCCCGTTCATCCCCTTTTTTTTTTTTAAAGAATTCATAAAACCGCCCTCGGCAATACAGTGTCGGGTCGCACCAGTGGGGACGGGGACCTCCTAACCCTGGTCTGTGTCTATATTTCGTTGCGTTTTCCCTCCACAGGGGCCGAGGGGAAGGCGGGAATGGCGGCCATCGCCGACCCCTCCCACTCCAGTGACCTGGAGCAGTTTGGGAAGGACCTGGAGAGAGCTCTTCCTCCCTACGCCAGGCCCGTCTTCCTCCGCCTGCTCGCACAAGTCGACAAGACCGGTACGCCCGGTCGCCTCCTTGTCAAAACACGCCCCGGGTCGGGTTGTCATTTCCGTCGGTATAATTGAAGGGGTACAGTGTTGGGGTGTAGAGAGGGACGTTTTGTTTTGAACCACCCAACCCAGACACAAATCAATCTATGTGTTCTGATACCAATGGCTTTTGTAAAAGGGTACTATTGCAATTGTTAGTCCTTCATTTATAAATATAATTCCTGAATATTCACATTCTCCTGCTACTTCAATGATCTGAGCTTCATTAAACATTTTGGTTGTTTTTTTTATTCTAAAAAGAAAATAGGCCGCCATTCTGTTTTTTTATTGACGTTATTCTTCTCTGTCTGTCTGTCTGTCTGTCTGTGTCTCTCTCCCTCAGGTACGTACAAGTTCCAGAAAACAGAGATGCGCCGCGAGGGCTTTGACCCGCAGGCACTGACGGACAAACTGTACTTCCTGGAGCCCAGCAAGGGGCGCTACGTGGAGCTCAGCGAGGAGCTTCACCGCGCCATCCTCGCCGGCAAACAGAAGTTGTGACGACCGGGATGTCGACCCCCCCCCCCCCCCCCCCCCCCCCATACACACACACACACGTGCGCGCACACACACACACACACCTGCACACACATAAACATAGACATAAACACAGGAAAGATGAAAACTGTGAGACTAGGATAGCGGGGTCTACTGAAAAAAACACATTCACTCACCATACGGAAACACCGATAACGAAAGCCCCCTACTTTGCTCATTTTCTCTGTTAAAAGCACCGTCGTACACACACACACACACACACACACACACACACACACACACACACACACACACACACACACACACACACAGACACAGACACGCGCACACAGCTCAACCCTTTCCTCAAATCTCCCGCCAAAAACGCCTCTCGCTCCCGCGCCGAACACACAGGAGGAGCAGCAGCCATGCAACGAATCAAACGCACCCAAACAATAGGGCATCTTTCAGCCTGCCTCGCACATACACACGCACACACAGTCAAACCCAGGAACCCACCGCGGTCTAATCACCCCAACCGCTCTGCTACGGCCGCAGCCGTAGGCCGCCCCTTGCACCCCCCCCCCCCCCCCCCACAGACCCTGCGGCTGAACCCCGCAGCTTTTCCCGGACCCACCGCCGAAGGGCGAGGGGGTCGAGACCGAGGGAGAGGAAGGGGTCGCCGCGGGAGCCTCGCGTCCACACTGCAAAAAAAGAAAAACTAGAAACGGACAGACGGACGGAACAATACGACACCCAGGAGAGACGCGGCGCGCGCGCAGAGCGCTCGGCGCCGGGCGTCCCGAGGTTCTGCTTTAAAACGTTCACCTGCACAACGAGCCACAACGTGAGACCAACGCAACACCGATCCGTTCCCTCCACCCGACCGCGTCCCTCTGGCCGCGGTCGAAGAGCGAAATGTTTGCACCTTTTTACCCTCAAGGGACCCGATGTACTCGCAACAAACTTGAAAATCGGCACGTTCGCATAGGGCTGTCGAACCGCGATCACCCCGATTTGTGCGGGTTGTTGGTTTATCGACGCCAGGCGCTTCCCCGGTCACAAGGTGTCCTCATAATCCCCGCTTGAGCGCTCCTGGGCACCATCCCTCACAGTCTCCGCACGTGTCGCTTCCAACCGGTTCATCTCGAAGTAAGCCGGGAGCAGGACGCAATAGTCCATATTTTGCAGATACCAAATATTCACACCGGATACCGACGCCAGATTCACATCTGGTTTTCTTGACCGATCGCAGGCGGCGGCGTACAGCGGGGCGTACTGCGGGAAGTTAAGACTATTTAGACACTTGTGCACCACTGCGGCCACAGAAGCCCGATGTGCAAGCACGCCGCTTTTGATTTTTGTTAAGTACATCGGGGCCTTTTAGACACACACTCCCCCCCCCCTGCTTCTTTGGCCCTTGTTTTGCCGATGACCACCTGGGGACGAAAAGGAACGAAGAGCAGCGTTTTCTAGAAGGGAAGGACTTTCTGAAAGTCGTACTCTCCTCCGGTTCGGAGGGATCCAGCGGGCGCAGTTTTTCGGTGACGTGCAATAGTGATCCGGTGTCGGCAGTGCAATAACGAGACAAACTCAAGGGCTGCTGTGAAAACAAAGCTTTCTTTTGCTTTATTTTTTTGTTCATTTTCTGCTGCTTTTTTTTTTTTTTTTGTCTCCATCACACCAAATATATTTTAAGTTGTAGGAAAATATTTTCTCATCTATTTAAAGTATGCGTGACTTATATGATATTGTTGTAGTAGGCGGCATAGCGTTTGTCTTGTTGAAGTGTAATCGTACTGTGTACCATCTGCGAACGTACATCCAATATTATTTACTGGGACACGGTTATAATGATTATCTTTTCAGCCATAGGCCGACCTACGGAAGCCCACAGAGGTAAAAAGACAGAGGTAAAAAAAAAAACGAAAACACAAAATGTGGCGCTGCTTCTGTTAAAAAAAAATGTATTTAACATTTTTTGATTTCGCGACACCTTTGTGTTATGTATCGTTTAGGAAACGGCTGTGAAGTGTGGTTCTCTGGGCACATTGTGCAGGTTTGTAGTTTAAAACACAGGCTTGGCGTGTTGTGCTTTAGTTGCGCGTATGTTTTTTTTTTTTTTGTAAATCCCTGTGTGACGAGGGGACGCGACCGAAGGCGGCGACGCAGCAAACCCACTTTACTAGACCAGGAATCCCAGAGAGAGCAGAGCGGTCCAAAGAAACAGGAAAACGATGAATAGGAAGAAATGGAGGACAGAGGAGTACAAAGGGTGGAAATATCCTGAAAGGATCCAGGAGATAAAAAAAAAAAAAAACTGCTTTTGTCATCGATGGGTGTTATTTGTGTTTGTTTAGTCGTTGGCTGTTGTCGTCGTCTGGCGTTTTTAAAGCGTGAACGAGCGACAGTAACACACACGCGGAGCGCTGTGTGTTCAGTCTCACCCCCCCCTTCAGACTCACCCCTAGATCTTGCTGGGGTACGTTTGCGTCATCACCCCCCCCCCCCCCCCCCCCTCCCCGGTCAAGTATACTTGCACTCATGTTTGCTTGTTCCAAGCGTTTTAACCTTGCGGCCTATAATTTCCCCTGGCCCTACACTCCCTTTCCTCCCTTGTTTACGGATAATTCCAGTATTTATGTATTTAATTTGATGCTCTGTATGAAGTCTAATACAACTCAATGTCAACCAAAATAGTTTGTTATTTTGCACCCCAAGAGGCCCCCCGGGAAAAAGACTTATAACAACTCTTATAAGAACAATACAACACTAAACTACTAAACCAATTTTAACCTATTTTGGACCATATCCATCAGTATGACTCTAAATTATAAATATATATATATATATATATATATTCCAAAAAAGTCTGAAAAAATATTGTTGAGCTTGTACATTCCTGCAGCCTCTTCAACCGTCTCAGTTGGAAACGGCGGTGATTTGACCTTCTGTGTCCCCCCCCCCCCCCCCCCCCTACACTCAGACCAACACACTCCTGCTGTAACCCCTGCTGTTTCTGACGTCTCGGCGTTTCCGGTGTCTCCCTCTGCCCCGCCCGCTTCACTCGCCCTGTTGTTTTATTTTCATTAAAACAAACCTTGCCTGTTATTTTATCAACATGTGACCACTGTGGGTGTGCGGCGCGTGATGCAGGCCGGGTTTCGTCTCTGAGCGGGTCCTGCGAGGGGTTCTGTTGTTCTGGGACAACACACACAGTCTGGACTGTGTGTGTGTGTGTGTGTGTGTGTGTGTGTGTGTTTGGGATAACTCGATGCATCTCCTGTATCCGTCGCCCCTGTTGCCACTCGGCTTGCGATGAAGACTACTCAATTCAGACCACTTTGATTGCAGCCAGGCGGCTTTTGATTCGGTTGGTGGACCTTGGTTCGGTCCTTTAACGGTGGATATTGTATTTGTGTGCGTGTGTGTGTGTGCGTGCGTGTGTGTGCGTGTGCATTTTGTGTGTAATTATGTTTAAACATATCCCAGCACTATGAAATCTGGCATTACAGCTGGCAGTTGTAAGGAAACAAATATTTCTGATCTATGTTGAGTTTTATTCTAATTTTTATATTTACTGAGTTGGACCTGAGGTCTCCTGTGTCTGCACTTCCTGTATCACAGTTTGTGACTCAGGCGTTGACCTGCTGAGACCTTTCCATTTTGTTTGCTGACGTGTCCCCAGATCAGAACCATCTTCCGATCAACACATCGGGTTTGTTCTAGAAAATGGTCAATTACCATTTATTTATTAATTTGAGGAAGATGTACCGTTTTATTTATACATTTTCACTTTCATTTAACTCATACTTTCCCTGGCTCTGTACCTACTTCAAAAAAAAAAAAAAAGCTGTCACTTTTTTGTTTTTTTTCTATTGATGATGGTGTTAAATGTCCTCAAATGTTTTTAAAAAGACAATAATGTGACTGATGATTTTGATGATGGTGATGATGGTGATGATAATGATGAGCTAAACGTGTAAGTGATTTACATACTAAGGGAACCGCGGCTTGGTGGCCTGCACTTGTTCACCCCGACCGCCACGGTGGCGGGCGGATCCACAGCTCCACGTCAGGGCGATCTGACGACGTTTCCATTTACACTCGTTGTTTTGTACAAGGATTACTTTAAATTATTATTATTTTTTAAAGAGCTGTTGATCAAGGTTTTTGATTGTGTGTGTGTGTCACTGCTTTATCCGTTCCGCGTTGTGTCCTGTGTGTAAATCATAGCTTTGTCGTGGTGGGGTATACCGGGGTTTCATGCATGAGCAGAGGGTAATCAAGTACAGCCATTGTAATCAAATATGAAGTCCAATGAAAGCTAAGCCATTTTTACTGGCTTTAAAAAGTGGTGCACATGACCTACCGTTTTTCTTTTTTTTTAAATATATATATATAATAAATTGACATAGCATTTGCTTCTCAATTTCCCCACTGATGAACATTTGTTTAAATGACAGAGGAGGTGGGGAGGTTGTGTAGGCTGTATTAAACGGGCTGTATGTTAATAGGATGTTGAGGTACCAAGTCCCCTTTTGACCAGAGGAGGGCGCTAAACCCTCGCATTTTGGGTTTTTTTTATATGGCAGAAAATAACCTCCCTTTTATCAAGAATGTGACTACCTTTGCCTTATACAACACAACACTTTTGTTTTTTTCTTTTGACAAACCAAATTGCGGTAGAGCAGCCGTGTACACCAAGAAAACATTTTACGTATTTGTATTAATTGGAGAGGATTAAAAAAAACGAGAAGGAGTGAGTCATTCGCTCATGTTGTGGCCTGACCTGGTTCATCAGAGGGCATACAGTAAGGGTTGACGGCTTTGTGTCGTCTCTCTCCCTCTCGCTCGCTGTCTCTCTATCTCTCTCTCTCTCTGGTCTCACTGGGCCTATGACCCACAGTGTGTCCCAAACTGTTCATATTTGCACATTTATTTGTTTAGTTTTACATTTGATTCCAATTTTTTGTGTGGTACTCAGGAACATCAACATCAAGCAACCTAAGGGAATGTGTGTGTGTGTGTGTGTGTGTGTGTGTGTGTGTGTGTGTGTGTGTGTGTGTGTGTGTGTGTGTGTGTGTGTGTGTGTGTGTGTGTGTGTGTGTGTGTGTGTGTGTGTGTGTGTGGTTTGTTGGTTATTTTGTGTGCAGGTGGCAGCTCTTAGCATGTGCAGTGTGTGTGTGGAGGTGAGGTTTGTGATGTGTGCATGTGTGTCTGGGGGTGTGTGTGTGTGTCACACTCACTCACACGCACACACACACACTGATGTCCTCGTTGTCCATTAAGGAGTAGTTGTATAGATCATGCTTTTGAAGAAAAATGACGTAAAAGCAATGTTGCAAATGGCAAATCAATATTAATAAAAACTATTTAAATTGTCGGGTTTTGTTTCTTTGGAACGGGTTTCAGTGTGAATGGTGAGTTTCCGAGAACCGAAAAACCTGTTAATGTTTTTCTGTTCTCCGTTTCGTGTTCAGTCCTGTCCTGTGATGTTAAAATGATGTTGTTTGTGATATGTTGCGTAAGAAGGTTATACCCAACAGATCACAATACATTACATACATCTAGGGATGACAAGATTGACCTGTGAGCAGGAGGAAACTTCCCATGTTTTCTGTGATTGTTAAATCATTGATTTAGAGACGAAAGAAGGATATTTGGTCCAATTCACCGTCTCTAGACTCTCACACTGCGGGCAACAATGAAAACCGGCCTTGGGGTGTGTGTTGCAACATTACCTTTTATACACGTGATCATGTCCCGACATCAACCTTGGGCACAGGGCCAGATGTCACCTCTCCCAGACATCCTTGACAGTAATAAGATATGTGGCCATAGCACTTCTGTCAATAATATGAAGCAACTAGTTGTGTACACACCTGAGCGGAAATGTACCAGCAGCACACGAGGTCAAAAGGATCAAACCAAGTTCATGTATACAAGACACATAACTCCTAACAGAAGTAGCGACTCATAAGACGACCCTAAAACTATCGCTACATGGAAAAATGATCAAATGCTTTTGCAGCACTGTGCCATGTTCTGTTCAGTTACTTATTGTCATTATGTCGCATGTCCACGTAACCATATATGACTGATGTACTATAGAGCCGTTTCTCAAGTTTCTTCTATTTTAGTTTTTCAAGATGTTTAGTTTGAAGTGTTGTTTACTGTGGTAATCCCTTTACAGTGAAGCCCTTCATGCTGCGTATGGTTCACTTCATCCACACTCGCACTAAGGGCCCTCTCATCCCAGAAAAAAAACACATTTCTTTTTTTGTAATGAATGCGTTGCCAAATCGTGTACTTAACTTAACCCGGCTCCCCCCCCCCCCCGCCGCGCCTTTCTAGCGGACCATAAACAAAATAACACGTTAAAACACGCTAACTCGTTACTCTTTCGCTGTGAGTAAGGGCTAAAACAGGGATGTCTGGAAAAACAGCTCAGCAGCCACCACACGTCCCAAACAGTTAACCTCTGTCTCCTCCGCGATGCTCACAGGCGATTGGCCGGCGAGCGGGTGGGCTGGGCCAAGCGCAGGCCACGCCCTCAGCTGTACCTGTACCGTTAGTTTCACTGAACAGTTAATTCTGTCTTAGGAGGGGGGGGGACGTCATCCTCTCTCGTTTTGTTTTCTGTTTTGTTTTTTTCATATCTCATTTTTTACATTATCATGAAGATCTCCCTGTGTGTGTTGAGCGTGATGTTGGCGTGTGTGACCGGGGTCCACGCAGATGTGCAGCCCCAGAGAGACTTCAACCTGCAGCGGGTGGGACACACACACACACACACACACACACATATATATATATATATATATATATATATATATATATATATATATATATATATATATATGTATATATGTATATATATATATATGTGTGTGTAATACTGTGCATTTGACAAATACTGTAAACACTTTGACTTTTGACTGTGTAAATAGTTAACTTGTATTCATTGCCACAGTGCCATTGCTGTTTATTCTGGATTTGCTGCACCTAAAATAAAATGTTATCTGATGAAGACTGAATCAGATTATTGTGAGAGTGAAGACCTTACTAATAATTCATTAGATTTGATTAACGGTAACCTGTGGTTGTTGACCACAATTGATCAGTCTGTAGCCTAAGGAACAACCCATGTCTTGTGGTGTATTGCTACGCGAGGTGACCAGAAAAAACTAATTGTACAATGCAATGTGACAATGTTAAGTTAGACAGCTGACTTAATACTGTTAATGTACCCATTGAACGTGTCACCTTAGCCATCATCGCAACTATTGGCCCCCCTGAGAGATTTGGCAGGAGCCGCCACTGCTATAAGTTATCATTAAAATGATATATTATATATGTAAATTATATCTTCTATCAATTATCTGTAAATTATATCTTCTATTTTATATATAAAATCTGTAAATCATTTATTGTAAATGAAATGATATCTTTTATCTGTAAATAATATCTTATATTTGTAAATGATTGAGATGAAAGCTGTTTCAGGGTATTTTCGGTCTCATGTTTTCTGTTTTTCCTGCATTCACTCTGAGAGAACTGTGTGTGTTTGAGTGTGTCTATGTCTGTGTGTGTGTGTGTGTGTGTGTGTGTGTGTCTGCGCGCGTGTGTGTGTGAGAGAGGCAGACAGTCGGTAAATACATGCACATACAAGTGTTTGTTTTTGAAAATGTGCCAGACAGAGAACATATACAGTATGTGGGGAAATGCTCATAAAACTCACACAAATGATTCCTTTATGGTTACAATGATGTCATTTAAATGCTTATCAAGCGAGACAAGTGTCGCATCCATTCCGAATTACAATTTCATCTTTTTATATATGCTCTGCGACGTCATGTTGAGATTTACTTCATCAAAACATTATAAATACACACAGGACGACATGCGACACAATGTTGGAAGAAAAGACAGATTGCTGTCCCGAGTCGTTTAGTGAACACACACACACCAGGGAACACAACCGGGAGTGTAAAAAGTGCGACTCTTGTTGATCTTGTTCTGAGAAATCCCTCCTGACTTGTTGGTTTAGCCTGAGTTGACTTTAGCATAGTCCTCCATGCTTACATTCAAGTGGACTACAGATCATACAGTCAACCGGCCCGGCCTTTAGGAAGTAGGGAGCACCCATAGCTCAGCCTTTGGTCACACTAATATAAATATGTCGACATTGTAGACATTATTATCCTGTGCTATATTTGGTCATATACATCTTATGTGGTGTGTGTGTGTGTGTGTGTGTGTAGTTTGCAGGGCGGTGGTACCGTGTGGGTCTGGCGTACGACTCCCCGTCTTTCCTCCCTCTCCACAAGGAGAAGCTGAAGGTCACCATGGGATTGATCACTCCGCAGCCCAACGGCACCGTGAACCTCACCATGTGGGCCATGAGGTCAGCGCGGGGCACCGGCGGTGTACATGTGTATGTGTGTGTGTGTGTGTGTGTGTGTGTGTGTGTGTGTGTGTGTGTGTGTGTGTGTGTGTGTCTGTACCGGTGTTTGCAGACAGAGTTTAGAGACGGAGACGGAGACAGCTATAGCTGTGATGTATGTGATGGCTACATCATGTGGTGAACGCCAGACCATAATAATCCATGATGGTAATGGGAGTGTGTGTGTTGTGGTGCGCAGGTCGTCCGGCTGCCACAACATAATGTACCAGTACGAGAGGACCAGCACCCCCGGACACTACACCTACTTCAGCACACGTACGGCTGCTCACAGATATGCTCTTATCATTACTTACTAATTACATAATAACTAACATAATATAATAATAAATAACATAATTACATAATTACACCGCTTTGTTGAATACTCCATTCCGATTGGTCAATTACAGCATTCTGCGGTTTGTGTTATTTCTGAATAACAGACCGTTGCTATGGACGCTATTTTCAACTATTTCGACTATTTATTTTAGTGGTAAATCATTTTTTAATTAGCAAAATCTTGCTATCACCCTGACAGGGTTTATTTCGCTGCAAAAGTAGCAAAATGAAGACTATGATATGTTACTAGAGTGTAAGCTGGACACAATACATATGCAGTGTAATACATCTTCAGTTAAAACGTTAACTCACTAACTCCAGACGTTTCCTCTATATGACTCCTAACTCTAGATGTTTCCTCTATATGACTCCTAACTCTAGATGTTTCCTCTATATGACTCCTAACTCTAGATGTTTCCTCTATATGACTCCTAACTCCAGACGTTTCCTCTATATGACTCCTCCTAACTCTAGACGTTTCCTCTATATGACTCCTAGGGTTAACTCCTAACTCCTGACTCCTAAATCTTGCCCCTTTAGGACACAACAGGACGAAGGACATCACAGTTGTGGAGACCAACTACACAGAATACGCCTTGGTGCTGAAGAACAAGAAGTTTGACCGAGAGTTCACACAAGTGGCTCTCTATGGTGAGACGCACACACACACGCGCACACACATGCACACACACACATGCACACACACACACACACACACATGGATATTCCCCAGCTGAAGTTGCCAGGAAGCAGGGTGTGGTGGTGAGGCATTTATCGCCTACTCCCTGATTTGTCTTTTGATTTTGCACTTTTTAACTTTCCATGGCTATTTCCCTTATGTTGTTTGATTTAATGGTTTCATGATTGATAGATGAGCCATTTTATGATCATAATAATAGGCCTACTTATGGCTGTGTGCGTGTATTATGTGTTTATTATTATTACCATGGTGATTATTTTCTATGGGGATAGGATTGTTTGTTTATCCGATTTTGTATGGAATGATGTCGTGGTCTCGTGGACGACCATATGGTGATGTCATTTCCCCTGGGAAAAAATACACCTGCCAATGCACACACACACTCTCTCACACATACACACACACACACACACACACACACACACACACACACACACACACACACACACATACACATACACACACATTTTCTCCCTTAAATGTTTTTAATTGTTGTATTGCTCATAAAAAAATAATAACCCTACTGAGTACACAGCAAATCAAATAACACTGCAGTATATCACGAATATGCATATTAGTGCATATTAATATCTAAATACCACATGTGTTTCTTCTCAGGTCGTTCTCAGAAGGTCAGACATGACATCATCCAGAAATTCAAGAGTTTCGCAGCGTCTCGGGGCTTTCCCAGAGAGTCCATCATCACACCCCATGTCTCAGGTGAGCACACACATACGCACACACACACACACACACACACACACACACACACACACACACACATACGCACACACACATACACACATACACACACACACACACACACACGCATATGCATGTGCACATACATGCATATATATACATACCCACACACACACACACATGTATGCACACACACACACACACACAAACACATGCATGCACACACACACACACAGAATGAAAAAAACAGTGTGTATGTGTGTGTTCATCTGTGTGTGTGTGTGTATCGGTTGACTTGTGTTTGTGTGTTGATCTGTGTGTGTGTGGTTTTGGCTCCAGAGAACTGTCCCACAGCCGGGCACGGGAATGGACACGGACACGGACACGGGAATGGATACGGACAAGGACACGGACACGGACACGGACGCCAGGTGTGTTCATTGTATTCATCATCGTTTCATTTAAAGGCCTCCTATTGGACCACGATGTGTGATGTCACTCTGGGTGGATGGTGGTAAAATTGAGCAATAAGCCACGAGAGGCCGTGGTTTACGGTGATTATAGCACTGCTAGGGGCCGCTGCTTTGCACGACGCAAAAATAAAACCCGCTCCTAGTAAGATTTCACAAAATGAACACACAGCAACATAAAATCTGATAATTTATTGAAAACCAATCATCATTCTTCCACCAAGCAATATAGTTCCTCAAGACAGCAAAATGGTTGCCAAGCAACACGGGCTAGCGTACGCGCTTACTGTAAGCATACAGGCGCATTAATACTAAAAATGAGTACTACAACAACAGCTTCGAGCCGATCAGACACGGACCGGAGCAATCCGGTTTATAATAGTTTATAAAATAATTTCTAAAATGAGGCCGTGTAAAGAAAGTGTAGGAAAACTCGCCGGTATAACGCATGCGTCACAAACCGTTTCGCTGTACGTTGAAAACAATCAATGCAGAAAGAACGATGTCATCCTTTATGAGTGAAAGAAGTGGGGAGTTGTCGCCGGTGTTCGTCGCTGAGGCTCGGTTATGTTTGTTTGTTTGGACAAACATGAACAAACCTGCACTGAGGTTGAGCAACTTCCATTGATCGTCACGGCAGCGTTTCCCAGCCCAACGGAAACGCTGGCGGGAACACACGTCAGCCCGAGGGGGACCAGCCCATTATTCTCAATTAGAAAATATTCACTTTCCATTTTACAAAAACAAAACAACTTGTTCACCTCTGATCAACTATTCCGAAAAGTGAGATACACATCGTCCTAAATTGGACCCTTGTTGTCATATATACTCTGATGTCCATCATTCATCATTCATACTGTCAATGTAATCTTTAATCACTCTCGTTTCCTTTCAGAATTAAGACGCATGGACCTCAGACCTGCCTGATGCAGCCTTCAGCACTTCTCCTCCGAGTTATCCACACATAACATGTTAGTCTATATTATAAGAGTAGGCCTACTATGAGATTAGAGTATTGCTACTAAAGTACTAAAGCCTCTCTTCTGTAACAGGGTTTATGGTCATGTTTAGACATGCTAGAATTACTTTATTATTTAAAATGTAATATTTTCATCTTTCTGATCTTTTCTGTTGCTTGTGTTGTTTCATTCTTATATGTCTTCCTTTTTTATATTGCTTGCATAATTACCAAAAATATAAAGGTACATTCGTATATTTTGACAAGGAAACAATGAACTTTTCGAGAACACATTTTACACTAAATAATTTCCATCAAGCAACCTCACATATTAGAAAATGAAAATGAAATGTAGGAATATTTTAATACATTTAATCATTGAATGGAGGAACCAGAGATAAAAACGTACAACAGCATTTAGGACAAATGTCAAATACATTCTTGATTTCTTAAGATAAAATTTGTAGTTTGTTAATTTAGATATGCAAATGAATGTATATGTTTGCATAACGCAATAGTTTAGATACAGTCATGGTTTAAATGTTATTTAAGTCTTCTGTAACACTTTATATTAGGGACCACATTCACCAGTTGCTTATTAGCATGCATATTAGTAGCATATTAGCTCTTTATTAGTCATTATAAAGCACTTATTAATGCCTTATTATGCATGACCATGTTCAACAACTACGAGGCCATTAACTAAGAGTTTTCCCTCAATAAACTCATCACTAATATACCAGTAGTTTGACACTTATTAACCCACACAGGCTCCCTATTCTAAAGTTGCCTCCTCTTCACACTTGGTTAATGGTGGTCTTCATGTGAATGCCTGGGAGTGCTGCGGTGCCTGGTTTTTTACATTAAAAATTAGTTTCTGTCCTGAATTGTAATTCAAATCAAGGATATGTTGTAGGCCTGCATATACCTGAGGGGTCCAAGCTAAAGAAGAACAACAGTATCCTCGTTTTGAGAGTATATTCAGCGTTACACAACTTCACCCAATGGAAAGAAAAAAGTAGATTTCTAGCAACTCAGCTGAAACTTGATTTGTTGTTTGTTTCACGTCCAAAGTCCTTTAGTCCGATGCCTGAATGAGGGGTACAGGACTGACAGGACTGAGTCATTTAGAGAATAAAAAAGAACCTAATTGTATTATGTAAACACACACACAGATGAGAGAACACCAGAAATGTACTTATCTGTGTGTTTCTTCCATGTATAGTTTGGACTAAAGGGTTACAAACCACATAAGCATATCATCATCATCATCATCATCATCATCATCATCATCATCATCATCAGGCGTACCCGCGTGCTGGGGTGCTGCAGCACCCCCTGGAGCTTGAGGAGGAACTTTTTAGATTTTTGTAAAAATGTAATAAAATTTCAAAAAAACGTGTAGCCTAATGTATTTATATATATTAGAGATGGGCATAGATTAAAATATTTAATCTAGATTACTCTAATGGCAATCATGAAATTAATCTAGGTTAATCTAGATTAAAGTGACTCCTTTGAATGATGTCGAAGGTGTCCGTAATATCTGTTTGCTACCTAAATAATGGCTTATATTGCTTAAATAATGACTAAAAGTGGGTCTGCGCGTTTGTTGAGCGGGGGGGGGGGGTGCTACCAGAGGATTTCGGTTCGCGATAATAACGGCGATAAAAATATTATCGGCGATGAAGAATCTCGCGTTAATACCGCCGGTAACGCCGTTATCGGCCCATCACTAATATACATATATATATATATATATATATTAATGATCATTTCGGAATAATCTATAATTTATTTGCCAATAGGCTATTATATTAGACATGAATATTTAGATGATGCAAATTAATCTTTATTACGTTTACTAGACTGTCGTAACACCACTCAAGTTCAATGAAACCTTGTCTGTGGCACTGCTAATGCTTCTAGCTAGCTATGTCTCATTATGCTTCTAGCTAGCTGTGTCTCATTATGCTTCTAGCTATGTCTCATTATGCTTCTAGCTATGTCTCATTATGCTTCTAGCTATGTCTCATTATGCTTCTAGCTATGTCTCATTATGCTTCTAGCTATGTCTCATTATGCTTCTAGCTAGCTGTGTCTCATTATGCTTCTAGCTATGTCTCATTATGCTTCTAGCTATGGCCCATTATGCTTCTAGCTATGTCTCACTATGCTTCTAGCTATGTCTCATTATGCTTCTAGCTATGGCTCACTATGCTTCTAGCTAGCTATGTCTCATTATGCTTCTAGCTATGTCTCACTATGCTTCTAGCTATGGCTCACTATGCTTCTAGCTAGCTATGTCTCATTATGCTTCTAGCTATGTCTCATTATGCTTCTAGCTATGTCTCATTATGCTTCTAGCTATGTCTCATGCTTCTAGCTATGTCTCATTATGCTTCTAGCTATGTCTCATTATGCTTCTAGCTATGTCTCATTATGCTTCTAGCTATGTCTCATTATGCTTCTAGCTGTCTCATTATGCTTCTAGCTATGTCTCATTATGCTTCTAGCTATGTCTCATTATGCTTCTAGCTATGTCTCATTATGCTTCTAGCTATGTCTCATTATGCTTCTAGCTATGTCTCATTATGCTTCTAGCTGTGTCTCATTATGCTTCTAGCTAGTGTAGTGTATGTTCTGTTATACATTTACAGGTTGTTCTCCTTATTTCATTTATTCATCATATTCATTCATCCTTTACATAAAGAATGTTTCTGCGCTAGGAGAAGTACACAGATGTGTTCTTTCACAACATATGGAGACATACAGATATCCCTAATTGCCAACAGTGTACCCAGAAGCTCTTTCCCATGGCCTTGGAAATGCTTGCGTACGTGATTGGGAGAGTTTGTCTTTGGTTGTAAATCTAAAACGTTATCTGCTAGCTGGGAGTACAGTTTTGGTCTTCAGAAGCGAGCCAATTATGGCATAGCTCACCTTTTAAGAAGTGTGTGTATTAGAGAGGAGTTCAGATTCGGACCCCATTGGGCTGGGTCCAGAGGTTTTTTCGGACAATTCAATGCATTGAATGACTTCCCGCTTGTGTTCTCTGTTAATAAAAAGTTATTACTCAGACACTTTTGGGAGTGGACCTCCATCATTTCATCATCCACAGACCAGCATTCTGGCGGCCGAGAAGAATACACCACACTAGTTATGTCTCATTATGCTTCTAGCTAGCTTGCTAGAAGTCAGTCCCTTGGTGGCGCAGTGGCGAGAGCTGTTGGTTATGGTTATCAGCTCTGGAGACCTGGGGTCAAGTCCCACAAAAGGTGATATCCATGGAAACCAAAGCTTATCATTTCTATTTGATTTCATTTATAACCTCTGACAACATCATAGACATTGTGTTAGTGGCGCAGTGGAGAGAGCTCTTGTTTGTCAACTTTGAGGACCTGGAAATTAAAGCTTTAAAACGTAACAATGTTCTGTGTATTGTATGTCAAACGTCTGACCACTCGGTGGCACAGCGGACAGAGTACTCGGTTACGATCCCTGGAGTCTCTGGTCCGTTCGAATATATTTGAAGTTACAATTCACATGATATATAAATAAATCTCAAGGACTTGAACTTTTTCCAAAATGCCATCTTTACGTTTGGTTTCCAAGAAGACAGCCCTCAACAGGACTTGAACCCGAGCCAAAACAAATTACATTGTTACGTTTACAAAATCTCAACATCAAAGATTTGATGTTGAGATTGAGATTTGTCATACTTAAAATACATAAACATTCACAGACACTATGAAAAATACGAAAACATTGGGGGGGTTTTGGCTAGGAAATACCTCCCCAATCTTCACCAACCACTTTGCTACTACAGCAGCATGCAAAAAATTAAACGTCAATATAAAAAGACAGGTAAAGTATGAATAAAGTAGAATGTGTATTTATATTTTCCATAGGACCTACATATATTGAAGTACAGTAACATCCCCCAACACAATGTTTAACAGGGACAGAAGGAGGTCAGTGGGCGGAGCCAGCAGTACAGGGTTCTTGTCAGCAGGACTGAGGCCTACAGGTGGTCACATCACAGGATCTCCAGCATGCAGACACTAGCGTCTCTGGTTGTTCTGCTGCTTCTAGGATGTTCCTGGGGGTCCAATGTGGACCCCCCGAGAGGGCTCCCCCAAACACAAGACAACTTTGACCTGGACAAGGTGAGCAAGGACATTTGAGAAAATTGTATAAACAAAGAAAAACAGAAAAATCTATTCTGTAGTTTACCATTCCTCTCAGTTAATGATGATTTCATGGATGAGTTAATTCCATATATGAATGGTTTATGTTTTACTATATTATTTTATTTTACTTTTGTTAATATTATTTATGTTATTATGTTGTTTTGTATGTTTCCTTAATAATTTATTTTCTCATTTTCACATTTGAATTCTTTCAAATCTTCAGTGCCCCCCTGTGGCCATTTCAGACAGTTCTTGTTTTTAATCAAACCTTAGGGACAGAACTAATGAGCACCCACCACAGTGGTGGTCATTCACATACAATTATCCCAATGCACAAAGCCCATACATACATATGAAATATAATGAGTTCCTGTGGGTTCCCTCCAGTTCATGGGTCGGTGGTTTGAAGTGGCGGTGGTATCTACCTGTCCTTACTACATGCAAGCGCAGAAAGACAACCCTGCTGTGGTTAAATATGAACTACAAAAAAATACCACTGAGGAAATTGTGGTCCAAATGAGAGGAACTGTTCCACGGTATGTAGGCCTACATTACAGTCCAATTCATTATGTTTGACCTAAAAAAATAATAGAAAAATGTGTGTTTGTGTGTGTGTGTGTGTGTGTGTGTGTGTGTGTGTGTGTGTGTGTGTGTGTGTGTGTGTGTGTGTGTGTGTGTGTGTGTGTGTGTGTGTGTGTGTCCATAGACATGGTACATGTAAGCAGATATCCGTAGATTTCACCCTGACGAACACATCGGGGCAATTCTACCATCATTTTGCAAGTACGTCTCACTCTCTCTTGTATAAGTTATTTTATAGACATCAGAAAAGACAACACTACAACCCCATCATTCATTCGTGTTGAATCTGATGTGTGTGTGTGTGTGTGTGTGTGTGTGTGTGTGTGTGTGTGTGTGTCCACTCTAGAGTTCAATGCGGATGTCGATTCCTACGTGGTTAACACCGACTATGAGGACTACGCCATGTGGGTCATACTGAGCACAGAGCAGCCGTCCGGGGTCCTGTCCACCATCGTCAAGCTGTACAGTAAGTCTGGTGTCTGGACATATAACGCCCCTTATACATCTTCTGAATGTCATTGATCACGAAGAACTGTTTCTTAATCATGAGGGTGAGAAACAGTTAGTAACCTGTGATCTGCATCCTCTCTATACTAAGTTGAAATGAGTGACATTGAAATGTAATGCTGCTCTCAGGTCGAGTGATGGACGTGCGGGAGAGTGTGCTGACCAAATACAGAGCACTGGTCCGGACCCAGGGGATGGACGATGATGACATCATCTTTAAAGACAACAAAGGTGATGGAGAGAGAGAGAGAGAGAGAGAGAGAGAGAGAGACTGGATGCTCAGGTCTTTTGTCACAATTTTCTTCTGTTTACAGGCGAGTGTGAACGGATCACCGACAGTCCAGTCTAAGGTACCTAACCTAACCTTACCTAACCTAACCTTACCTAACCTAACCTAACCTAACCTAGCCTAACCTTACCTAACCTAACCTTACCTAACCTAACCTAACCTTACCTAACCTTACCTAACCTAATCTAACCTAACCTTACCTAACCTAACCTTACCTAACCTAGCCTAACCCAACCTAACCTAATCTAATCTAACCTAGCCTAACCTAACCTAGCCTAGCCTAACCCAACCTAACCTAACCTTACCTAACCTAGCCTAACCTTACCTAACCTAACCTTACCTAACCTTACCTAACCTTACCTAACCTTACCTAACCTAACCTAATCTAACCTTACCTAACCTAACCTAACCTTACCTAACCTAACCTTACCTAATCTAACCACCTAACCTAGCCTAACTTTACCTAACCTTACCTAACCTAACCTTACCTAGCCTAACCCAACCTAACCTAACCTTACCTTACCTTACCTAACCTAACCTTACCTAACCTAACCTTACCTAACCTAATCTTACCTAACCTAACCTTACCTTACCTAACCTAATCTAACCTAACCTTACCTAAACTAACCTAACCTTACCTAACCTAACCTAACCTTACCTAACCTAACCTTACCTAACCTAAACTAACCTAACCTAATCTAACCTAAACTAACCTTACCTAACCTAACCTAACCTAACCTTACCTAACCTAACCTAACCTAACATAAACTAACCTTACCTAACCTAACCTAAACTAACCTTACCTAACCTAACCTTACCTAATCTAAACTAACCTTACCTAACCTAACCTAACCTAAACTAACCTTACCTAACCTAACCTAAGTTGTATTCAGTCTAATAGCAAGAATTCACAGAGAGAAATGAGTTTATTTTTAGAACCTGTGTTTTGTCTACAATTACTTTGTGAGATCATATCTCAAAGAATGAAGCAGTAGTCAATGACTTCTGCACTCATATAATGTATTTACATGTATGTGTTTACTGTTACAGATGCAGTGTGGATGGAGTGTCTAATGCCAAATGGATAATCATAATAATATATGTACATTACCTTCATGTTCCTGGTCAGGTTAATAAAATGTGTGCTATGGACTTTGCTCATTGAACAATAAAGACAAAGGTTGTTCTATTCCTATTAGCACCTTCTACTGGTTGTTGTCTGATATTATTCAAAAGAAGATGTAAAGATTGCTCAATTGTAAATGTTATTTCTTCTTCTTCTTCTTCTTCTTCTTCTTCTTCTTCTGAATGCGATGTTCATACTACTTTCAAGCACAGCTAGAGATACAAGCCCAACACGCTACAGGACACCGGCGGCATCCCATGAGTCATGGGTCTGTTAGGGTCTTGAGGTATTGATCCATGGCTGATTCAATAGGCCAATGTTTAACTGATCTGATAGAGAGGATGAACTCATCCCATACTCGCAGAGAGAGGACGAACTTTGCTCTCTAGATGCTTATTGATGGCTTCCAAAACACACATACACTGCAGGCCAGTAGCCCCATCTGTTGCGCACAGTGTGTGCATGTACACGCGTGTGTGGGTGTATGCGTGTGTGTGTGTGTGTTTTGGGGAAGTGAGAGGTTGTGTGTGTGTGTGTGTGTGTGCGTGCGTGCGTGCGTGTGTGGGTGTGTGTGTGTTTTGGGGAGGAGAGAGTGTCAGTGTGTGTGTGTGGGTGTGTGTGTTTTGGGACGGAGAGAGGTTGTGTGTGTGTGTGTGTGTGTGTGTGTGTGTGTGTGTGTGTGTGTGTGTGTGTGTGGGTGTGTGGGTGTTTTGGGGAGGAGAGAGGGTGAGTGTGTGTGTGTGTGTGTGCGTGCGTGTGTGTGTGTGTGTGTGTTTTGGGGAGGAGAGAGGGTGAGTGTGTGTGTGTGCATGCGTGTGTGTGTGTGTGTGTGCGTGTGTTTGTGTGTGTTTTGGGGAGGAGAGAGGGTGAGTGTGTGTGTGGGTGTGTGTGTGCTTGGGGGAAGTGAGAAGGTTGGTTCCATAGACACTCAGGGTCCCAGGACTTCAGTGTTTTCCAGCAGCAGCAGGACAAACAGCACAGGCAGCATGCGCAACGCTCAGGTTCTGGGGTGGGTTCTGGGGTTGGTTCTGGTGCTGGGCTGGGGGTCCTTCATCCAGGGGCTCCCCATCCTGCCGGAGCCTCTCTACCCCACGCAGGAGAACTTTAACCTCAACAACGTGAGTACCGCCCGGTCCGCACGAACGAGACCAAAGTTAGCTGTTTTCCTACTATTTCATGGATCAGACCTTGACTATTGTCACACAGTTAAATGATGAGGTGTGATGACCTAGAATTACCACAGCAATATTTTATATATTTCAATTTTGATTGCATGCATTTTTTCATATATACTGTATTTGTAATGTTTTACAAAAATTATAAAATTAGTATCGAAAAATAATGCACAACATGGGGGCTAAGAAAGGTTTGCCTCCACGAAGTGCATTATTTTTCGATACATGGCCATGGCCACTTACAAATCATATAAAATATAAGGGTGTTGATTCATATTTTGGGGTAATTCTGTCTCAAATGTACAACTTTTAGCTCGCACAACTTTGTGTGTGCCTGTAAACAAACGGCAAATGACCGGAGAAATGTATGAGTCTGACTAATGCCTGGGTCTGACTAATGCCTGGAACGCAATCAGTTAACATGAGATTCATATGGAATGCAGACGTTACCTTATTACTCCAGTAAATAGAGACGACCTTAGTAACGACCTGGCAACGTTACCTTATTACTCCAGTAAATAGAGACGACCTTAGTAACGACATGGCAACGTTACCTTATTACTCCAGTAAATATAGACGACCTTAGTAACGACATGGCAACGTTACCTTATTACTCCAGTAAATAGAGACGATCTTAGTAACGACATGGCAACGTTACCTTATTACTTCAGTAAATAGAGGCGATCTTAGTAACAACATGGCAACGTTACCTTATTACTCCAGTAAATAGAGACGATCTTAGTAACGACATGGCAACGTTACCTTATTACTCCAGTAAATATAGACGACCTTAGTAACGACATGACAACGTTACCTTATTACTCCAGTAAATAGAGACGACCTTAGTAACGACATGGCAACGTTACCTTATTACTCCAGTAAATAGAGACGACCTTAGTAACGACATGGCAACGTTACCTTATTACTCCAGTAAATAGAGACGATCTTAGTAACGACATGGCAATGGGGAGTCCGGTCCAAGTTGCCAGTTATTAACATTTTGTTAAGCATGTTAATTTTTAGACTGGTGATAAGGCTGCTCATGTTACGATCATGTCACGGCCGGGCATGTTATCCAATCAGAATCAGTTCACCCGGGCCGTGGTATAAAAATAAACAGCCTGACATATTTGAATATTGTAGGACCTTGTAGGCTATGTGTGGAGAATGATTGTTTTCGAGTGGTTTCAAGATCATGTACTTCTGGCACAAACATCAGACCTTTGTTTGAGTGATGTGACATATCTGCAGGCTTTGGCTGCTTATTCTTCACAACACAAAATATGCCTTTAAACCCCATAGATACAAATAGTCTTATGAATTTTGATTTTCATACTGTTTTATATTTCCCATTACCACTGTTATTTCTTTCAATATTATGGGTTTTAAGAGTAACGTGTAATACATTGTATGTTTTCTTCAAAATCTTCAATTTAAATTCTAGTGAGAAAAAGGGCGTCTGCTTCTATGAAATAATAAAACCTTCTTAATTACACTAATGCGTGTTATCATTATGAATGATGAATGATGACTTACGAATTGCGATTATTCGGTTCATTATTAGTTGAATAGTTAAATATTAATAACATAAATTGTTATTATTACTTAATGATATCTGCTTCATCATGTCCCTGTTCTTCTATAGTTTCTGGGGAAGTGGTACGGTGTTGCCATGGCAACCAACTGTTCACACCAGAGGAAAGCAAACAGGTCCATCAGCACCATGGAGCTGGAGGGGCTGGAAGGCAAGCTTAACATAAAGAAGACCGCACTCTGGTAATAATAATAATAATAATAATAATAATAATAATAATAATAATAATAATAATAATAATAATAATAACTAGAACATTTCTAAAGACATTTTGAGTGTGCCTGACTCTGGCCCCGTCGTCCCCATATATTATTGACACTGCTGAGTAGTTTACAGTATATTACCTATCCTGGGTGCCATGACTGCTCTGCACCACAGGTGTGCAGCCCCACCCAGCCAGAGTCCAATCAGTGTGACTCAGGCCAGGTGAGGCTGTAAACCAGCCATCAACAGCACACACTCCACACACACGTGGAGTGTGTGTTGTTGATGCAGCTAAAGTAAGAAAGCTGGTTTAAAAAGATGGTTTGAAGAGCAGTCAGGTTGTCAGGACAGACGTGCAGGCCTACACTCACACACGCACAAACACAAAAACTGACAGACAGACACACACACACACCCACACACGCACACACACACACACGCGCACACACACAGAAAAACCAAATGTAGAGAATCTAAATGCATCATCAACATCTCATCAAACACAGCAGAACACGAAGGAATGCGATCTCTAAGGTGTGACATTTACACGGAAACAACACCTGTACGTGTACAAGAAGCCAAGTACACACAATACAATACGTTTCCCTTTACCCTGTGTGTGTGTGTGTGTGTGTGTGTGTGTGTGTGTGTGTGTGTGTGTGTGTGTGTGTGTGTGTGTGTGTGTGTGTGTGTGTGTGTGTGTGTGTGTGTGTGTGTGTGTGTGTGTGTGTGTGTGCATGTGTGTGTGTGTCAAGTGGGGACACATGCAAGGAAAAAAGCATCATTTATGATCTGACAGCCACACCAGGGCGATTTTACCACAACCTCGCAAGTATGTTTATCTGTCTTTCTAGGCCTATGTCTTTATCTCTGACTATATCGCTGTCTCTGTCTATATCTCTGTTTCTGTCTATAGCTCTGTTTCTGTTTATATCTCTGTCTATATCTCTGTCTCTGTCTATATCTCTGTCTATATCTCTGTTTCTGTCTATATCTCTGTTCTGTCTATATCTCTGTTTCTGTCTATATCTCTGTTTCTGTATATAGCTCTGTCTCTGTCTAAATCTCTGTTTCTGTCTATACCTCTGTTTCTGTATATATCTCTGTATATATCTCTGTTTCTGTCTACATCTCTGTTTAAGTTTATATCTCTGTCTATATCTCTGTTTCTGTCTATATCTCTGTATATATCTCTGTTTCTGTCTACATCTCTGTTTCTGTTTATATCTCTGTCTATATCTCTGTCTACATCTCTGTTTCTGTTTATATCTCTGTCTATATCTCTGTTTCTGTCTATATATCTGTCTACATCTCTGTTTCTGTTTATATCTCTGTCTATATCTCTGTTTCTGTTTATATCTCTGTCTATATCTCTGTCTCTGTCTATATCTCTGTCTATATCTCTGTTTCTGTCTATATCTCTGTCTACATCTCTGTCTATATCTCTGTTTATATCTCTGTTTCTGTTTATATCTCTGTCTACATCTCTATTTCTGTTTATATCTCTGTCTATATCTCTGTTTCTGTTTATATCTCTGTCTATATCTCTGTCTATATCTCTGTTTCTGTTTATATCTCTGTCTATATCTCTGTCTCTGTCTATATCTCTGTCTATATCTCTGTTTCTGTCTATATCTCTGTCTATATCTCTGTCTCTGTCTATATCTCTGTCTATATCTCTGTTTCTGTCTATATCTCTGTCTATATCTCTGTTTCTGTCTATATCTCTGTCTACATCTCTGTCCATACCTCTGTCTATATCTCTGTTTCTGTATATATCTCTGTCTATATCTCTGTTTCTGTCTATATCTCTGTTTCTGTATATATCTCTGTCTTTACATATGTCTATATCTCTGTCTATATCTCTGTCTATGTCTTTGTCTATATCTCTGTCTATATCTCTGTCTGTATCTCTGTCTCTGTCTTTACATATGTCTATATCTCTGTCAATATCTCTGTCAATATCTTTGTCTCTCTGTCTCTCTGTCTCTGTCTGTCTGTCTGTCTGTCTCTCTCTCTTTCTCTCTCTGGCGCTCTGTCTGTCTGTCCATCTATCCATCTATCTAATTTAATCTCCACCTTAACCAATCTAACCAGATTGTAATCTAATCCACTGTAATCAGGTTATATCAGTGACGCCTACGTGGTTCACACCAACTACAACGAGTACGCCATCGTCATCGTGAGCAAGCAGAAGAACAACGGAGAACAGAACAGCATCTCAATCAAGCTGTTCAGTGAGTGTGACCACGAGTATAAAAAAATCAATCATTAAAAAAAAATATATATATATATATATATATATATATATATATACAGTATATTCATACAGTATGAATATATAATATATATAATTAAAAAAAACACAAAAAAACACAAAGTTCAATGTTAAATCTTAGTTTGGTTTGTATTTGCCATAGTAAAGTCAAGCTTGAAAATAGACTGTCAACGAGGGGCGTTTCTAGGATTTTGACACATCCAGGGCTTAGCCCAGAAGAGTTAAGCAGATGTAGACATTTAGACATAGAGACATTTTTACATAATTTCTATTCCCATTACCTCTTTTATTGCTGACCACCTTTGGGGGGAAAAACATGGAAATCTTTTTTTGTGACATCCCAAAGACACCTGAACAGCTTGCTGCCTGCTGCCTGTTATCAAGTGCGCCTGCTGCCTGACACCGCTGTTTTGGGTGAATGATGTGCGACCTGGGGGTGTTAAACTTGCGCGCCAAAGCCAAAGAAGTGGCTTTTTAAAAAATAATAATAATAATTAATTGTTACTCAAACCTGTCCAAAAACACTCTTTTATCGAAGCATCAACATAAGATGACCGTAGTTTAACCTTAACAAAAAAAATTTAAATTATTTTTAAAAATGTTCTGAAAATTAATATTCGGGGCTAATTAAAAAACATCCGGGGCTTTAGCCCCGAATGTTTTAGCCTAGGGACGCCACTGCTGTCAACTGAAATGTTTGTGTAACATGCTGCTCCCTTCAGGTCGCACCAGGACAGTGAGGGCCACGCTGTTGGAAGAATTCAAGTCACTTGCAAGTGACGAGGGAATGAGTGACGACACCATCATCATTCATCAGGACAAAGGTGAAACACAACACACGCAGAGAGAGAGAGAGAGAGAGAGAGAGAGAGAGAGAGACACACACACATACACACACATACACATACACACACACTCACACATGCACACAGGGCTTATTAATTCAATATTAATGGGGGGCTGACAACAATGCTATTCTTCTAACAGCAGTATTTGGTTTGCTTAAGTGCCTGGAGGTTTTCCCATATAATCATCGCTGACTTCTGCGTGTATTTATTTTTAATGGCTTTGCTATTTCCTTCTATTGTTGCTGATCCTCGTCGTTATTCCCGCTTTAGTGACATGCCTGCCTGGCTGTGTCACGTTGCACTTTACTGCCTGTCAGGTATTTTTAGCTGGGTCTCGTGTATTTTTATTTTCAACATGATGTAGGCCTAGGTTATTCACTTCACCTTCACCTACACCTCACTTTTCTTCACTTTTTTGGAAATATTGCTGTTGCTCATTTTCCTTACAGGGCCAAACATAATAATGGTCTATGAAGACTACATTGAGTTGAAATGAAATGAAATGTGGGTTGGTTTGAGGTACAGTCAGCGATAATATACATATCAGTGTGAATCATTTCGTTTTTGTCTTTTCTAGGCGAGTGTGACCCGGCTGCGGTGATGCCAGACGCAATAGCTCAAGTCCTTCCTAAGGTTGTTTAAACCACTTTAATTTCCTTGACTTCTGGTAGTTAAAATTATTTTTACATGTCCTCTCTTAATTACTTTTCATTACATTAACCATCATGTTTCCTTCCTCCTCTTGCTGTAAAACTATGATTAACTTCTTTTGTGGCTGTGATTCACCCAAAATGGTCCATTTTCCTCTGTGTAGTTCACACAATTTGACCACCAGGTGGCGGTATAGCAATAAAATACTCACCATAGACACTGTGGAGTAAACCACTGACCTGCAGACCCCACTCAGAGGAATACACTGTGGTACCAAACGCTCTTTATTTAGGGGGTCTCCTTCCAGACTGTGACCGTACCTTTACATCCACCATGTTGGCTATACGCATACTGAGAAACAGCATGGCGGGCCTGTTCACGTACAAGCGGCGGCTTTTCACTGTGCTGGCCCAGGCGTGGCGTCGAGGGCAGCTGACCTTGGTTCCCAGGAGACGGGTCCACCTGGTCGCACGCATGGGATGCTGCCATGAGCCTCAACAGACTGCACACTGACACCTTTAGACTAAATACAGTGTCGGTTAGTTAAGCGGTGATAGGTTAACTTTGTTAGGGGAGCGATTTGTATTTGAAGGGGAGTTGAAGAGCTGATGCAGGCCAGGTGTGAGCGGTGGAGAGTGGCAGGCGAAGCACAGATACAGACAGGTTAGAGATGGTTAGTTTAGGTATTAGGTTAGAGATGGTTAGTTTAGGTATTAGGTTAGAGATGGTTAGTTTAGGTATTAGGTTAGAGATGGTTAGTTTAGGTATTAGGTTAGAGATGGTTAGTTTAGGTATTAGGTTAGAGATGGTTATTTTAGGTATTAGGTTAGAGATGGTTAAGTTTAGGTATTAGGTTAGAGATGGTTACGTTTAGGTATTAGGTTAGAGATGGTTAGTTTAGGTATTAGGTTAGAGATGGTTAAGTTAAGTGTTGGGTTAGAGATGGTTAAGATTATTTATTAGGTTAGAGATGGTTAAGTTTAGGTGTCGGGTTAGCAATGGTTACGTTTAGGTATTAGGTTAGGGTTAGGGTTAGGGTTAAGTTTAGTTATTAGGTTAGAGATGGTTAAGTTTAGGTATTAGGTTAGAGATGGTTAAGTTTAGGTATTAGGTTAGAGATGGTTAAGTTTAGGTATTAGGTTAGAGATGGTTAGTTTAGGTATTAGGTTAGAGATGGTTAGTTTAGGTATTAGGTTAGAGATGGTTAAGTTTAGGTATTAGGTTAGAGATGGTTAGTTTAGGTATTAGGTTAGAGATGGTTAAGTTTAGGTATTAGGTTAGAGATGGTTACGTTTAGGTATTAGGTTAGAGATGGTTAGTTTAGGTATTAGGTTAGAGATGGTTAAGTTTAGGTATTAGGTTAGAGATGGTTAAGTTTAGGTATTAGGTTAGAGATGGTTAGTTTAGGTATTAGGTTAGAGATGGTTGAGTTTAGGTGTCAGGTTAGAGATGGTTACGTTTAGGTATTAGGTTAGAGATGGTTAAGTTTAGGTGTCGGGTTAGAGATGGTTACGTTAAGGTATTAGGTTAGAGATGGTTAAGTTTAGGTATTAGGTTAGAGATGGTTAGTTTAGGTATTAGGTTAGAGATGGTTAGTTTAGGTACTAGGTTAGAGATGGTTAGTTTGGGTATTAGGTTAGAGATGGTTAAGTTTAGGTATTAGGTTAGAGATGGTTAGTTTAGGTATTAGGTTAGAGATGGTTAGTTTAGGTACTAGGTTAGAGATGGTTAGTTTGGGTATTAGGTTAGAGATGGTTAGTTTAGGTATTAGGTTAGAGATGGTTAAGTTTAGGTATTAGGTTAGAGATGGTTAAGTTTAGGTATTAGGTTAGAGATGGTTAATTTAGGTATTAGGTTAGAGATGGTTAGTTTAGGTACTAGGTTAGAGATGGTTAGTTTGGGTATTAGGTTAGAGATGGTTAAGTTTAGGTATTAGGTTAGAGATGGTTAGTTTAGGTATTAGGTTAGAGATGGTGTAGTTTATGTATTAGGTTAGAGATGGTTAGTTTGGGTATTAGGTTAGAGATGGTTAAGTTTAAGTATTAGGTTAGAGATGGTTAGTTTGGGTATTAGGTTAGAGATGGTTAAGTTTAAGTATTAGGTTAGAGATTGTTAGTTTGGGTATTAGGTTAGAGATGGTTTAAAGATGGTCAGGGTAAAGGCTATGGACACCTGGATAAACTATTATGCAGACATATCAATCTGCACTATACTATATGTATGCTATAAGTGAATATATATATATATATATGTGTGTGTGTGTGTGTGTGTGTGTGTTCATCCGTGTGCTTGTCTGTAGAGTCTCCACAGGCTGAGGAGGGAAGTGGAGGATGTCGTGGTAGCTGCAGTTGAGGAGAGCTCCGGTGATTCCATGCCTGATGTCATGCAAGAAGGTGAACAGGGAGAAACTCGCCCCTCGCCACGCGGCTAGCAACTCTGTGTGTATGCCATCGGGGGATACACACAAGTAAACCAGACGAAGATAGAGAGAGAAAGGAGTTCAATATATCTAAGCTCTCTCTCTCCCTCCCTCCCTCCCTCCCTCCCTCCCTCCCTCCCTCCAGCGGACTGTACGTCCCCGCCGGAGGCCGGTCCGTGCTTCGGGTCTATAGTGCGCTACTTCTACAACTCTTCCTCGATGAGCTGCCACCAGTTCCAGTACGGGGGCTGCATGGGCAACCAGAACAACTACGAGGCGGAGAAGGAGTGTCTGCAGCGCTGTCGCACCGAGGGTGAGCAGCGCCGCCGCCGCCGCCGCCGCCGGGCTAATCTAAGTCTACGTCTAAGTCGTATTATTAAAGAAATCGACAGTTTGTCGCCGAAAACGGGCCGGTTTGTCGCCGAAAACGGGCCGGTTTGTCGCCGAAAACGGGCCGGTTTGTCGCCGAAAACGGGCCGGTTTGTCGCCGAAAACGGGCGGCAGCCGTAAAGGCCCGTATCTCTCCGTATAACGGACCCGTGTCTCCCTGTCCATCCCAGCCGCGTGCCGCCTCCCCATGGTGCCCCAGGACTGCGTGCGTCAGCCCATCGTGTGGACCTTCGATGCCACGTCGGGCACGTGCGTGTCCTACAAGCTGGGCATCTGCCAGGGCAACGGCAACAAGTTCTACACGAAGGCCGAATGCGAGGAGTACTGCGGCGTGGTCAGAGACGGTGAGCGCCGCACAACGCACAGACACACACACACAGATACATATACTTTGCGTAGGTGATGAAACGTAATAACACCGATACGTCGGTTGTTTTTGTGTTTGTTTCTGACCAGCGGCGGATGAGCTTCTGGCCGTCAACTGAGCGAGAGAGAGAGAGAGACGAGGACCGAATCTGAATAAAGAAATAAATCAAAACGTTTCGCAACGTCTACGCGTCTGTGGTGTTTTCTCCGGCGGTGATGTTCTCTCTGACCTTAAGCGGTTCTCCTCCGTGTTATTCTGGATTCTCGTAGGATCGTCTGACCCGTCTCCAAGCGGTTCGCTTTGTTGTGCAAAGTTTATCTTTTCTATCGCTCTCTCTCTCTCTCTCTCTCTCTTTCTCTCTCTCTCTCTCTCTTTCTCTCTCTCTCTCGCCCTCTCTCTCTCTCTCTCTCTCTCTCTCTCTCTCTCTCTCTCTCTCCCTCTCTCTCCCCCTCTCTCTCTACCTTGTTCTTTGTAGGCCTGGCTAAGTAACTAGGCTTCCTGCTCTCGGTTCCCAGAGTTCTCGGCTGCTGGCAGCAGAATGCTGGGAACATCCGGAGAGGAAGGGGAAGTGACATCACAGCGGTGACCTTCCGTAACAGGCGGTATCACCTGGTCCTGCCCGGAGGAGAATTACCACACGCACGCACGCACACACACACACACACACACACACACACACACACACATGCATAACACACCGCAGCTGTAAAACGACTGTTAGACTTTACCCCTATTGACTCATACTGATCCTCTTCCAGTAAGAGAAGAAATGAGAAAAGAGACAAAGTCGGCAGTTTTGTTCAGCCGTCAGACCAACAGCGATTAAAAGAACAAAGAGACTTCTCCCTCTCTCTCTCTCTCTCTCTCTCTCTCTCTCTCTCTCTCTCTCTCTCTCTCTCTCTCTCTCTCTCTCTCTCTCTCTCCCTGTCAGACCGGCTGTCTCTCACCCATCTCGACTTCTCCCTCGCTCTCCCTGTCAGACCGACTGTCTCTCGCCCGGCTTGCTCTGACGCTATCTATACGAGCCCCTCTGGTATGTTTGTCTGGCTGTTTGTCACACGAACCATCGGCCTCGGCCAATCGGAGTCCCCGGTTTCCACGTCGTGTGCGGTGAACCCTGAGGTGGACTCTGAAGGTGGAGTTATGAGCTATACAGACGCGATCTGAGCCGGAGATAAGATACGTTTGTTCCTGGTGCCTCGGTGCCATCGTTACTCAGCACGACCGGTGTTATCACGATCATGGATTTCCTTGAACTCATCGAGACTAAACCTGCTGAACTCACACACAC
>JAOPHQ010006355.1:0-58160 GCA_030340625.1 Merluccius polli
ATAGAATGCTTTATTTACAGTCGGCTTCTCATTTACGTGTGTGCGTGTGTGTTTTGTTGATGATGATGATGATGATGATGATGATGATGATTTTGGGTGCTCAGTAGCCATTTAGTGGGACAAAGCCAGGAAAAGGGGTGAGCTTGACGGAGTGTTTGCTAATGTTGCGTAACGCTTGGTGTTTCCATGGCTGTGGGGGTCAGCAGAGCTTCGAGGAACACAGCGACCCGGTGTGGCGGTGGTAGCTTCGGTTTCCTTTGGTTTCCTGGCTGAGGTCATGGCTATTGTGGCAGAGCCAAGACACCCAGGGAGGCAGTGGACGAGAGAGTGCCCGACTGTGGAAAGAGAGATGTGTTTATGGAGAGAGAGAGAGAGAGAGAGAGAGACAGGGAGAGAGAGACTCAGGGCTATAGTTAAAGTTAGCGTCAAACTTTCCTCTCTCCATAACAGTAACTACAGTCTGCAAGGCTGGACACAAACAGCACAGAATGCAGAGATTCTCTCTCTCTCTGAGACAATGTTAAAGTCACCTTGAGAAGTGTGTGTGTGTGTGTGTGTGTGTGTGGGGGTGGGGGTGGGGGTGGGTTGGTGGGTGTCGGCTCTGTTAACCTTTAACCTTTGCTTCCCTCACTGATGGTGTGTTCAGGCATCTGGTATCTTGCATCCAGATAGTGGATGAGCTGGATTGCAGTTACAACCTGCCATTCAACATGTCTCTATTGACCTGTTGTGGTCACGTTTTGCTCCCCCTGTTCACCATGGTGATAATAACCACACACACACACCATACTGCCACTCAGTGGCCACAGCACCTGTAGCTAAATACTATGTCTTCTCCCATTGATTTGACATTTCCTGCCAACTTTAGCCTGTTCCATGGTCAGTGTCGATGGTAGTGCTTGTTTTGAACAGTGGACGCTGCTTTTGTTTTGAAATGCTTCCCAAATCAAGTTTGGTTGGTTCATTGTGCCGTATGTAATTACTTGAGACCTGTTCTTTAACTTTCGTTTGTCTGCACCAGGAAATGTATGGGTATTGGTTAAAGGAAAAAAAATGGAAATGTGTGTGAAAAAATGGTCACCCAAAAGTGAAGCGAAAAAGTGTTTTTCTACTGCTGTTGTCTGTCTGAAAGCCTTCGACATCATAACATCAATATTGTAATCATTTGTGGTTTTCCATTTGTTGTTCTGGTGTGTTTATTTCCGCGGCGCATATCACTTTCTCCCGAAAATGCTTTGCTAAGCATCAGTGAGACAGGAAGTAAACAAACACCTCGACAGGCACAGTGTCTTCTTTGCACTCAACCCTTTATGAAAGTTACTTCATGTTCTTGCAGGTCAGCCTATAAACCGCCATGCTGCTCATGTGTCATTGAGTAAGGCATTGAATCTTGACCAGTGGCTCTGTCCATGACCCTCTTGACCCTGTGTGTTTGGTGAGACTGTGACACGGCCACGCCTAAACAACAGGCTTATCTAATCGGCTAGTCTGAGTAACAAACACGTGGTAGTCAGTATCTGTTCAGCTGGTTGACTGTAAATAATACCATGCGTAGTAAAAGCCAAAAAGTGCACATGTGAGCAGAAGGCTGTAAGTTTGATTGATGATAATAATGACGCTGTACTTTGTTTTTCCCCACAGAAAAGGAACTGAACACAAAATGTGTCGTGGAGATGGAGAGGAACCAGACTATCCTTAATCCTTCCGGATCCAACCTGGGCAAGGGAGACTCCAGGTTTGTCTGCTTGCCTGTCTGGCTTTCTGCCTTTCTGTCTTGTGTGCTAGTCAACAGCACTTCTGCTCGGTGCGGGTGAATGCACGGGTGAACGCAAAGCTTGCATAGCGTAGCTCTTGATGACATAGCTTAGCGCCATCTGGAAGCTAGTGTTACATGACTTGTCATTGGTGGAAGGCCTGGGAACTGTCATACCCAGAATTCCACTGGTGTGTCAGGATCCCACTCCAGAGGAATGGCTGCCAGCTGCCTATGGGCTTGCATTCAGGAAACAGCAACATAGCAGAGACACCAGGAGGGGGAGGGAGGAAGAGAGAGAGAGAGAGGGGAAGAGAGAGCGAGAGAGGGACTGGCGGTAGAAGACAATAAGCTACACTGATCGACATAGCGCTGAAGGCCATCCCGTCAGCTGGCTCCTCTTCCTGCAATCAGTGTGCTGTTGGTTTTTCTCCTCCTGCTCACTTCCTCCCTCTTCCTTAACCCTCCCCCCGCCCAGCAAAACAGTGGAAGGTCGACTCTGGGTCACCCTGGGTGACCATGGAGCCCCCTGTCGAAGAGGGGATGGTGCGCGAAGGATGTAGAGGAGGTGGTGCTGGATGTGGATGAGAAGGGTGGAGATCCCAGCATCTGTTGGTCATAAAGTTCCCTAGTTGACGTTTATGGGCGGTCCGAACAAGAGGAGGGCCATTACCAGTGTCTGTGTCTTGTGTGCCGCCCGTCGCCTCAGGACAAAGCAGCAGCAGCAGGAGAACAGAGTTGCCGTCTGCAGACGCCTTCACACGGAGACCCTGAGCTGGGGTACCCAGCCTCCATAGTACCACCCCTTCTCTCTCTCTCTCTCTCTCTCTCTCTCTCTCTCTCTCTCTCTCTCTCTCTCTCTCTCTCTCTCTCTCTCTCTCTCTCTCTCTCTCTCTCTCTCTCTCTCTCTCTCTCTCTCTCTCTCTCTCTCTCTCTCTCTCTCTCTCTCTCTCTCTCTCTCTCTCTCTCTTGTGGAGGATAATGTCTCACAGGAGAAACACCTTCTGAGGAATATGTACTTCTGCCGAAGCCATGCTGTAGCTCCCCGCCAAATAGGATGTCTTGGATAATGGTGGACGAGCTAATACTAACACCCTAGACACAGATAAACATCAGCCATGGCTCAGTGTGCTTTTTTTAATCTCCCAAGCCAATCTGTAGGTGATGGCTTACAATTCCTCTGAGAAAGCCTCGATGTCGGCCATTCAATTGAAGCTTTAAACCCAGCGCATCGTGGAACATAATCGAGATGCGGCGTGAACAAACGGTTACAAATGTTGTCCGTGGGGAATACACGGTTTAGCTGCTAGCTGGCGTTGCCTGGCCTGCGGGGAATAGATTGAGCTGGAAGCTTTTTGTTTGTCTGCATTTTGATGCACATCTCTGATGTGTTTAATAAAATGGCCTGAGTCGCTATTCACCGGCAGAGGTGGTGGGGGGTGGATGGGAAAAGAAAAGACCACATAAATAATGTGTTTTAGCACAGAACCTTAAACAGCCTACACATGCAATACGAGCAGACGATCTGCCCTCCCTCGCTGAGGAGCTTGTTGATGCAGAACCACATGCTGTAGTTAGGGGAGAGAGACAGACGGCTCCTTTAGCTGTGTATTGCCATAATAATGAAACGATGCATTTCAAAGCACCCACAATATACGATGTAGTGTATACAAGCCTTCAGACTATATACAGCTAATGTTAGTAGGGCTGGGACGATATGATTCTCTCCACATTCGATACTATCACGATACGTCGGTGCCAATTCAATATGTATTGCAATTCTACAAATATTGCGATTCGATGTTTATTGCATTTTTTGTAGTGATGGGGGGGGGGGGGGGGGGGTCGCCGGGCAGAGGATGCAGCCGTTCCGCAGCGCAGCCGTTCCGCGGCGCAGCCGTTCTGCGGCGCTTACCTTCCTTGGTGGAAGTCCGGTATAGACCCAGCTCCCAACCCAACTTTGAGAATAGATTAACGGCGATAATTTTTTTATCGCGCGATAAGAGTCTCGCGGTATCGCAGTGCGTTAACGCCGATAACGGCCCACCACTAATTTTTTTTTTTTTTTTTTTAACACTAGACCATGGGGAAACGTTGAATCATACACTTCTAGAGACATTGCCTTATATATATATCATATGGCATATTTCTCAAAACAATGCACATCACATCAGTCAGTCTTCCTGACTTTTATTTCAACAGCATCATTGCTATACTGGGAGAGTTTAAGGGAAGATTAAATGCTACTGTTGGTGTAGTGTACTTTGTGTATGCATTTAATGTGTAAAACAATAAAGACTGTTTAAAATGCATAAATTCGATTCAGGCATTAAAAAATTGATTTAAAAAAAAAAATCGAAAAATTGCTGAAGTGAATCGATTTTTTTTGTTTCTTTTTTTTTTTTCTTCCCAAACCTAAATGTTAGGAGCAAATAAATGTCAAGTCAGTTTGTCAGCCTTTGTCAAAGCCTTGTGTCAAAGGTTGTGTCACCCCTCTGGCCAGTTAGGCTAGACAGAGCTGGTCCTGCTGTTGACCGACTCTCAGGGTTCGACTAGACTACGTTTCCCAGGGGTCACTGGGCACAGATTAGGCAAGCCGCTTGCTACCATCACAGCTTATGGCGCCAGGGCAGGAGTATAGGCGTGGGATTTCCTGCCAAATATGTACAGACTGCAGATTGTACTCCTTTAGTCATGAGACCTCTCACAGTGGAGTCATTGGGTGAATGCAACTGTGTGAGGAATTAAGAGTGCTTGTTTTAAGCAACTGGCCATCCTCAAACAATATTATCTTTGTAACGCTAACACGGAAGAAACTCCATGTAGAAATTAGGTGTGTATATGGTGTGAATCAAGATCTTGGCTCAGTATTGGAAAACGGTGACTCACACTTCATAAGTCTATGCATAGGGTATAAATGTTCATTAGAGGTATTGTTAAGCCTGCGCTTTGTAAATATTTCACTGGAACCATCACTTTGGTTTCAACACATTGTTGTTTAATATACACTTTTGCAGAATACATTTGCTCAGTGGAGAAAAGGTTATGCATGTTAACACATTTTTGCCATAGCCAGTCTCTTGAATAACATCCCCCTCCTCAATAGTGGATCAACACTACACATTCTGAAAGCAGCATGCATGCACACCTGCTACTATCAATTGGTGGCACTGTTAATTGTAATGAATCATGAAGTGAGCTGTTGTGAACAGAATGAATGATTCACCTTGTGTGTGTGTGTGTGTGTGTGTGTGTGTGTGTGTGTGTGTGTGTGTGTGTGTGTGTGTGTGTGTGTGTGTGTGTGTGTGTGTGTGTGTGTGTGTGTGTGTGTGTGTGTGTGTGTGTGTGTTCAATTTGTTTCACGTATATGGACATGCGACTCCCAGCACCTCCAGGTATGAAGTATTGTGGGTAAGGCGATGACGTAATGCGTCTGATAAGCCTGGTGACTGGTTTGAACAGTGACCCGGGGCTCTGTTTGCATTCAACTGGCTGAACTGTTGACACGTTCTCCCACATTTAATGATGACTCTTCCTCTCTCTTCACAAGCAAGGCCAGGCGCACACAGCACCAGCTCGGTTTCCAAGACAATGTTTTCTATAAGGTTTTATAGCACTGCCTTTGACTGATTTGTGTGTGAGGGAGAGAGAGAGAGGGGGGGAGAGAGAGAGAGAGAGAGATGAACATGTAGGCCTGGATTTTAGTTTTTGTGTTGAAGTGTCGTTATGCTATCCAACTATTCTGCTATTCCATTTCCCTTCTGGTCTCTTTGATATGGAATAGGCCACAAGGCCAGCTGTATAAAGACTTGTCTTCCAAACAAAATAAGGACTCATTGTAGACTCCAGCTGTCATTGCGTAACCTGTTTTTAAATGATACCCTCTCTTTACTTTTGAACTATACCAGAACGGCATTCATGGGACATATTTCCAAGTTAAACAGTACATCAGGTAAGAAGGGGTAATTCAGGATTTTATTGGCTGCTGCTCATGCCCATCCCCGTGGATTTATTAGTATAGTGCTTAGATGTCATAATTTGTTGAACAAATTGAAATATAGTAGTGATGATGTGAGATGCATAATGGAGCAATCATGAAAATTTTCCTCTGGACTAATATAGTATTCTGAATCTGTGTGTGTAATTTTAGATGTGTATAAGTGATGATGCCGCCCCATGCACCAGTCCATGGACTGCAGCATGCATCTGCCAAAGCACTTCCACTGGCCAATGCGGCTTTTTCTGCATACAAGAACAGCACTGAACTGGGCCATGTCTTTATAACCAACATGCTCTCTCTGGTACCTCACCTCTGGTAATAAGGGTGAAATGCCATCTTTGTTGGTTAATTCATTGGTCAACTTCGCCTAAAGGATCAATGGTATTCTACACATGACATGACCAACATGTTTTCATAAGTTAGTGTTGTAAGATGTGAATAATTTACATTTGATTAGTTGTCTGTTTCATATTCCACGGGGATGGTTATATAACATCTGAACATATGCAGTACTACTGCCAATCAAAACACGTCTACCAAGGGCCTTACAGAACACCATGCAAACCAGCCCATATCATGTTTGTTATGCGTCATGAAGAATCACCACCATAATATCATCACACATTCTTCATAATGTGCAACCCTAGCAGCCGTACTGTAGCAAATGACCTTGTAGCCTCTACGGCTATATAGACTGGTTCTTTCTCAAGTTCACGTTCCCTTCCTTCAGCAGAGGGAGAGAGAGAGAGAGAGGGGGAGAGAGAGAGGGGGAGAGGGAGATGGAGAGAGCGGGAGAGGGAGAGAGACTCACTCATGCGTAAAGATATTTTTTAAATGATGTTGATCGGAGCAGAGGGGATTCTGAACACAGAATGGGTTCAGAGGTCAGCGTAACCGCGACGGGCGATCCCTGCTCTCTGCTGCTGCCCTGTCCTCGCTGTTTATTGGCCGCCATACACATGCTGGGATGCCCCCTCGCGCCCGCAGCCTTTGAACCCCCCGTGGCAGCTGTCAGTGTGATGTACATCCAAGACGTGGCAAATCATCTTCACCCCCCTGAAGTGTTGTTAGACGTGCTCTGTGGGGGAGGTGGGAGACGACCCAGGGATGATGGATGGATGGTCCTACAGAGCATAGAAGAATGCAGAGAAAAACCGACAAAAAGCAAGCGGTCTGTTTTCCATTCTGTTTAAAGGGCTTTTTTAGGGCAGGGCCGATGTGGCCAAAATCTTCTATCCTGATAGAGGTCATTTAATATCTCGATAACAATATATATCATGATATAGTATGTTTTTTGGTAATTCCATAAATATTTTCTCATTCTCTTCATCACTTTACTGTTATGCAACCATTAAAACCAGGAGAAGACAACACTTATGCTATATCACGATACTACAATATCAAATCTATACATATGAAATCTAAGACGGTATCTAGTCATCATGAAATGGATATAATCTCGATATATTTCCCAGCCCTAGTTTAAAGGCCCTCCTTGTTGGGGCATAAATAACTGTCCTATCTCTGGAAACAGCCTTGCTGCTGACAGACTGCTGCCAGGGGACTTTTATACGCTTTGTTCTCTATCTCTACTGGAATCGATTAGCTCACATGGGCTCAACCCTCTGTTGATTATTTGAGCATGGCAGCAGACATGTGCCTGAACATAGTCCGTTGGTGCTCCTCCACAGTTGGCTTCTTGACTGATTACTGCGGTTTTATGAAGAATGTGAACCTGGCCTCAGGAAAATGGTGTGTGTGTGTGTGTGTAGGAGTGGGGATGGTGTGTGTTTTGTAAGACGTGATGAGTCTGCATTACATTCTGGAATCGCTACACCTCTGCCCACTGTGTTGTTTCCATGTTTGGACACGAAGTAGGTGTGTGAACGTGTGTGCGAAAGTGAAGGGAAGAGAAGAGAGAAAGTGAGAGAGGGATGGAGGGAAGACATGGAAAGGGAAAGCCACATAGAGACAGTGTTGTCAGGGCAGGAGGAGGAGGAAGTGGAACCGGTAATCTAGATGATGTAGGTCTCCTTGCTCTGGGAAAGACTCATCCTGTATGCCACAAATATGTGAGGTGTAAATACTGTGTTTACATAACGCATATGTTGTGCATCAGTAGGTTGCTTGTCTGGCAGGCTGTCGAGGTGGCGCCCTGATGAGATGGCCTGATGGAGAACACCACTTCTCATGTCGTGTCTCTACACTGCCTGTACCTCAAACCAGTGTCGCCATTTAAATAATGTATTTATTTGTTTGTTTTTTAATATACGTTTTTTTAAACGGTATGTTATTTGTTTTCACATTAAATGTATACAAGAAGTACACTACATCAACAGTCATGCTAACCCTTCCCTTAAACCTTCCCAGTATAGCAATGATGATGCTGCTGCTAAAATTAAAGTCAGAAAGACTGACTGACATGTGTTTGTTTTTGGAAATATTAGTTGAAAATCGCAACACATAGGGAATCGGCACCCAAGTGTCGTGATGGTATGGAATCGTCCCAGCCCTACCACTAGTCCTGTACCGTGAAACCAGTGTCTCCACTTGTCCCGTACTACGAAAACCGACGTCCCCCCCTTGTCCCCGAGAGAACAGCATCGACTGTGGCTGTTGCTCAGATACCAGCCAGGCCCAGCTGGAACATTCCTCAGATTGCTCCGAGACAGCGTGAGACCAGCGGAGCAGCCAAAGCACTTTTTTTTTTTTTTTTTTGTATCGAGGATTAACATGCTTCATTTTGTGCGTATGCGGGTTGGTGTGCGCGTGTCACCCGTGCACGCTGACCCATGCGGGGCCGAGCATATGCTCTCCTGGATCATGTGTTGCTGTTTGTGTACTGCCTGACTGCGGGGCCATGGTGAGTAAAAAAAACTGCAGGCTGTTTCCTGGTGACTCAGCCTGCGTGACGTGTTCCTTCCTGTCCCCCACCCTTGGCTGGAGGGTGAGGACAATGGACCAGGAAGTCCTTGCTCCATACCATAATATCCCTTATGTTTTGCTGGTCCAGCTGAGGGAAGTGCATCATGATGCCTTTACCACTTAGCATACTGTGACGGTACTGGCTCAAGTAACACTGATTGATTTCCATTTTATGATTTCTATTTTTGTAAATTAACGAATGAAATGAAGTGTAAATGAACCCCCTGTTTCAGGGACGTGTGTTATCCCCATGGTTACAATCCACGCTAACGTTTTGGCACTTTTTCTTTAAAGCTAGTACAGTCGTGTATGAGCGTTATAGTGAGCGATGTTGTATATGAAGTGGACCACACACACACACCCTCTCTCGGATGCAGACCTCCAAATCAACCACTGCCCAAACGGGATGGGCGCGCGTGCACGCACACACACACACACACACACACACACACACACACACACACACACACACACACACACACACACACACACACACACACACACACACACACACACACACACACACACACACACACACACACCGTGGCTTTATACTATAAGTATCCGAGGAACTTAACCCTCTCTCAGACGCGGCCATCAAACAGGAAAAAATGCATTTTACACCTGTTTTCTCTAAATGACGGTCTTTTAGTAACGGTGACAAAATGGCATAGATTACTATGTCATTACTTGTTACTAAAAAGATTTTGCTGTGACTGCCCCTTTAATGTATGTGTGTGTGTTAGTTCTGACCTAAATGTGGCTGTAGCATGTTCTCTTTCTCTCTCTCACACACACACATACACACACACACCGCCTGTGCAGTAAGTGTTAAAGTGATGTGTAAAGACAGCAGAGCCTGAGGTCTGGGCGGGGATCTGCCTGACACACACTCACTGTATTTTAACCTTCAGCTTGATGAACAACTACCATCTAAGATGCACAAATCTCTGTGTCTCTCTCCCCCTCTCTCTGTATCTCTCTCTCGCTCTGCCTGTCTCTCTCCCTACATCTCTCTCACACAGACACACACACCCACTCCCCCCTCTCATTTGTGTATTTATTTAAATAAATACACTGTTTATCTGTTTGTCTTACTCATGGTTTTGCTGTGTGTGTGTGTGTGTGTGTGTGTGTGTGTGTGTGTGTGTGTGTGTGTGTGTGTGTGTGTGTGTGTGTGTGTGTGTGTGTGTGTGTGTGTGTGTGTGTGTGTGTGTGTGTGTGTGTGTGTGAAATGAAGGCACAAATGGCTCAGCTTTCTCTTGCCTAATGTCCTGTGTGCATGCCCTCCATTTTATAAATGTTACTCACCCCTGCAAACCATCTCTCTCTCTCTTCCATATGCCCCGTGGACTGGCTGACTCCTGCTTCCACATCATCAGGAACCAATCCAAGGTAACATCCTGTCTGTCTGTTGCCCTGTCTGTCTGTTGGCCTGTCTGTCTGTCTGTGTAGTAATATGATTGGTGTGTTTTTAATGTCTTTCAGGTCTTTGCCTATGACTACTGTTTCTGGTCCATGGACGAAACGGACACGGATAAATTTGCAGGTTAGTTGATTTAAAATCTGGAGTGGTGTATTATTGTAGTGTGTAACAACAAACAAACAAATAATATTGCATCTGAAGCCTAAAAATAAGTGTGTGTGTGTTCTAGGTCAGGAGGTGGTTTTTCAGTGCCTTGGAGAGAGTCTCCTCCACAACGCTTTCCTGGGCTACAACGCCTGCATCTTCGCATATGGACAGACAGGTACTGACCGACTCTAGTCAGACACAGGTGCTGACCGACTCTAGTCAGACATAAGGGTACTACTACTGACCCTGCTCTAGTCAGACAGACTGATCGGACTCTAGTCAGACAGACGGGTACTAGGTAGGGATGGGCACGGTTATTTCCTTCCTTCTAAAGGGCTCAATAAATTGAACAAATGGGATTTGATTTCCTTATTTATTTGACTACTAGATGGAAAATGAATACATTTGTTTAATGAAGGCCGGATCACGGAAGCCCTTCAGGCTACATTATGAGTGCACTACACTTTTTTTTTTTTTTTTAGTTGGGTTATTCGGTTACTCAAATTTGTATTTATTTGAATATTGATATGCCTTCAAATGCCCATCCCTGGTACTAGGTACTGACCCTCCTCTAGTCAGAAAGATAGCTACTGACCCTGTTCTAGTCAGACAGACGGGTACCTACTGACCCCCTAGTCAGACAGACAGGAACTGACCTTCCTCCAGGAAGAGAACCGGTATTCAAGTGTGTGCGTGCGTGTTTAGGTTCCGGGAAGTCGTATACCATGATGGGTTCGGTGGAGAACCCTGGGCTGATCCCCCGGCTGTGCAGCGCTCTGTTCGACCGTACCCTGAAGGAGAAGCGCGAGGAGGAGAGCTTCACGGTGGAGGTGTCCTACATGGAGATCTACAACGAGAGGGTCCGGGACCTCCTCGACCCCAAAGGGTACGCACTCTCCTCCTTCCAGCACCCAGAGACACAAATGCAGCCATCTGCTGCTGCAACAAATATATTTAGTCTTCGTATTGAATGTCCAGGCTGTCTGTAACTTTGTGTTGTATCGCTGCTATCTTGACCAGGCGTCATGAGAATGAGACCCCATGTCTCAATGCTGACCTGCCTAAATGAAGGTTAAATGCTTGTGTAATTCGCCAGCTTGTACACAGTAAAATATTTCATTTTGAAGGTTAAACATGTTTATTTATTTTCATTTATGGTGAGATACAACCCTTTGATTTTCCACAAAATATTTCACTACTTGTCTTTCCAACTAATTTACAATTTATTTGACAAAACTAAACATTTAGAATGGAACAAGATGGGACCTCCAGATGTTGTTGCTGACCTGTATAACCTTAATGGACTAATTTATCAGAAACTTCTTGTGTTAAAATCCAAGAAGCTTCGAGCTGCAGGGTTCATGTCCAGCGGGTCAGCAGTAAATCTACACCCCGGGCATCTGGCCACTGGCTGACCCTAGGCTCCCCAACCCTGACCCCTGACCCCAGTAAAAGTGTCTATAAACAGCAGACCATCTGAGGGCAATGTGGCGTCTGCTGTTGACGGGGAAACCATGAAGCTCTCTGCACTGGCATGAGCTAGCGGGGGGGTGTCTTAAGTCCTTGCAGAACAGACACTGATTGGGTGTGTGGCTGGGTTAGACACTGTTCTGCACTTACTTGGTCCTACATAGTACAATCACTGCAGTATGGACTTTCGTAATGGTCCTACTATCATTGCAGTATATGGACCACATTGTAGACGGGAAAGAAGCAATGGTTTCTGTTTATGGTTCTAATTGAAGGACCATGGTTCTACATTGTTGAGTGTATGAGGGCTTGCTGTGTAATGCTGCCGTTGTAATGTAATTTCGCTTCCTGTAGATATATCGTAAAATCTCCCGGTGCACTGCCCACCACCACAGATTCTTCAAGGCCTTGTCCTTGGCTGAGGCCCCCCAGTGGTCAGACCCCTCCTACTCACTAGACTGATTCTGTAGTCAAGCAATTTCGAATACTTTAATGTTTATAGCCCTTAATCACATTTACAGTCTCAAGGGGCTGCAAAGGCCACATTTTTATGACACTAAGAGCAAGGAAAAACGAATCATCAACGAAGAAACCTTGAGAAGGAATGCAGTAAGAGGGATTCCTCCTTCCAGGGATGGTTATGAGTGCAATGGGTGCCATAATGGTAGCACAACAAGCTAAAAGCTTTAATAAAATTAAGTTGTTAGAAAATGAGTACTGTCCATGACCATCTCTCCTTGTGTGTCTGTGTCTGTGTATTAAATACCAGGAGCAGACAGACGTTAAGGGTTCGGGAACATAAGGTTCTTGGACCTTATGTGGACGGCCTCTCCCGCCTTGCTGTGGCCTGCTACAAGGTAACGCACATGTACATAACACACGTACACACAAATACAAACACACACACATGTATACACAAATACGCACACATACATGTCCACACAAATACACAGCTACATCTGTTTTCTTTGTTTTCTTTTTTTTTAAAAGTTGTGGTGGTGGTGATGATGATTTTTTGACAGGACATTGAGTCTCTGATGTCGGAGGGGAACAAGTCTCGAACGGTCGCCGCCACCAACATGAATGAGGAGAGCAGTCGCTCCCACGCCGTTTTCAACATCATCCTCACGCACACTCTTATCGACCTGCGGTCTGGGGTAACAAACACACACACACACACACACACACACACACATACACACATGCTTATAGACTTGCAGTTTGGGGTAACACACACACACGCTTATAGACCTGTAGTCTGGGGTAACACACACACATGGTTAGAGACCTGTAGTTTGGGGTAACACACACACACACACACTTATAGACCTGTAGTCTGGGGTAACACACACATGCTTATAGACTTGCAGTCTGGGGTAACACACACACGCTTATAGACCTGCTGTCTGGGGTAACACAAACACACACAGAAGCTCTGAGACCATGCAGTGTGTGGTAGAGGGCTGCATTGGGATTGGGTCCCTCTGGGTCCCGCGGGACCCAACTAAAATCTCGCGGGAGCGGGCGGTGTGAGCTTTGCTGCGGGCGGCGAAAAAAAACACTGCGGGATCGGGACCTAGCATAGCGACACGATGTCGATAAATGATGTGGAAAAAAAGAAATGAAAACAATGAAATAGGAGTGCTATTCCTGACCAGTGCGTCAAAAGACATGCATGTCTTTTGACGCACTGGTCAGGCCTATTAATAGCCTATAAAATTACGTGTTTTCTCCTGCGGGACGGGAGAAGACACAAAATCAATGCATTTCTATTACTGTGCGGGCATACATTCTCAAAGTTTTGCGGGTGCGGGCGGGAGTGGACATACACATTGCGGGAGCGGGCGGGAGTGTAACACACACGTTGCGGGGGCGGGCGGTAATGGTCAGAAATTCTGCGGGAGCGGGATGAAGAAAACAGTCCCGCGCAGGGCTCTAGTGTGTGATATAACACACACTGGGGTAACACACATACATAAAGATGCTTAGAGTCCTGCAATCAGGGATAACACGCGCACACAGAGAAAACTTCAGTCTGGGGTAATACACACACACAGGCACGCATGGACGCAAGCGCACACACAAACAGAAAGACCTGAACTGTTTTGTGGCACACTATCTCGCTCTCTTGTACTCTGGTTTCCCTGGCTCCCAGCCAAATTGGTTAACTGCCTGTTAATAATTTACCTAACTGTCAGTCACCTGATGCAGGACTGGTTAGTCTGCATGTTTCTACACTAAGTTTTTGTCTGCCGTCATACTTTATTAATCTAGGTATTTATACATCTATATATTCTATCTATCGTCTATCCAGTCACATGACCTGTTTCTGTACGTACAAGTCACATGACTTGTCTTTTACGTCCGTGTTCATTCAATACCATTTGTTATTCAGCCATGAAGTTACCCATTCAGCCAGTGCAGCCCTGGTTAAAAATAAACTTGCTTCGTGGCTGTCTTGACATCCTGTTGGTTATTCAGCCAGCTGGAAATCTAGCTCTTATGACTTCAGTGGTGCACTGGAAACCAGCAGCTCTAGTTTTCAAGTTGATGTTGATGAAGTCTGACTAAGCTAGGTTCTGGCTTGTCTGTTGAGTCCACTTTCTGTATGCAGACTTGGTGTCAGAATCATTAGAGCGCTGGTAGAAGTGGGGGAAATCTCTTGGACGAGTTCAGCCAGGTCAGACTCTCTGACCTTGAGTGCCCTCTGGTGGCTGGTCCAGGCAACACAGCTGACATGTAAATAATGTTGACATGGCAAAGAGCTCTGCAGAGCTGGGGTCAGTGCCAACACATTATCTTTATATATATATATATATATATATATATATATATATATATATATATATATATATATATATATATATATATACACACACACATATACACACACACACACACACACACACACACACACACACACACACACACACACACACACACACACACACACAAAACAGTTTGAGTTATGGTAAACACAAAGCTAGTCTTTTGGTTTAATCAGTCAGTAGCAGTAAGTTATAGGTCTTTGAATAGCGATTCTAACTAAATACATCCAAGGTGGGAAGTCCTGGGGTACGCTAGGTTGGGAGTAGGGAGGACAACACTTTCTGTTGTGCTATCTGTTACCTCCTCTCCTTGTGATGTCATAGCCTCTCCGCCGCCTCCTCTCTCCTTGTGATGCCATAGCCTCCTAGCTCCTCAGCTTTCATACTCCCTCTGCACCCTACTTTGTATGATGTCATGGCCTTCCACTGGTCACTGTGGTGAGAACTCTCTGCTTCCTGCTCATGCCATATCCTCTCCATGCTCTGTTTTCACATCACTTTCCAACCGTCATCTCCCCTCTACATTAATCCTGCTGACATTAGATCCTACTAAGAACACTTTGTACATGATCAGGTTACTGACTGGCAGACTGATTGTCTCCATCTGTCTCTCTCTCTCTCCCTGACGATCTCTCCCTGACTTTGTCTGTCTGTCGGTCTGTCTCTCTCTGCAGACAAGTGGGGAGAAGGTCAGTAAGCTGAGTCTGGTGGATCTGGCTGGCAGTGAGAGAGCAGCCAAGACCGGAGCCGGGGGAGACCGACTCAAAGAGGGCAGCAACATCAACAAGTAGGCTGACTGACATGGGAAAATAACACGCACGCACACACACATGCACACACACATATATTCAGATAAATTGCCCATAAAGGAATTGATATTATAAATACTCTTGATGATGAGACATTGCTGTGTCTTTGTCAGGTCCTTGACCACATTAGGCTTGGTGATCTCAGCGTTGGCTGAACAAGGAGCAGGAAAGAACAAAAACAAGTTTGTCCCCTACAGAGATTCTGTTCTCACATGGCTACTGAAGGTACACACACACACACACTCCTGAAGATGTCTCTTCACGCTTTTCACACGGCGGTCTCAACGTTAAACCCCTACGGTCTCCCTCCCTTCCTTTCTCCAGGACAGCCTGGGCGGCAACAGCCGGACAGCGATGGTCGCCACAGTGAGCCCGTCCGCGGACAACTATGACGAGACGCTATCAACGCTGCGCTACGCCGACCGCGCCAAGAGCATTGTCAACCACGCTGTGGTGAACGAGGACCCCAACGCCCGCATCATCCGAGAACTGCGGGAGGAGGTGGAGAAGCTCAGGGACCAGCTTACCCAGGCAGAGGTGAGGGGTTAGATGGGGTTGGGGTTTATCACAGCAGGCCCCTTCGGAGTCTCTGGGCTTTATTTGAAGTGGAGATCTGAGGGTTTAGGATGGTGTACAGCTGGCTGGGGTCCCGGGGCCAGAGGACGATGCCAAGCTTCAGTTGTTTTAAACCCACAAACTAAAAGACACATGGGATGGGGCTCACTGATTCCTGTTTCTTACATCGCTCTTCTCTTCTTGCTCCTCTCCTCTCTCCTCGCTTTTCTGATCCTCTCCTCTGTCCTCTTTTTTCTTATTTTTCCTCTCCTTTCTCCTCCCCTCTCATCTCTTTTTTCCTCCCCTCTCATCCCTTTTCCCCTCTCCTCTCTACTCTCTCCTCCCCTCCTCTCCTCTCTCATCTCTTCTCTTCACCTCTCCGTCCTCCTTCCTTACAGTCTTTGAAGGCTCCAGAGTTGAAGGATCGTCTGGAGGAGTCTGAGAAGTTGATCCAGGAGATGACTGTCACCTGGGAGGAGAAACTCCGCAAGACGGAAGAGATAGCTCAGGTAATACACAAACCCTAACACTCGCACTATCAATAATGCACACAAATGCACTTTTTATTGTCTATTTAATACAGACAATATATTTTTTATGTTTGTTTTAATTTAATATTTTATATCCATTAAGTAGTCGACCCTTGCCATGTTGCAGGAGTTTATTGTCCAGAATGGCCCCATAGGGTATGTTGTGAATTTGATACTTTGACTTTAACAAGTGGAGACGGAAACTAACAGGTAGACAAACAATTTCTAGGGCTGGCACAATACTTGGGTGCTGATTCGATATGTATTGCGATTCTCTAAGTATTGCAGTATACAAGTCCATGGGAAAAAGTTTAATCATACACTTCTAGAGACTTTTTATCATGGGGCATATTTCCAAAAACTTATTTCAGCAGCATCATTGCTGTACTGGGGGGATTTAAGGGAAAGTAACATGCTACTGTTGATGGAGTGTACTTCTTTTATGCATTTAATGTGAATATTTGTGTGTGTGTCTGTGTAGGAGCGTCAGAGACAGTTGGAGAGTCTGGGAATCTCTCTGCAGTCCTCTGGGATCCGAGTGGGAGACGACAAGTGTTTCCTGGTCAATCTGAACGCTGATCCGGCTCTCAACGAGCTGCTGGTGTACTACCTAAAGGTAGAGTCCTCCCGGTCTCTCACAGCTGCTCCTTGTGTTTAGCAGCATCGTCGAGTGGTTAGAGTGTCTTGACTCCCAGCCGAAAGGTTTTTGGGTTCAAACCCCTGTGTCTACACTCCTTGAGCTTCTAACCCCTACCTGCTCATGAATGACATGCATCTGAAAAAAACAGTAAACAGTAATATGCATCTAGTAAACAGTAAATAATGATTAGGTACAGGGCTCAAGTGTGTGTGTCTGACTGTCTGTATGTGTGTTCTAGGAGCATACCAAGGTGGGCTCGGCTGACTCCCAGGACATCCAGCTGTGTGGAATGGGCATTCAGGCTGAACACTGCGTCATCGACATCACCACAGATTGGGCCGTCGTCCTCACACCTTACAGCAACTCCCGGTATGACGATACTTCCGGGTTTGCTGTTCTACAGAACCACCTTATGATCCACTGGACTGGACCACTGACAGAGGGCAGCAACTGATTTGATGTGTGTTTATAAATGTGTGTATGTGTGTGTGTGTGTGTGTGTGTGTGTGTGTGTTTTGTTTGTTTCTGCAGCACATGTATCAATGGCTCGCCCGTCACCAATGCTCAGCCGCTTCACCATGGTGACAGAATCCTGTGGGGTAACAACCACTTCTTCAGGTATGAAGTGGTAACCCTGTTGAGCCAACCACCAGTCACTATGGTAACCCTGTTAAGCTGACAACCAAGACGACCACCAATTATTCTTATAACCATTTTAAGCTAACCACCAGTCACTATGGTAACTCTGTTAAGCTAACCACCAGTACCTCTGCTTACCCTGTGATAACTGTGTGTTAACCACTTCTTCAGGTACATCACCAGGTATTTCAGTATGTCAATCCCATCAAAAGCCCTATATATACATCCGTCATTAGTGTCTGACAACAAACCTTCCTTCCTTTCTTGCTTCCTCCAGGATAAACCTGCCCAAGCGGCGATCCCGTGGGGCTGAGGAAGAGGAGGGCGAGGGGGGTCAGATGAAGAACAGCGGCAGCAGTGAGCAGCTGGATGCGGACGCGGACTCGGCCAGCGAAGTCTCCAGTGAAGTCAGCTTCTCCTACGAGTTTGCCCAGACGGAGGTGATGATGAAGGCCCTAGGCAACAACGGTAAGAAACACCTGCATTAGTGTCTGCCTGTCTGTCCATTTCTGTCTTTCTGTCCATGTCTGCTTGTCCATGTCTGTCTTTGTCTCTGTCCATGTCTGTCTGTCTTTCTGTCAGTGTCTATCTGTTCGTGTCTGCAATTTAGTAGCCTTGACCATGATAGCCCTCACTTCAAAACAGCATGACATAATTTCCCCAGTCATGCACCACGCACAGATTAAATGATCTTGTTTTACTTATCTTATATCAAAATGCACCTTTTTTTAACAAACACTTGACTTAGGTTTTGACTTGGTGGTAGGCATAACAATCCAATCGTGTAGTCAGATCTACTTTGAAAGTAAGCAGAACCAATTAAATATCGAATGGTCGACTCGTAAGTACATCACACGGGATGTACTGCTCAGTAAGGCAGGACATCTGATTTCCTCCTTTACTTGGAAATAAATCACATTATAGAAGTTAGATGCAGGGAGAACGCTGTCTGATGCTTTATCGACGATCACTACTGGCAGTGGCAGTATAGCATCATAATGCAATTCATTCGCTGTGTTAGTCTTTCACTTTTATAGCCATAAAACAATGGAACAATAACAACACAAAACGTTCTCCCGTCTAATAAAACATTGGATACTCACACGGCAAACTTGCACACATTTGTAAATTAGCGTTGTTGTTGGGGGTACATTACATGTCTCCTTGGTGTATATAAGGTTGATGTTCTTTTTACATTGCCCCTGTTCAAATAAAGAAACTCATAATGTTGACACTCCCTGTCTGCTCCAGACCCCATGCAGGCCGTCCTGCAGTCCCTGGAGCGGCAGCACGAGGAGGAGAAGCGCTCGGCTCTGGAGCGCCAGAGGCTCATGTATGAGCAGGAGCTCCAGCAGCTCCGCCGCAGGCTGCACCCCGACCGATTGTCGGCCCAGGGAGGAGCCCCTCAGCCCGGGCAGGCTGGCCAGCCCGGCCAGCCCGGTCAGGGCCTACAGTCCCACCACCGCAGCCTGGAGAGACTCAGCATTGGGGGCATGTCCCACTCCACCAGCGCCCAGAGCAGGCTGAGACAGTGGAGCGAGGAGAGGTGAGTGAGATTGGCCGTCAATTATTACTAATTGCTGATGTTGTTTATATCACAATAGTGTTGATGACATTATTGTTCACTGCGCTTGATGCTCGTGTTGCACCCTGGCAGAACAAACAATAAAGTCATAAAGTACTCTGAATCTCAACCTGAAACAAATGTATAGATAAAATATAAGATGAGATAATACTTTATTGATCCCAGACCAAAACCACCAAAATCCAATCAAGACGGAGAGTGAGAGACAAATGGGAGACAGAGATTCAACAATGAATACTGGATTCATAAGAATTACTACAATTAATCCTTCCTTCATTCCTCCCCTCACTGATCCCTCTATTATTTTCATTCCCCCAGAGAGGCAGTGCTGACGCGTAGCCTGCGGCGTCTGAGGGAGCAGATCGTCAGAGCCAACCTGCTGGTTCAGGAAGCTGGCTTCATCGCAGAGGAGCTGGACAAACTCACCGAGTACCGGGTCACCTTGCAGATCCCCGCAGCTAACCTCAATGCTAACCGCAAGGTAAAAGACACACAGCAAAACTGAAGGATTTAATGCAACCACAAGCTCTAATGCACGTAAATGGTAAATGGGCGACACTGGCTCAGGAGGTAGAGCAGGATGTTTGGCAACCGGAAGGTCGCTGGTTCGATCCCCGGCTCCTAGATGTGTCGAGGTTGCCCTAAGCAAGACGCCTGACCCTAACTGCTCCTGATGAGCTGGCTGGCGCCTTGCATGACTGACATCGCCGTCTGTCTATAAATGTGTGTATGAATGGGTGAATGGGAGAATGTGAGACACTAGCCATGACTAAGGTCACTAGCCATGACTAAGGTCATGGCTAGTGCTAACCATAAGCTATAGAACATATATACAGCTCAATGCCAGTGGCATTCTATTACTAATACACACACACACCACATCCCCAACCTTATGCTAACTTAGTAATAATTAACACACTCGCATATACAGTAATACGTTTACACAGTAAATCTCATTGCTACCCACTTGGTAACGGGTATAGTGCATGCAGACATACACACACACAAAACATATATTCAAACGGCTCTATAAATGTGTGTGTGTGTAGCGTGATGCGGTGCTGAGCGAGCCAGCAGTCCAGGTTCGGAGGAAGGGCCGGGCAAAGCAGATCTGGACTCTGGAGAAGATGGAGAACCGCTTGGTGGACATGAGGGAGCTCTACCAGGAGTGGAAGGACTACGACGACGACAACCCTGTGAGTTACCTTGACAACCCACCCGGTATGCCCCGACAACCATGCTCAATATAACATCTCGGTGACCATGATAACAAGCCACTCTGTAACCTTGACAACTCATTCAGTCACCACAACAAACTTGTGAGTCACCATCACCACCCTTTCAGTACCCATGACAACCTAGTGAGTTATCCACGGAGAAGTGGATGATTTGGTGATTGTGTAAGAGGAGCATTTCCAAGAATGCCTTTGACTCTCTTTATCTCTCTCCCAGGTGATGCGTTCGTACTTGCGGCGGGCCGACCCGTTCTTCGACGAGCAGGAGAACCACAGTCTGATTGGCGTGGCCAACGTCTTCCTGTCCTGTCTCTTCTATGACGTCAAGCTGCAGTACGCCGTTCCCATCATCAACCAAAAGGGGGAGGTATGGTCTATACACACACACACACACACACACACACACACACACACACACACACACACACACACACACACACACACACACACACACACACACACACACATACACACACACAAAATACTACTAATAAATACTTTTCCTTTTATTCTCTATACTTTATTTACGTTATGTGAAATGTGTTGCATTACAGTGGTGATGGGAAAAATGAGAAAAATACTGAAAATGGTGGTGGTTACCTTAATATTTATCTACTTATCTTATCTTATCTTACCTTATCTACTCTTTACTAACGTCAAGTAACCCCTGGTTCCTGTCGGTCAGGTGGCCGGGCGACTCCACGTGGAGGTGATCCGTGTGGCGGGGGGGTTCGAGGACGGCGTCGCTGGGGGTGAGGACGGAGATAGCAGCCCTGACATGGACAACCAGGACCGCAAGCTAGTCTGCATGGTAAGTTCACTCACTCACTCACTCACTCACTCACTCACTCACTCTTACACACAGTAAACACACACCGACACTCGGGCTGCATGATTATGACAAAAATTATCATTGCGATTATTTTGCCGGATATTGTGATTATTCATTACAATTAACAGATTATCGATTCAATTAATGTTCTGTGGCACCTACTGTATATAAAAAAACAATAATAAAGCAATTACTGACTTGTAATGGTTTGTAATTAAGATTTTAATGTAACAGGCGCACAATTTATTGATGCTTTTAAAAATTTTATATACATTTCTTAATGCATGAATTGCAACCTTTCACGGTTAGCTAATTGCAGAGGCCAAAATCGTGATTACAATTAATATGCAATTAATTGTACAGCCCTAACCAACACATGTACTCATTCTGAAAGATATCATGGCTAGCTACCTCTGGTCTTTGGCCTGCCTCTCTGTGTTCGACCTTTGACCCGTGTGATGTGTTGCAGCTGAAGATCCTGCAGGCCACGGGGCTGCCCCAGTACCTCTCCAACTTCGTCTTCTGCCAGTACTCCTTCTGGGACCAGCCAGAGCCCATCATCGTGGCCCCCGAGGTGGACACATCCACCTCATCCCCCGGGGCCAAAGACCCCCACTGCATGGTGGTGTTTGACAGCTGCAAGGTTGGGACATGTGTGTGTGTGTGTGTGTGCGTGTGCGGCAAGATAAACTCCACACTACATTTAGAAAGTTTCCCCGTTGCCATGTTGTTACTAAGATCGTCTCTATTTACCGGAGTAATATGGTAACATTGCCTTGTTGTTACTAAGATCGTCACTATTTACCGGAGTAATATGGTAACGTTGCCATGTTGTTACTAAGATCGTCTCTATTTACTGGAGTAATAAGTTAACATTGCCATGTTGTTACTAAGTTTCTCTCTATTTACTGGTACTAGAGAAAAGGATGAAAAAGAAATCAAGAAACGATGACATCCTTACAATCCAAAGACCATCCGGTTTAGGGAGACTTTTTTTTATGTTTTGGTAATGTTTTGCCCCCCAACCGTCTACCTCCACACAAAGAGCACATTATGACTCATTTACAGAGGTATACAGTTGGAGGGCATATTTTTATCTTGGTATCTTAGTTTTGACTGTGTCCTTGTGTCTGAGCCAAAGGTTTTGTTTAGTTGCTTTGATTCATGTTTTTTATCTTGGCATCACTGTTGGCAATCTTCAATAAGACATTATGGACCTCCGTTATTGAGCCGTTGGGCATTAAAATGGGAAGTACTAGATGGGTTCTGGTGTAAGACTGCTGTCTGTGTGTGTGTGTGTGTGTGTGTGTGGTGTAGGAACTAGCTGTGTCAGTAACGGAGGAGTTCATCGAGTATCTGACAGAGGGAGCCGTGGCCATCGAGGTGTATGGGCACAGGCAGGCCGACCCAGCCAGGAACCCAGCTCTCTGGGACCTCAGCATCATCCAGGCCAAAACCCGAACACTGAGAGATCGGTACATGCACACACACGCACACACATAAAGACTCACTCACTCACTCATACACACATAAAGACACACACACACACACACACACACACACACACACACACACGTACACACACACATACACACAAATAAAGAGACACACACACACACACATCAGGGCTCCAGAGTGCGACCATTTTGGTCGCACATGCGACCAAAAATCTGTCGAGTGCGACGAAACATTTTCATTGGTCGCACCGGTGCGCCTGACATTAAGCAGGTCCGTCTGTGTGGAGCGTTATTTTGTTTCCCCACCCGCGTTCTGTGAAGACGTGCCCCTACTCTGCCTCTGATTGGCTCTGACCCTGATATTGTTTTTCGGTGAATGCGGTCCCGGTCCGATCTCAATGACTCGGACTCGGGCCGTTCAAGGCTTTTTTTTACTGATCGGTAACGGCTACATTGAGCATGAACCTAAGCCTGATCCTTTGTTTTGTCAGCTGTCACACGTGTCATAAACAGATGTAACAACTATAAGGCAGGACAGGATATATATATATATATATATATATATATATATATATATATATATATATATATATATATTATAAGCAGTGTTACATTTTTTTAACAAGAGCTACCTTTTACTAAATTTTTAATTTAAGTCCCAGATCATCCATATGAAAAAGAACGGGTTAAATGTAAATCCGCTTTGAAAAAAAGATGTCTGTTCAAGGCAGTGCACACTTTTGTTAAGTTATTTGAGTTTGATTTATTTATTTGAGTTTGTCAAGCACTTAAAACATCACAATTGAGGTTATTGTGATTTCTTGTTTGTACAGTGATTTAAAAAAAAAAAACATTTATCTACACCTTTATTCCTGTTTACAATAATTTACATAATGTGTTAAGAAATTACCAATGTGTATGGAACTGACAAAACGCTTCAAATGTATTATTGCGGAGGCAAAAGGCGTGGTGAACATTTTTGGGTGCACCTAAATTATGTGCTGGTGCACCTAAATGAAAAAGTTAGGCGCACCAGTGCAACCAATGTAAAAAGTTAGTCTGGAGCCCTGCACATAAAGAGAGAGAGACACACACAGACACAAATAAAGAGACACACAAAATCTGCCTGGAATTCAGACCTCACAAGTGTCTTGTGAGCTCAGAAGTTGTCCTCTCTCCACCTGGTTAACGTTCGGCATGTTGTTGTTGGCCCCTGCAGATGGAGTGAAGTAACGCGACGTCTGGAGCTGTGGGTTCAGATCCTGGAAATCAACGAGCAGGGCGAGTTCGTCCCTGTGGAGGTGGTGCCCGCCAAGGACGTGTGCACCGGAGGGATCTTCCAGCTCAGACAGGTGACTTCCCAAACCTTTCTACTGGTGTGTGTGTGTGTGTGTGTGTTTGTGTTTGTGTGGTGATGCACGGCAACCAGTATGCGCCAGAACGCTCACCACACACTGGCTCTCACAGTGGAGAGGGGAGATATGATTAGATTAGGGGGCCATGTTGGTACAAGAGCCAAGTTGGGAATTTGGCCCCGTCAGCACCCCTACTCTTGCATCCACACAGTCTATTGTCCCATAGTTTGCACATTTTATGTTTTTCACTTGTTTCCGCTCATTCTGCTTTTTCCATCTGTTTTTTTGTAATGTTTACTTGTCGTTTCTTAGTTTGTTGTTTCCTTTCCATAATCGTCGCCACTCTCCATATTTCATGTTACCGCTCACATAGTCACTATACAATTGTGCAGGCCAGCAAATTTACCTGTGAGAGCCTGTGAACCTGTGACTCAAGCCACGTTTTGTTTTCCCCCCTCCCAGGGCCAGTCTCGGCGTATCCAGGTGGAAGTGTGCTCGGTGCAGGACTCTGGCACCATGCCCCTGATCGCTGAGCTCATTCTGGCTGTGTCCGTGGGGTGCGTGGAGATCCAGCCCGCAGCCAACCAGGGCTTCCCCCAGGACCGGGACGACATGGACAGTTACCAGGTATCTGACCACCGAACCCCTGGAAATCGCCATTTTTAAAACAGATAGTTCCGGTCCTTTATTTTGATTTGGCTCAAAGCCGTTGTCTATAAACACACACACACCTGTGACTGCATAACAAATCATTTTAGTATTAATGCACCTGTATGCTAAAGCCTTATGCTGGTCTGTGTTGCTTGGCAACCATTTTTCTGTCTTAAGGAACTGTATTGCTTGGCGGAAGAATGATGATTTGTTTTCAATAAATCACTGTTTATTTTGTGAAATCTAGGTAGGTAGTCACCGTTATAGTAACCGTTTTATCGTGTCGTGCCTAACAACGCTCTCTAGCTGTTCTAAAATCACTGTAAACCATGGCCTCTGGTCGATTATTGCTTAAATCTGACCCCCACTTAGCTTTAGACCAGACACCCAGTCAGGTCTCCATTCATTGTTTCTTGAGTGTGGTTGGTCTATTCTGTTAGCAATAGCCCTGTGTTTTGATGCAGATGATGTTGTGATAAATAGTGGGCGTATGTTGCAGCCACAGAGAAAAAAACGTACAAAATGTCTTGATATTTTTTTCTTCTTACATTTCTGTTCATGATCTTGTGTGTGTGTCTGTGTGGTAGGACCGGGACCTGGAGCGGTTAAGGCGCCAGTGGCTCTCTGCCCTCACCAAGAGACAGGAGTATCTCGACCAACACCTACAGGCCATTGTCACCAAGACGGGTAACACATTTTACACACTTCCTGTGTGTGTGTGTGTGTGTGTGTGTGTGTGTGTGTGTGTGTGTGTGTGTGTGTGTGTGTGTGTGTGTGTGTGTGTGTGTGTGTGTGTGTGTGTGTGTGTGTCAATAGTTTGCATATATGTGTGGGTATACAGTGTATGTACTACTAATATGTTTGTGTGTACAATGTTTGTATATATTTGTGTATATGTTCGTGGATGTAATGTTTGAATATATTTCTATAATGTTTGTACATACTTCTGTGTGTGTGTGTGTGCGTGTGCGTGTGCGTGCGGGAAGCAGAGAAGTGTGAGGACGACATGGAGAGAGAGGCCCAGCTGCTAGAGTGGCGTCTGACCCTTACGGAGGAGCGGAATGCGGTCTTGGTGCCCTCTGCTGGCAGCGGTATCCCTGGCGCCCCCGCAGAGTGGTACGTTCTAGGTCCCACTCTGAGGTCCTGTGGCCAGTGGGCTTGTGATTTGGCTAGTACTCTTTTGTTAGTTCTAGGGTGTCCGCTAGCCATTTTTTTAGCCGGCCAATGTGGCCAAGAAGATTCTATTTTAATGGCCAAATGTAAAATCACGTGCGTGTGTAATGATAGGCCTATGTGCATATTGTTGTGCAATGTTGGAATATAATAATAGGCATTATAATTATTATTATTATAGGCTATAATTATATAATTATATGAAAGAACGAATAATAATTTCATAGGCTATATTGTACCTTCTGAAAGACACATTTGTCAACACTGATGCACATATAATGATATGAACGAACGAATAGTAACGAATCAAGCAGCTGAGAACTACCCAGTGTCTACCCAGATGTATGATTACTATCTATCCATCATACATCTGGGTGGACACTCCTACTTGTGATGTCACTAGAGGCTAGTCACATGCCAATTTTGAAATGGCTTGTGGACTTGGCTAATAATACTCACCAATACTCTGGTGGTAAAATAGGGGCCCTTTATCAATCCTATGTTTTTTGCAGGGTACCCCCTCCTGGGATGGAAACCCACACCCCTGTCCTCTTCCTGGAGCTCAGTGGTACGTATGTTCATGGGTTCTAGGCCCATACAGAGCCCCTAATAGGCTGGTTGGACTAAAGGCTATTGGTACAACTCTAACTCCGCTAACTGTGTCTCTGTCCCTTTCTCCTGTTTCGTCTGTTTCTACTGTGTGTGTGTGTGTGTGTGTGTGTGTGTGTGTGTGTGTGTACAGCCGATGACCTAAGCTCTCAGGACCAGATGTCGGCGCCAGAGGCTGGCGGTTTGGATGCTACGCTGTGTGGAGAGGATGAGGACGACTTTTTCGACCTGCAGATCGTCAAACACTACGATGAAGAGGTCAGCACCCCATGTATCTTATCCGTGCGTTTTTGCATACGTGTGGGTCCAACATGTGGTGCCCAGTGTGCATTGGCCATATAATAGACCAGAGGTTCCCAACCTTTCTCGGCCCATGACCCCATTTCTAGCTCTGAAAATGTTAGCGACCCCAACTCTGCCGGTAATATCGATGTCCCGGTGAACTTAATCGCATCGCTCTACTACACACTAAGGGATTAGTAGTAGTTTGCACATGGCTATAAAACATGAGGTAGTCAGTTTGTACATACTGGATGTCTGACACCTTTTAAAAGATTGGTTAAAATGGATCATCAAATATCTATAGCTTAAGTCAACACTCTCCTGCGACTCCATATGCATATCGGGGTTCCTGACCTCAAGGTTGGGAACCACTGGTTTAGAGGAGGTTGAGGCCCATGTCCAATGATGACGAAAATCCATTGCATCCAAGAAGAAATAATACAAACTTTATTGATTCATTCCAAAATGATATTGGCAGTTGCGCACATACGCAAACAAGGATCAAAAAGATAACATCACCAAAGATTTCTCCCTCCACAATGACTAAATTATGTTTCCTATATCACATGATCCACATTCAACATTCAAGACCAACCAAGTTCTACATGTAGTTGATGTTCTTCATCTTCCATCCATCTATTTACTTTAACCATATAGAGACTTAAACATCTATACAATAACTCAATTAATCTAGAACTGAATCTTTACATAATAATAATAATAAAAATAGAAATTCCAAAAATGCATAATTCATGAAACTAGGATATGGCCCCAACAACGTGCGTCTTGTGTGTGTGCAGGGTCCAAAATTAACTTTTAGAATGATGTCTTTTTACCTGACTGAGTGGACAAATCTACCGGCCAAGCAATTGTTTTAATATGTAAGCCTGAATTTGTTTAACTGCCAGATGGTCAAATCTGTCGCTGGAAGGTGTTCATTTTGATGTGTTTGTGTGTGTGTGTGTGTGTGTGTGTGTGTGTATGTTTGTGTGTGTGTGTGTGTGTGCGCGCGCCATGTGTCACTAAACCGTGTGCCTTGTGTCCAGGTGAGGGCCGAGGCTTCTTGGGACTCCACGGTCCACGAGTGTGCCCAGCTGAGCCGGGGGGGCGGGGCGTGTCCGGAGCAGCGTGTGTACCTGACGCTGCGCGTGGCCGTGCAGCTCAGCCACCCCGCCGAGATGCAGCTGGTGCTGAGGAAGCGCGTGTGTGTCAACGTGAACCCGGGGCGCCCGGGCTTCGCCCAGAACCTGCTGAAGCGCATGTCCACGCGCAGCTCCATCCCCGGCTGTGGGGTCACCTTCGAGGTGGTGTCCAACATTCCCGGGGTGAGACATGGCCGGTTCCGATTCCTTACATTTAGCAGACGCTTTTGTCCAAAGTGACTTACAATAAGTACATTTTTCAGTTGAAAGTACAACAACAATACAGTACTACAATAGTCGGTACAGTAGACGGGCGGCAGTAGCTGTCAGTTCACCTCCTGGGTGCTGCTGCTGAGTTGCCCTTGAGCAAGGCCCTTAACAAAACCACTCCAGTGGAGCTGCTCAGTAGCTGGCAGTAAAAACTGTGGTTGTACTGGGCAGCTTCCAGGTGTGAGTGTGAATGTGATCAGGGCGTTCCTGGAAAAGAGAGCCTCGCTCTCAGTGAACCTACCCTGAATAAATAATGGTTAAAAAAAAAAAAAAAAAGGATGTCAATATATAGATATATCATAATGTCCCTTCTTTCTGTCTCTCTTCTCTGTATCTCACCATGTCTCTCTCGTTCTTTCTTTCTTTGCGTCTCTGCCTCTCTGTCTCTGCCTCTCTCGCTCTTTGTCTCTCTCTCTCTACTTCTCAGGACGCCCTGGGTTCAGAGGACAGGGAGATGTTGGCTCGTCAGGCCACCAGCGCTCAAAACACGGAGACATCTGAGAACGAGGCGGCCATCGAGAAGTACCTGCGCAGTGTTCTGGCTGTGGAGAACATCCTCACCCTAGACCGTCTCAGACAGGTATACACACACACACACACACACACACACACACACATGACACAGACACACACACATACACACACACGACTTACAATATTACAACACACACAACTTAAAATACTACAACACACAGACAACTTACAATATGACAACACACTCAAACACGACTTACAATATTACAACAGACACACTAAATGCCTAACTACACCCCTATATGATGAGACTAGACATTCATCATCTGTCATCTACGATAACATGTGAAATGTATAGAGTTTGTATGCTAATATTTATGCTTTTTGTGTGTGTGATAGGAAGTAGCAGTGAAGGAGCATCTTGCTGGCAGAGGGAGGGGTAACAGAAGGAGTCTCAGTTCCCCATCAGTTCACAGGGTAAAACCCCTCAACTATTACTACAATACAACACAGTACCCTGTTATACAGCATTAAATACTACAATACAATACAGTACCTTGTGATACATCGTGCGTGCATGTGTGAGCTAATTGCTGTGTTGTCTTTGCAGCTGTCTGGAAGCAGACAGGACCTGTCTTCGACCTGCCTGGTGGACGACAACAAGGTAGCTAGTCTTTATTCACCTTCCCTGTATTAGTAGACAATGTGAAACGTCATTACATACCGTGCTTCCATAATGTTATGTTTCTACACACGGCCCAGAATGACCCTGTGGTACACTGCATTTGATAATAAAAACACTGTGGTTGGACCCAGCTCCAATCCTGTGACTATTGGTCAGAATGTTGTCATGTTTTATGAAGGTTGTTTGTAGAGTGTATATTATGATTACATGAAGCTTAAGTGTGTGTGTGTGTGTGTGTGTGTGTGTGTGTGTGTGTGTGTGTGTGTGTGTGTGTGTGTGTGTGTGTGTGTGTGTGTGTGTGTGTGTGTGTGTGTGTGTGTGTGTGTGTGTGTGTGTGTGTGTGTGTCAGGCCCGTTGGGAGAGCCAGCAGGACATCTTCATGCCCTCCCAGTTCTACCGGAGTCTTCCACGGCCGTCCCTGACGCCCTCCCCTCCTCCCCCTGCCCCCGCCCCCAGTACTACCACCTCACCCAATCAGGACCCTGAGCAAGGTAAAAACCCACCCCCACCATCCCATTCTCCTCTCTACTCTACTGCACTCTTCTCCTCTTATCCTCCCCTCCCCTCTCCTCCTCTTCTCCCCATCATTAATTCCCTCCTTTCTTTCCTCTGAGAAAGTGGTCTGTCTCCATTTCAACACTGTGGATTAACCTTGCTCTCTGTTCTTCTGGCTGTCAACTGTAATCTGTAATCCCTCGTGTCTCAGTTCTTGGCTGTCGATCTTCTTCCCATAAGATCTGTCGAATGTCCTTCAACATGAATATTTCTGTCAGCTTGGCTACGTCTTAGCGCTATCCATCTGTGATATAGCACTTCTAGGGATGATCCTGCTCACCCTTGGCCTTTGTAAAGAAATTCATCCTTTCTGATGTAATTAGTGCTTCATTGATGGTGGAGATTCAGGTATCTGAATCATGTGTCTGCTTTGGTCTGGCTACCTAATTCAGCCTCTGTCAACATCTGTAATGTGGCCACCTCCTGGGCTTGCTTTTCTTCCTTGTCTTAATCTGTCCGCTTGCTCTACCTTCCACATCTCTATCTTTCTCTCTACGCCACTCCTCTGGTCCCCCCTACCTCCTCCTCCCCCCAGGTCGCTCAGGGCTTGCTGCCTCTTATCTTTCAGTGAAAGCGCTGGTTCCTCAGATGCCCAAACTACTCAAGTCTCTGTTCCCGGTGCGCGACGACAAGAAGGAGCTGAGGCCCTCGCCCCACACTCAGCAGGTCAGAGTTCATTCCACCTCAGGTCCGAGGTCATTGTTCTACCGGTGCGCTTGAGAGAGGCCGTGTAGAAATAAAGCACCTAGAGATATAGCATCTAGAGACGCAGCATCTAGAGCTATAGCATCTAGAGACGCAGCATCTAGAGATATAGCAGCATCTTGAGATATAGTATCTAGAGTTACAGCATCTAGAGATACAGCATCTAGAAACAGAGTGTCTAGAGTGACTATATATGTACAAAAAACAAATCTGTGTGGGAGCAGTTTGTTTACTTGTTATGTTGCCTGGCAGCATGTCCCTCGTATCGTGACATCACCAGGAGGGGACGAGAGAGCCAGGAGCGACGCGGTGAGAACAGTTTCCCAGCCCTTTTCATTAGTCCATCTTTCTCTCTCCCTCTTTCTCGCCTGCCCCCTCTCTCTCGCTCTGCCTCTCTCCCCCACGTCTCTCTTTCCGCTTCTCATCTCTCTCCCCACGTCTCTCTGACATGACGTCTGTCTGTCTGTCTCACTCTCTCTCTCTCTCTCTCTCTCTCTCTCTCTCTCTCTCTCTATCTCCCCCCCCCCCCCTTTGGAAGACAGTGGGTAACACCAGTCCTTCCACTGTGTTTGTGCCTGGGCTGCTTGTAGTACAGCAGCCTCACGCATGACTCCTCCTCCTTCTCTCTGCCTGGTTAAAGTTAAAGACGTGTTGTAATATTCAAGTGCTAGAGAGGTCAAGTCCAAAGTCTGCATGCTGTCCTTGTCCTGAAAGTCTCTCTCTCTCTCTCCTCTCTCTCCTGCTGTTTGTGTGTGGTGTGATGACCGTTACCATGGTTCCCTCCTGTGTGTATGTGTGTGTGTATGTGTGTGTGACGTGGTGACTGTCGCCGCGGTTTTCCGTAGGCTGGTAATCTGGGGGCAAGCGTAGCCCCACCCAAAGACAGGCCGGCAGAGTCTTCGGAAGTCCCTTCTCTTCCTGTGCATGACCCGCATGAGGCCACGCCCCCCAGCCCCCTCAGCCAGTCGTCCAGCGGCTACTTCTCAACCAGTGTTTCCATGGTAACCCTGTCGGAGGCTGTCGCCGGCAGTGACCCCGCCCCCGTCCGTCCCTCTTCCCCTTCCCCCCTCCTCCCACCTGCTGAGGCCAGGGGGCCGAAGGCGTCGGAGACTACGTTACCCATAACCCACCAGCAGCAGCCGCAGGGCCCTGACAGGAATGGTGTTGTGGCCTCCTCTCCCTCTCAGTATCATACCACGCCTCCCGCCAGCAGCTCAACCAATCACAGCAGCGGGCACTGCGACAGGCTGGACATCCAATTGATTGACGACGACGAGCGTTCCCATGACGAGGTGCTTCCCGATTGGCTGACGGAGGGGGCGCATGTCACAGTGGGGAGCAGTAAGAGCGGGACGGTGCGCTACGTGGGGAGCACAGAGTTTGCTGCTGGAGTCTGGGTGGGGGTGGAGCTGGACACGCCCTCAGGTAGGCTCACATCATCTTCATCATCATCCATGCCATCCTCGTCGTTAAAAATGTTGAAACTGATGTGGAATTGAGAAAGCACTTTGATATGCGATATCTACTGTAACCACCAACATACTTTTTTTTAATACATTTTAAAAATAATTACTGACTATGTATTTGTGATTCCTAATGGTACGGTTGGTAAGGTGGATCGTTCAAGCAGCGCTGTAGACGCCACCTTCGGTTGTCCCACTATAAAGTTTGTTGTAGAAGCTCTCGGCAGCCCAGAAAGCATGATCAAATAAACAATTTTCCATGTTTCCCCTTATTATTATTATTATTGTTATTGTTATTATTATTATTTAGTTAGTGTATTATTTATTAAGCAAATCATGTTTCCAATTACTTTGGGCTATTGTATACATGGCAACATAATTGGAATCAAAGTTGAATCTAATCGAATATTCAAATCAGAACCACATCGTTGGCCTAGTATGTTTCCACACACAGGGAATTGGACCCGGTTCTTCGCTCTCAGTACACAATACAACAAACGAAAATGAAGATCACGCTTGTGTTTGCATCTATGTTTGTGTCCCACTAGATAAACAGACTGATTATAGCTCTGGGAAACCAGATAACCAAATATTTTCGCTAGAAACTAGCGCTGGAGAAAATACAATCCAGCTCTGCTATTGGTTGCTGCTTCATCGCCGACGCCACTAATTTGCATAAAGTTCAAATTAATTTAACTCTCCTTGTCGCTCTGGACGAGGACATCACGCCACTCACTGCTGCTACAGCGCCGCTTTTCGTCACCAGCTCTCATTGAAATTGAATGGCTGCCGGCTGTTCATGAATCTTTTGGTGTGACTGTAACAATAATAATAATTATAAACCGTAATAATAATAATGATGCACTTTATTTCCTGTACCATAAGGCTACTCTGCACTCTGACTAGTTGTTTATTTTAAATGAGGTCATGCAGCTTTTTTTTTAGCTCCTCCAATTTTGATTACATGCTTCGATTATTCTCAGCCTCACTTGTAAGTGGATTTGGATGAAAGCGGCACATGATGCTAAGTGACTGGATGTAAATGTTGTTTACTGCACCCTCTAACAGCCTCCCCCTTCTCCCCCACCAGGCAAGAATGACGGCTCCATCGGCGGGCGCCAGTACTTCCGCTGCAATCCGGGTTACGGGGTGATGGTGCGACCCGACCGGGTGCTTCGGCGCGACCGCAGCGCCCGGAGCGGAGACAAGCGCCGCACTCTGCCTCCGTCGGCGGAGCTCTGCCCGCCCGCCCACGTCCCCGTGCTGCGGGGCAACACCATGGCAACCAGCCGGCGAGGGGAGAACCGCAAGTCGTGGAGCAGCTGAAGGGAGGACGGCGGCGGCGCGGTCACATCCGGTGATTCGGTTTTTACAGAGAGGACGATTGAAAGAATATTTATTTAAACTAATGGAGAGGTGTTTTGTAGATAAAGACAAGACTGCACTGCTCAGCGGTGATCCATGCAAGTGAGCAGCAAAGACACGCTGCGAGGCGATTGGATGGTGGTGGAGGAGGAGGAGAAGTTCGTATTGGACCACCTCTCGACCACTTCCTGAACCGCTACGACAACACTTCCTGGGCTTCCCCCCCCCCCTCCCCCCATGTGATTAACAGGAGGAAGCTCATCACTGGGACCCCCCCCCCCTCTCCCTGCTGTCCCAGCATGCACCTGGGTGTCATAACCCGCTCCAGGACCTCCCAGGTCCTCAGAGGAGTCCTGGTTGGTCTTTAATTCAGAAACCACCCTGCCCCCCCCCCTCCCCCACACGTGCCTTCATCGTGACAGAGTTTTAATCTCTTATCTCCATGAGCAAGTTTATTTTATTATCTTTGTGGAAGAGTTGGTCTTTTATCTCCGTAAATGACGTAATCTTTCATCATCATGAACGAGTTAATCTTTTTTTTTTGAGTTTGAGTTTTTTTGTGAACGCAGCAACACCTTGTTTTTTTAAGTGTGAGGTGATCTCAGAGACTGCAGAGAAGACGGTGTGTGTGTGTGTGTGTGTGTTTGCGTGTGTGTGTTTGTGTGTGTACAGTCTTTGTCATGTTGTAGGCAGAGTAAGCAGCAGAAGGGGCAGGCTGTTTGTTTTTAATGGGAGAAGTGTAATGTGGCTGGAGCTGACACTAGATAAGACGGAAAGGTCTGGTTCATTGTTCCAGCTCCAGATGATGCAAGCCAACGGGAGCTGATCAGTTGCCTTGTCAGTTACGATGGTTTTCCACCTGGGGGATTCATCTATGAGGACTTGAAAGAAGGCAGTGTCATCTGAATGTCACGTTACACACATTTGGGAGTAGCGAGAGCGCAGAGTCAGCTAGTGCAACTCGGAAACAGTTTCTTACAAAGCACAGCGAGTAGACACAACACACAGTGTGTGTGACATGAAAAAAGGGGAAATGGAGCCTCTAAACTGCTTGAGCAGCGCTCTCCAAGTGTCGCGTAGATGAACGGTTGCACAGTGAGTCCAAGTCATCACTATCTCCAGCAGTATGGAGCAGCAATAGGAATCCTCCAGAAGTCTTGTGTTCGCTAAAATGCGCACATCCTGTCGCTATAATTGGGAGGTTCACCGCTCCATGGAGCGTCTTTATTTATAACCTGCAGCAGCTGATGGGCTGCTGTCCTGTGCCAAGTGTTGATGTGTTATGATTGTTACAGTGTTGAGTATTGTCTCTTGCTGTTGTTGTTGTGTTGTTGGGCCTGGTGGTACCTTGCACGTGTGGCTGGGGAGGAGCAGGGGAGGTGGACTTGGGAGAAGTTCTGCAGGTTTCGTTTTTTGCAACCTGCAGCGAGGAGAACGAAAAACAAAAAACGCAATCTCTACTATGCATTGAATCTTGCCGTGCGAGCTAGTTTTGAATCTATTGCTAATTTCTCTGGTTTGACGATCGAACCGGGAGACCAAGACGTTTGTAAAAAGTCTGGCTTGAAAATACGTTCTTTAAATGGGCGTCGAGGAGACGATGGCGACGAACAGAAAGAATTAGACTAGGGAGGATTTATGATTTGTGAATCCTAATTTTTGGGATCTTTTCTGTTAAACATTCCATAGGAAGTGACCTGTGTGTCTCCACAGTGTGGTATAGCTGACGGCGCTTCCCTCGCTAGCTAGCAACAGGAAACCTACCTAGTGGTGGCTCACACACAGTGAAGCACAAGCCAATCATGTCATGTCCTGTCTAAAAACGTTATCACAGATAATACCATATCTACCTTTGCCTGTTGCTGTCCTGGTTCTAATACCCCTATAGTATTCCCCTTATTATTATTATTATTATTATTATTATTATTAACATTAGGGTAAGGACCATATTGGGTAATGATGATGATGACGGTGATGAAGACCTTGATTAGGTCGAACTGTCATGGATGCTCTGTCTGTCAGAGTAAAAGCCTTTGCGTTTACTATTTATATTGATTTTAGAGATGCCTTTTATTGTGGTGAGCGGTAATGAAGCCTTTTAAATGAATATTGCACAAGTGATTCTATGAGAACTGCTGCTGTTAGTATTGTAAATGTCCCTGTAAATTAATCAAATGAATTATCTAGCTGTGTTGCGTTAAAGCATGAATACTTAATTAAGTAGAGCTCTTTAGTCCGTATACCCGTTCAAATTCGAAAGTAGGAGTACTCAATTTAAATCTCATATTTCCGTAATAGTTGCGCTCAAGGATTCATTAAAATGAGTAAGTTGAACGAGTCAATGCTTTTGGTTATGTGGCCGAAATAATGATGAAGAATTACGATCGATTAAAAGGCACTTTGTGGTTGAGTGGACTTGAAAGAGAGTGGATGTAAGTTCAGGTTGGGATTGGGACCCAGCAACCTACCGTCTGCTAGAGAGAGCCAGGGGACTGGAGGAAAGCCATTCGAGGCTGTTGAAGGAACCTAATGGAGTAATTACTGTCCAGTCATACTCCATAATGGGGGTCTGAGATGGTGGAGGGTTTCTTCATCTCCTCCATGAGTAGATGAAGGGTCTTTAAACCCATCTCCTCCATGTTCTCTGCTTGGTTGGTAGTCGTTCTTTTAAAAGAGAAGAGTTGGTTGTTGTATTTCCATTGGTGGTCCTGAAGAGGAGGAGGAGGGGAAGATGGCCGATGGTGTTTTTTGGCCGTCGTGTTTGAGGAGGTGAGGATTGATTGGCTAGCATGTTGGAGGAGGTGAGGATTGATTGGCTGGCATGTTGGAGGAGGTGAGGATTGATTGACTGGCATGTTGGAGGAGGTGAGGATTGATTGGCTGGCATGTTGGAGGAGGTCGTCTGGCCGAGTTAAAGTGATGGGTTGGTATGAGGCGTGAGGCGTCTGAGCAGATGGTTGGTGGACAAGTGGATTTTTAAGGATGGTCGTCAGGTTGTTGTTGTGTTCCTTATGTGGTCTCTAATGTGGTAAGAGAAGGGGGGGAAGATGCTCCCTATAGGTTGTGTATTATTATGTCAACTGTGTGTGTGTGTGTGTGTGTGTGTGTGTGTGTGTGTGTGTGTGTGTGTGTGTGTGTGTGTGTGTGTGTGTGTGTGTGTGTGTGTGTGTGTGTGTGTGTGTGTGTGTGTGTGTGTGTGTGTTGGGATGGTAGGCTTAGCTCTAACTTATTACCAGCGAGGAAGGGACCCACCGAGCACGACCGAGGGGAGGGTATGGTCGGAGTCCGCCATGTTGACGGATGGCCAACCGTCACCCAGAAGTCCTGCGCTGCCAATGCCAAGGTTGCCATGGTACCAGGGTTACTATGGCGACCATGGCTGGTTGAAAGCCCTTCCCCGCCCTGGTGAAAACGCACGCGGCCTTGACCCCAAGATCGGAGGCGGTGGAAGTGTTTGAGATCACGCCAGACTTCCCGATCACTTTGAAGGACTCTGTGTGTGCCTCGCAGCAGATCATGTTTTTTCTCCCGCGCTTGTGCATATCGGACATTTTCAGTTCAATTCGGACGAGTACATTTCAAATGCTACGTGTGGCTTGGTTATTGTTTTGCCTTGAGTTCTTACATCGAGTCTCTTATCGAACGGGAGACTTTCATTTCAGCTGTAGCGCTACCTACCGGTCCTTTTTTTTTTTTCCAAGTGTTTTGACGTGTTTTGTTTGTTCGGGTGACGTTGTCGTCTATTTCATTTCACCTTTTTAATTTCATGAATCTGTAGCAGCCGGTTAGTTGGCCCCATCAGTCCCCCCCCCCCCCCCCCCCGGTAGTGGTGAAACCTGTTAGTGAGGGATGGTCCTGAGAGAAGACTGTCCTGACGAACATGTCTCCATGACCCAGGATCACATGACACCTCAAGGTTTCAGTGGGAAGGAAGGTGTGTGTGTGTGTGCGTGTGTGTGTCCTGAATCACTGTGCTCCTACTCAAGTCAAACATCCAGGAGGGACCATCCCTAGGTTGAACCACTCAACAGGAACTCATTCGGACCGTTCCATCCGACGACCCCCCCCCCCCCCAGTCACAAGGTTTAAGCCATAAAGACGAGAATCTACATCCAACCAGGACGCCCCACACACACCACCACTTAGTAGCCACGTTACTGCCTTGATGTGAGTGGTTCTTCTCGGTGTGGTCGTCTCCGACTGTGACACGTAACCAGCAGCAGTATTGGTCCAGTCCAGGACATTACCAACTCCCAGAACCTCACTATGGAACCGGTTCTGAACCAATGTGACTCTTGACGTGTCCAAACAATAGTGAGGTTCTGTATCCAATGGTTGTATTTCAATTCGAAAGGTGCTTCGCGACTTTAGGTCTCTTTACGTCTTCAGTAATCTGGTTGCACTGGTCCTCATGTTTTCCCTGCAGTGCCCCGTAGCTACAAGTGGGTCCAGATCTCTCCTGCCTTATCAAGGCTATTATCGATGCTTTTTTTTTTTTTTTTAAACCTGTTCCTTCTTTACTTTTCACAGCCGATATTTTATTTAAAAATGCGACCCATTGTCTAATATTTATTTGAACGTTATCAATAATTTCCTGCTGTCAACTATTAGTAGTACGGTTAACAACGGTTTAATGCAAGGCTTCATTATTGTTCGGTTATGTCATACGCGTCTTACTTTGAAACGAAACTCGAGTAGTTACTGACCACATGGGTTCAGCACAGCGCCCCCCTGGTGGCTGCATCCACACCTTGCTAAGCTTGAGGCGTGATTTTCCCCCCCCCGCAGACACAATAATAAAACGACAATTAATGGGAATTAAAGTATGATCCTTCCATTCAAATAAACTCACGCGGCTTGCTAAATGAGTTGGTTTGACAGTATTATATTGAAGGTTACACTAAAAGAAGGTTATTACTCAGGATTAATGCAGCCAGCAGGTGGCGCCCGCCGTGTGGTTTCCTCTTAAGACCTGTGGATCTGGTTCCATAGCTGCAGTGTGGTGCTCGCTGTGCTGGCCCAGTGTACTCTCTCAGGACCTCCACACCCCCCCCACCCCCAACACTGCCCCACCGATGCCCTGCTCCATAGCACCCTCTCCTGGACCCGGTGGCACAGCAAGGCCCACCACTGACCCAAGACAAGCGGTGGATAAACTCTGGCTGTTTCCCCCCCGACCCTCTTGTCAGGTAATCAGGCTTCACTCGAGGTCCCATCACATCACTAACACATGTCTTTAGGGAAAGGGTTCAAGTGCCTGTGAGGTTTGGACTGAGCAGGTAGACTGGAGGGGAAGAAGTTGGCAGTCTCTTGTCTTCAGTGTTAAAGGGTTCCCCATGATCTGCTAGGAACCACGCCCTCTGGTGGATGTGTTGGATCTCAGGTGTTCAGAGCTCATCTAGGTCTAATCAAGTCCAAACCAGACGGACTAGCATTAATATCTAATCCATGGGGATGGAATTGGAAGTGGGCAAAGGTAGAATGAAGCTAAAGCTAAACTCTTCAGAGCCATGGTCTAGTTCTGCTCTGATGCTCCTCCTGACCACCAGAGGGCAGTGTTCACGGTCTGTAGCAGGAGATGCCATTGTGCTGATGTGTGGTGTTGATGTAATGTGGGAATGGTTGTCCTGTATGTACGTACCATGTGTATATCGGAGCATACTAGACTTATAAACCCAGAGCACAAGTTTGGGCTTGGATTAATTTAATTATTTTGTGTAATTCTATGCTGCAATCCAAAGAATAATCATGTTATAATGCATTTATAATTTCCATCGTTTATCATCTGGACAATAATCTCCCTGATAAGAAAAAAATAAAGAGGAAAAAGAACATTGTGAGCCGTTTTGCTTTCCATTTGTTTTGAGGACTTTGCATGTAAAAGTAAAACGCTGAGTGGGTAAACTATTTAACATGTAGTGATTTTAGACACTTATCCAAAGCGCCTTTCATTGAATTGAGATGTATGATAAAGCTGCAGCCATGGGGGATTGAACCCAGTACCTTCGGCTGGGAGTGGACCACCCTAACCACTACACTATAAAGTAAAATGCCTAACTCAGGTACCAGGCGTATAAATATAACGTGCCTACATGAAATGTCCATCTTGTTTGCTCGAGACAAACACACGCCACCCCTCCTCTGGGCCTGATCCCCCTATAGGGAGAGGGTCCTTAAAACAAGTCCTGGACCCGGAGGGCTCTGGAGACTCACTGAGCACAGGGAACAAAACGCTGAACTCGGCTAGAGCTAGTGCCAAGCTTTCTGTTCAATACAGGAAAGTGTGTGTGTGTGTGTGTGTGTGTTTGATCGATCCTCAGTTCACACACAGACATTTTTAATCACTTTAATTCCCTGGCGGATACAACAGCAATAAAAACAGTTTCAAATTAAATCAGGATTTTTCAACAGATGAAAAAAAAGGAATAAAAAGGCTTATGTAGCTTTTCTACATATCGATTACAAAACAGTCTACTGTCCAAAAAGGCACTAAACAGTGACACCGAGACAAACACAGGACATCCTGATATTGATCATTTCAAATTAATCAAACATCCTTTTGAAGTTTGTTCTTTCATCTGAAGAGTTCAATAAAAAAATACAAAGTTAAAGAATTTACACGGACAGTATAATATTTGAAACAATTTAATTCTGCACTATGTAACTTTGCAAGAGAGCGACCATAGGGGTTGCGAATGGCACTGCACATTAATTTTACCCAAGTAAAATAATCGCAATAATCACGCGACAAGGAAGTGAATGTTAAACTTGGCGCTACAATGTGTTGTGGGAATTGTTGTTGTGACATCACTTCCTGCAAAGCCAAGCCTGGTCTGTCTAGTCTCTGTTCGGTTGGTATGATGGTTACTAGCAGACATTTTTACATACTTTTCTTTTCACAGAACGGGTAATAAAATCTTGGATTTCGTAAAGTTTTGTTTTTAATCACTATATACTGTATGACCACAGTGTACCGTTAGCCCTGATTGGGTTGATCTCGGCCTTGATGGGTCATTCTAGGTTTACATACACAGGAGGGAGAGGGGGAGATCTGGTGTCACTGTACAGACTGAGGTCAGTCATGTTCCGCCTGTCATAATCTCTTTCGACATGGCTAAAGGAAGACCGGAGGCAGATACTGCATGTTACAACAAAACAACACGAACATGGTAATACAGACATGACTTATAGTCCTGAAACAATCTTTATAAAACATGCCGACATCTGAAATGAATCACGACTCTTTGTTTCTGCTTGGCAGATTTCACAAAAAAAAAAGATATAAAATATTTTGCAATAGCACATGTGAATGTGTGTGTAGATATATATTTATATATATATACACATATACACACACATTTTGTTTTAACATAATTGATTACAGTACAACATCACTAGCTAAGTACGCCTCAGTTTTAGAAACACTTGAAGCAGGAAAATTCAGGATTCAAGTTAATTAGACATTTGGTCTAAAACAATCCTTATGTACCTGGTCAACATATTCTTGGATGGACTTTACTTGAATAGTGGTGGAGAACATTTAGTTTTATAAGAAAATAATCCCACAACTCAGACAGTATACGGTTTTTCCCAACCAAAGCTTGCAACTTCAAGCTGCGTTTTGAGCCTTGAGAATGGACTTGGTAAAAATCAAAAGATTACTCAACTATAAGGATTATTGACAGTTAAAATCAGGTATCTTTTCAATATCCTATCACAGGGGTTGCTTGATGAATTTAGATGCAATACAGTTTCACAATAGCTCCGGTATTGCCAACAGTCCTGGCAGCTTAATACCATGGTGTTAATACCGTGGTATTAAGCTGCCAGGACTGTTGGAAATAAACCAGTTTATTTCCGACACTCTTGGCAGCATAATAAACTAGTTTATTTCCAACAGTCCTGGCACGCTTATAAGTAAAGTAGGCCTATTTGTTTTACTTCTCCTGCATTCTTGTCTTTCTGGGAAGATTTGGGAGTCACACTGGACAAAAGGACCACGCACTTTTGTGCTTTAAGCATAAAAACAAACGGACGTGGAGAGGTCATGAAACCATAGAGTATCATCTCGTCCGGTTTGGTTTAGCTCTTTCCAGAGGAACTTCAGTTCAGTGTCCGCTTACCAACCAGGTCTAAGAAAGTTATTTTTCAATGGTGCCTGAGGATAATGATAGTGTTATAATTCAAATCAGTCAGAAAGTATCATCTTATATGCGTAAAAAAAGGATGCATTTAATCTAGTCCCTGAAAAGTATGGTTGGAAGTGTCCTTCCATGTAGAACTGAAACCCAGAGATCGTATCTGAATAAATCATATTGAGAACTCTCAATATAACTGTTAAACCTGTTAGCATGTTGAAGCGGGCCCTCTGTGGAGCGAAGTAGTTGGCTTACAAGTATTTAGCTTATAAGATTTGGAGGCTGAGGTATTTGGAAATAGGTTATTGTTTAAATAATTTGTGTTGTATTCATGAAAACTGGAATCTTTTCACCTGATGGCAGCACAACATTTTACCAAACTAACAAGTTTGCCTTACCTTGCTGTTCGATGTAACATGACACATAGCTCGTCTAAATAGCATATTTTGCTTGTGTAAATAGTATAACTTGCTAGTGTGTAAATAGGATAGCTTGTGTTAATATTAACAGTATAGCATGTTAGTGTTAACAGTGTCTCTAGCTAGTGTGCTAACACAAGCAAGCTATATAGTAAGCTAACAGTATAGCTGGCCAGTGTCAACGGTATGGCTAGCAGGAGTCAACGGTATGGCTAGCCAGTGTCAACGGTATGGCTAGCAGGAGTCAACGGTATGGCTAGCTAGTGTCAACGGTATAGCTAGCTAGTGTCAACGGTATAGCTAGCTAGTGTCAACGGTATAGCTAGCTAGTGTCAACGGTATGGCTAGCTAGTGTCAACGGTATGGCTAGCAGGAGTCAACGGTTTGGCTAGCCAGTGTCAACGGTATGGCTAGCGAGTGTCAACGGTATAGCTAGCTCCTGCTAATTGGTAGGTACACGCTAACTAGCCAGCTGTAGGTTTCCAGTTGTGCACTGTTGAAGCGCATTTCAAAATAATGCCACCATTAGCCAACGTAGTAAAAGGTGTTCATCCTACTTAGCCGCTAAGTTGAACTGCAGATTAAATGAGTTGGAGACCGCAGGGCCCCAAATGTAACTCTGGTGTTCCCATTGGCTGACTGGTGGTCAGTCAGTCACATATGTTGACATAATGGAAAGCTTAGAGGCTGGAGAAATCTGAACTCTGTACAGAAATAAGATTGTTTAACATAAATTAGGTCGCTCCCGACAAATTTCACTGTACGGGCCAAAACAATTAATGCATCATCAGCGGGATGCGTGTTGTCAGACTGAAAGGAAAACGGCGCCGATGATTCACCAGAACCACCACAGAAAATGTCAGTTAATTGTTTTGCCCATAGGAAGTCAACGCGGTTCTGGCAAATGGCCAGACGCACAAAGTGCAGTACAAGGTCCCAACACACAGTAACCCTCTATTGTTATTTTGCTCATGGCAAATGAACAGGATTTTGTTCTTATACCACACTTTGTCGCCTCGACTTTGTAGCACGACTATTTACATGTTATGCAATTCTTACCTTGTTTAAAGTGTTATCTGTGTTTCGAAACATTTTGTAATGCCTAAATATTGATTAAAAGAGATATGCGTTGTATTTGCGTTAATATAATATAACACATCTTATTAGCCCTGTTTGTGACACCTAGGATCCGAGACCGAGAACAACAAAACCATCGTGTAGTCTTGCTGCCATGGATACGCCAAGAAACGGTGACATTTTGTTTAATTCCCAATTTATTAGGCGATATAAAAGTTTAAAGCTTACCCAGTTAATTTTCTGTGGGGACATTTTTCATATTCCTATACATTTTTCATAAAATCTCCAACGTTTCCTACAGTTGTGGCGTGACTTTCCTGAACTCGCGTACTGGATTGCGGAAGTCACAAACAGGCCTAACCTCTGATGTGCATTTGATTAACATATCTATATAAAAATCTAACCTTTTTATCGAGTCCTTATAGTCTTTTTAAGAACTAGTCCTCCAACTAAAGACAGACACATACATTTACTAATATCAAGCTTTCAACCGGCCACAACTGCCCACGTATCTTTAGATCTCGTAATTACATCTCCCGTGTTATTTTGATTCGTTTCATACTGCTAAGCCAACAGAGAGCAGTTCATATCTCGTCATGAGACCACACTGTAATCCAAGGATTACTGTAAAATAAACTCTCCTTTTCGACTCAAATGGGCGACAACATTCATTCCCTCAAGCTATAAACACAAGCCTCAGCGCATCCATCTAGTTTCTTTTGATAATGAGTTTCATATATCTGTCGGCTATAATCAACATACGTAGGAAGGCCAGTTCGCCCAGTAAGGTATTTGACTAAAACTACACCTTACGTTTTCGCTCACTGTATGCCTACCTGCTTGTCGACGTTTTGGACCAAATCACTAATAATCATTAATTTATAATAATGAGCATTATATCAAAGTAATAGTTATTTTTGGGGGGATGTAGCGGTAATGCCTAGGAGTCTGGTGGAGCAGGAGGGGTGGAGGTAGCAGCTAACAACTTGAACAACCACACCAACGCACCTCCGATCTCTCATCCCCAAGCCTCTCTCTCTCTCTGGTCTCTCCATTCTTCAGTCGTCCTCCATCGTCTCTGTCTTGATGTCATTTGCTGTGCTGCCCTGCTCGCTTCTGAGCTGATTGGCTAGGGCTAAGATAGTGTGATTGACAGCCGCATCTCACCAGCCCAGCTGATTGGGTCCTGGACCTCAGTTGGCGAGCTGTGATTGGTCGGTTCATCTGGAGGGAGGGGGAGGGGGGAGACCAGGACCACTGTCCAGTCTAGAAGCGTCTGCCTGAGCCCGCCCCTAACAACAACGCATCGGCCTGTCAGAGGGTTTCCCCTCTGTCGGTCGCACCCCCCTCTGCCCAAGCCGGCCAGGCAGCCAACCAGTGGGGAGAAGAGATGGGACCTGAGGAGAGCAGGTAGCAAGGTTAGGAGGTGATTGGCTACAGGACGGCGGTGTGTGGGTGGTGTTGAAAACACACGTACCTGTGTGGGGGAAGACCAGGTCTATTCGGCCGAGTCCCAACGCTCTGTTTGCTGCTCTCTAGTCGAACACAGAAAACCTCTGAGCCCTGCGGTGAAACAAACACTTCTCTAAGAAACAGCTTTCTACACAAGAGACATCCTTCTATGGTGGACACTGGGAGCTGCCCAGTACAACCACAGTCTCTCGACTGGTGGGACACTGAATGCCCAGTACAAACCAACCACAGTCTTCGACTGGTGGGACACTGAACTGCCCAGTACAACCAACCACAGTCTTCGACTGGTGGACACATGGGAGCTGCCCAGTACAAACCACAGCTTAGTACTGGGATGTGCCCAGTACGTTTTGTGTGTTATACCGTCAGTCAACAACATCAGAAGCATGAAGCTGACGGTACGGGCGTCAGCCTGGCTAAGGGACAGTTCAGCAGGACGGGTAGTTCCTACTGCTCTGGGAACTCGTTTCGTCACCTCGTCACTGTTGGAGTGGCCGCGGGACTCACAACATCCATACCATGGCTCTCCAAGATGGCTGCTTCTTCAGAAGACACAAAATCACCATAACATATCAGGGTGTCAGAGCTAGGGCTGGGCGATATATCGATATTACACCGATATCGTGATCAGGGACTAGATATCGTCCTTAGGTTTGGGATATATCGCGATAGGGCATAAGTGTTGTCTTCTCCTGGTTTTAAAGGCTGCATTACAGTAGAGTGATGTAAAAAAAATAAAAAAAAAGAGAAAAGTACTTAATTCACACAGTGTAGTATACAAACATAGGCTTTACCATGTGGGTATTTTATATAGACTATTTATTGAATAACCAGAAAACCTGCTATATCTCGTTATCGTGTGGACACACACACCACAACACACACACACACACACCACACACACACACACACACACAACACACACACACACACAACACACACACACACACACACACACACCACACACACACACACACACACACACACACACACACACACTGTTTTGCTTGGCAGTGCATGCTGCGTATCCTTCATGGATAAACAAAGCTCTTGACGAAAGCCAAATGTATATTTGTAGTATCCTCTCAAAAGGCGCACACCGGTGTCTTTCCTCCACACGCAGAAAAGTGACATACACAATATGAATACACATACTTGCACAGTATTAAGAGTATCAAGGGACACAAGATATATATATAGATGGATAATGACAAATATAACATATAGACACAAACGGTGTCGGTTGGTGTGGATATTACCTATGTTCGCGCGGCGCTTCATCTCTTTGCGTTCGGTTAGCAAACCAGTTGTAGACCTTCAGAGACGTGACCCTCTCCAGATCAGACCGCTTCTTCCCTGTCAGGAGGAGCCGGAGGCAGTTAGACATCATCCTCCCCCCCCACCCCCCCCTGCTGTGTGTGTGTGTGTGTGTGTGTGGGTGCGCGTGTGTGCATTTGTGTGTGCGTGTGAAGTGCAAACATTTGTTTCCATCTAAATACTCAACCCTGCAACAAATCTATTCTCGTATTTTATGACAGTTTATATTTAGATCCGGATTTATCAGCCGTGCAACATGCCCTCAACTGTCTGCCACGAGCGCGTATCTGTCACGAACACAGCATGCATACCGCAGCCGGATTATCTGCTGCGGTATGCTACACAAACATTGACTTTTGTCCTTTACGTGGAGACCGACGGTGGCTTGATGATCCCGGCGTGAGTTGATGCATTTGGTATTGATTTCTGCAGCGTACCCCAGCTAGGGGGCAGAACTCTGCGGAAAAACGCGCCCTTAATGGCAGTTATTACAGGTCTGCTCCTTTTATGTACCAGCAGGGCAGGGGATGTAGACTAATCCTCACTAGTTCGGTCCACTACACGTGCCGCGGTACATTAAAGGAGCATAATTAGTGTTTTGGGCGACATCTGTGTTTGTCCCTAGGACGCCTCCGTGAACAGGGGGTCTCTTGATCACCAATATCATGAGATTTAGCCGTTTCCTTTGGGGTCATGTGACTCCGGAGACTAGTTGTAACACAGCTTTCCTTGAAAATAACAAAAGGAGAAAAACCACCCAAAAAAAAACACACTCCTGTAGGTTGGTGTCAAGTCTGGGCAGGCAGGCAGGCAGGCAGGCAGGCCTTACATTCAACGCCTGCTGATTGTAAACACCGCTGTGATGCCCCTCCCCCCATATCCTGTTTGACTGTATGGTGTATCCCGTCTATGCGTGGTGCTGGCCGGTCCTACTGGCTTCTGGATGACAGCGTTGCAGGCGCTCGCGATTTCCTCCCTCTTGGCCACGTCGGGGTATTGGTTATCACTGAAGTAGCTACAGACACAGACAGACAGACCCTTAGATAGGACAACATCAACACATGTGCCACCCGTTTCATCTAAATGAATTTCACGATTGATGATGAATTCACTGCACTTTGTGGGTGTGGCTTATGCTGCGTTCCAGACAAAGTCGGAGGTCAGAATTTACCGGTTGAATTTTCCGATCTCCAATCGCTTTAGGGGCACGACGCCAAATGTAATCAAAAAACATGGGTCGCGGTCAGCCGTGTTATGTTGTATATTTCCTAAGCCAGTAAGCAGTGTTTTGGGCATTTTTGCACAATTTTCCCGGAGTAACCTTAGTGCAGAGAAGATAACTTTCAGAGATTGTTTACCGTGACCAGCTAACCCGAATCACATTGGCGACATATTTGACATCAATCTACATGCAGAACCGGGTTTATACTTGCGCGTATGTATTATTTAAACTAACTATACTTTACTTTGCCTTTGTCGACGCTCAGACAACGTATTCACCGTTAAGACGGGGTAGCATGGGTTCGCCCCGAGGTTTAACAGTAGGAACTCCACTTTGCGCGGCGTTCCAGGGAACCTTTTCCTAGTAAGAGGGTCGGAAAATGTCTCGACTTCCCGAAGTTGTGTGGAACGCAGCACTTACTATGACCCCAACGTATCAGCGCCGCCGCCTCACCTCTCCATGACAGAAAGACACTCCTTCCTCCCAGGTGAGCGACTCCCCCTCCTCAGACGCGAGCCCCCCTGGCACGGAGCCAAACGGGGGCGGAGTTTGGTGCCACTCCACCCATCTCGTCCAGGGCCATCGGTGCGGGCCGCATGGCTAGAGTGGCCCCGCTGCGCACGCACACACGCACACGCGCGCCACACACAACACACACACACACACACACACACACACACACACACACACCACACACGCACACGCACCACGCACACGCACACAGCACACGCACACACACACTTTTCAGTTTGGTTCTGGTGAATGCATCTGTGAGTACAGTGTGTGTGTGTGTGTGTGTCCGGTTTCAACTGTTACACTCTCGATCCTGGCATCAGCAGGCTGTAATTTAATAATATAATGAGTAGTTGTTCTACAATAGCATAAGCACATTCCTTCCTACAGACGGTATGGGGACCGCCCAGTGGAAGTTACCACAGTCTTCTAGACCGACATGCGTTGCCTGCCACTAAAAAACTCCTTCCTGAGGAAGGGCACCAGATAAGGCCCGGACTGTTCCCGTTTCATTTCATGTGTCATGTGGACGTTTTTTTTGTGCAGCATAATCCAGTAAGAGTATAACTGTCCCTTTGATTAAATCAGAACAAATACATCCATTGTTATAAGGAACAGATACGCGAGAGACTCTTGCAACTTACTTAATGTACATTCCCAGGAATTATTTTCAGTTTGGTATGGATTAGGACACTCTGTACTATTTTTAGAAACAGTTTAAATGGACCGCTTCAAGCATCATTCCCATGACACCGTAATGAAACATATAATAAATCTGCACCCCTACCCTGTAGTATGGAGGTGTGTTTTACCTGGGTTGGTCCTTCTCCAGCAGGTACCAGCGGTAGAAGGCCCGTTTCTTCTGGTCACTCAGATCTGATCCCCTGCTGCACCAGCCAGTGGGAGATCCGGCTCTGACTAATTCCTGGGAAGAGACCAAAAACAGGGAATGTGCTTTTAGTTCAGTATTGCAACACACAGATGCCGTGTTCAAATTGGTACTATATAGTGCACTATTTAGGGCAGGCCTGGGGAATCTGTTCCACAAAGGGCCGGTGTGGCTGCAGGTTTTTGTTCAAACCAACCAAGAGCACACAGTTTGACCAATCAGCTCTCTGAAGACTGAGATCAGTTGATTAAATGAGTCAAGTCTGGTGTGCTGCTGCTTGGTTTGAACAAAAACCTGCAGCCACACCGGCCCTTTGTGGAACAGATTCCCCAGGCCTGATTTAGGGTGTCACCATTTTTGTAGCGTCGTCCGAAATGTAAATGTAAATCTGGTTCCGTGTGTAGTTCACTACTTAATACCCATAACGCACCATGAAAGAAAATGTACAACGGATGCACAGTTATTTCCACACTATATCACATTTTCATCACATTAATCCAATAGAGAAGGTCGGCACATACTGGCTCTTATCGTTATGCAAATTAGCCATCTAACACGCGTAAGCTTGTTCATGCAACCAATACGTGTCACGCCGATAGATTCCCGGTGCATAATTAGTGCCTCTAATTCATTCATTCCGCCTACATTTGTTCCCTAAATAGTGTACTATATATATAGCGTTCACTTTATAGGGAATGAGGGCACAAGTGAGCCAATTCGCACACAGCACACATGTCAGATTTGTCGGTTTGACTGTTTGGTCACCTGTGTCAAGTTACCTCTACACTGGTCTGAGACACTGACCTGTTTACCTGGGCGACCACAGCTTGCGAGATCCGCCTGTTTCCCAGGAAGTTCTTGATCTCCTCTTTAATCACAGCACTGTCCATTCTACAGAAGAAAGAAATAGAGACGGACACGGAGAGAGAAATGGTACGGTCACTTGTATTATGGATGCGTTAGGGAGGAAACTAAGGAAAACATTCCATAAACGTGTATAAATGTGGACGTTAAATGAACTGAGACACAAAAGGCGTAAAAGAGTCGATTCACTAATGAACATCATTGTAATTAATTCAACTAATTGACTCATTTAATTAAACAAATTAACCGGTAGTATTTCAGTCCCTCACGGCTGAGTGGACATCTGTTCTTCTCAACACTTAATATAACGACGAAAGCACACATTTATAGGATTATGGATGTTTGGTTTGTTTAAGTCAATTCTCCAAGTAAGTCTTGACCAAACCGGTTCAAGCTAGTTTAGCCTGGTCCTTACCTCATAAGCTCTTCCACCTTCTCCTCAAATTCCAAGTCTTCCTCGCTGGTCTCGAAGCCGTAGCTCTGTGCCACCACACCGCCGCTGCTGCCAATCATGGCGACGGGAAACCTCGGAGGAGACAGCTTCCCGTTGGCCATGGCGACCAGACCCGTTCTCCGTCCCCGCCGCTGCCATGGCGACGGGCGTGGTGGTCGTCGCCAGGAGGGGCGGCGAGGTGCGGTAGAGGTTACTGGGCGTCGGCGAAGCCCCATTCCCGGGGAAACAGGTCTGTGTGGCGGTGGAGGTGGTGGAGGAAGAGGAGGAGCGTGGCGGTGGCTGGCGGGAACGGGGGCTGGGCAGACGGCTGTGCTGGCGCTCCAGGCGCTCCAGGGTGTCGAGGGCGTGAACGATCTCCGCCTGCGTCATGCCAGAGCGCCATAAGCGCTGCAGCAAGTCGATCTGCTCGATGGTGAAGCGCGGCTCCTCGCAGGGATCGGACATCCTGGTGCGGACAGGGGTCAAATGGAGAGGGCAGAACATAGGTAGAGCTTAAGAGTATGTTAAACCACCAGTTTTACCAGGAGAACAACAAAAAAACATGATGGAAGAAAAAACGGACACAGGTGCCAGGGGCGTCATCACTCGCTCGAGCAAAGGGTGTACAGCCAACAGCAAACTACCACTCTGGAAAGTGTTTTTGGCAAGAAACGGCAGACCCCTCGTATTTTACAGAGAATTTCCCCCGTTTAACAACTTTATACAATTTAGAAAAAGAAATGGCACTGAAATGTTCAGCAACACTTTGCGAGATCCAAACTGAACGGGTTTCAAGTGAAACAAAGTGATAGACCGACCAAAAGCAGTGGTGTCCTCGTTTGGTAATGAGTTGTGCCAACAGTGCAGCACCTATTCACCACTTGTTTCCCTGTGTGTCCTCATTAGCTCGTTGGCATAGACTATTTATTTATTCAATTACCAGAAAACATGCTATATTGTGATATATTTTGTTATCGAGATAATAAATTACTTATAAATCGGGATAGAAGATTTTGGCCATATGGCCCAGCCCTAGCCACCAGCCAATCGCTGCTGGATTTTGGCAGGTAACAAAAATGCAGGGTCACATATTAAAACAATTGCTTGGCCGGTAGATTTTTCCACTCCGGCAGGTAAAAAGACGAAATGTGAGTTGGACCCCGGCCTAACCCTGCCTGTTCTAGTGCCTTGCTCTACACAGCAAGATGTCCATGGAGTAGATGGAGGAGGAGGAAGAGGTTTTTTTGAAGAAGTATTTTTAAAGTGTTCCACCCTCCAGCGTGTGGGAAGATGATCACCCAGCAGAGGAGAAGACCTACAACACTGATGGTAGAGAACCCATTATCTTCTGCACACACACACACACACACACACACACACACACACACACACACACACACACACACACACACACACACACACACACACACACACACACACACACACACACACACACACACACACACACACACACACACACACCTCGTAATATTTGATTTCTGTGCAGGCCTAGCTGCTCAGTGCGTGTTCACTGCACATCGTATTCACCAGCTGTCTGCCTATTGTATACAGACACCACTTTAACCTAAACAAGAGCTGAGCTTTACGACTGCACTCGAACCGACTGCAACGCGGAACCAGATATTACAATCTTGAAACCCCGCTGGATATAAGTAATAAAGTACTGATGGCTGTGTAGATTATCTATAGCTTACCCTCACTCTCCCTCTCCCTCCCCATGGCCACGTGTTAAAGATGGCTTCACTGAAACCAACCAACCAACCGACCTCGGCACCATTCCTATTCAACACGTGTAATAACTGCAATTAAACCCCTGGGGAAAAAAAAAAACACGTTTAAGCGACATTACCGAGGAACCACCCAAAGCTAGGCAGAATCCCAAGCTAATGATCCAGTCAGGAGTCTGGGTGCGTTTCCCAGCGCTAGGCAATGCTAACGGCCGCCGAGTGCTGAGTCAGTAAGAGCTGAGCCGACAACAGAAGATGGAAACTACAATGACACCCGCCGACGAGCGCCCTTTCATTTACGCCGCGGATCTCCTTGAGATGTGTGCAGAATGTCTGAGGAGACCGGCGTGACGATCACATGACCTGGGATGATTAATTACTCGCCAAAACCCCAACGGACTATTAAAATCAACATCAGAGAGAATACATTCACTAATACATCACTTAGGTTAATTGTATTTGTTTGAAGGGGCTATCTCTTGGGCGTGTGTGTGTGTGTTAATAATAATGTGCCACTTTGTTTTCTCTATAGACAGGAGGGGAATCAATCCAAGCAACCAGCCAGCCAATCAAATCGCACCCTCTGACGTAACAACGCTGCGTCTTTTCACTCAGCCCATCAGGGATGGGCCCTCAGACAGGCCGGTCCGTTCATAGAAGGAATCAACCTAAGTAGATTTCAAATGATTAGTGTGGGTGAAATCCTGTGGATGTGATCCTGCTGCTGTGTGTTTGCTGTCCTGTAAACGCAAACAGACAGACGGTGGGGAGGGCTATAGCTTCCCTCATTGGAAAATCCTTTAGCTGTGTGTGTGTGTGTGTGTGTGTGTGTGTGTGTGTGTGTGTGTGTGTGTGTGTGTGGTGTGTGTGTGTGTGTGTGTGTGTGTGTGTGTGTGTGTGTGTGTGTGTAGAGTATCAACCCATAGTAGCACATCGAGTATCAGTTACAACATTTTAGCACCTAGGTTGTTCATAGCAACCACTAAAGTGTCGAGTGCAGTCAGCTGTGTAATGTATACATCCTGACCACTTCAGTGGGCGGGACAGGCGACTTGATTGACAACCTGATGTAGGGGCGGAGGAAAAAATACGTGCTATGGCATTTAACCTCGCTGTAAAAACACCCAATGGGTTTGCACAAGTGCGCGCCATTTGGACTTATAATAAAATACCCATGTAAAAAAAAAAATTTCCACAATACACATTTGATACAGCAACAAACAAAATGTTTGTCGTCAAGTTTTGGTTGTCAGACTTTACCTAGTTTACCTCGACGCAACCGATAGACTGACTGTTAATCATTAATAAAGGGCATGCAAGTTAACCATCAAGCTCAAATGATATGTCCTGCAGTATACATGCTCTACAGCCCCAAGCCTAACCTCAACATAATCATAATAATCATGATAATATAATCATAATAATAACCCATTCCTGTTCAAATGGCTGCTGTTGTGTTTTAAATGAAATACATTATTTGGTTTCGGGAGCCTCTTCCAGCCGTCAGAGGGAAGTCAGTTTCTGCACTTCAGCAGAAAAACCCAAAAGACGTGTGTGTGTGTGTGTGTGTGTGTGTGTGTGTGTGTGTGTGTGTGTGTGTGTGTGTGTGTCCTGCTAATAGGAAGGTAGGTATGCCCATGCCTACTGGTATCAACCACCTGTGAAATTCAGCACATTTGCACACACAAAAAAAACAAAAACTTCCTAAACCGGCGGCGCTGTGTGAAGGAGGGAAAGTTGTAAAGTCAGACAGATGTGGACACCAGAATGTGTTTCTCCCCACTCCTCCCGCCCCTCTCCCCTCTCCCCCCCCTCTCCCTCCCTCACTGTCTGTCTGTCTGTCTGTAAGCAGCACTGATCACTCACTCACCCCCCACCCACCCACCCTCCCTCTCCAGCCACAGACAGGACACACACCTCCCTCTCCCCCCCCCCCCCCACCCTCTCTATCTGTCTGTCTGTGTGTTGGGTAAGCAGCACTGATCACTCACCCAGCCCCCACCTCCCTCCCTCCCTCTCCAGCGACACACAACACACACACATACACACACACACCCCCTCTCTATCTATCTATCTATCTATTATCTATCTATCTATCTATCTATCTATCTATCTATCTATCTATCTATCTATCTATCTATCTGTGTGTTAGTCAGCAGCACTGATCACTCACCCCCCCCCCCCCCCAGCGACAAACACACCACACATACACACACCTCCCTCCCTCCCTCCCTATCTCATAGCTCCGCACAGCGGGCCGTCCCGCCGTCCCGCCGGCCTCCAGGGTGTGTTCCCTGGGGAGGAGAGAGCGGGAGGCCACGGTGCGGCGGCGGCGGCGGCGGGACGGAGCGGAGCCGGCCCTCCCTCCCCCCGCTAGCTGCCCTCCCTCCCCCCCGCTAGCTCCCCGCCGCTAGCCGCTAGCCGCTAGCTCCTACCTGGCTGACCTGCTGCAATCCGTGGCCGCCGACCTTCCGCAACATCTAAACGGGCAGACGGCTTCGGTCCCTGGGCTCCCGGGGCTAACATGCACGTCCGGTCCGGTCCGCTCACAGCGCTAGTTGGGCTCCGGCTCGGCGGCGAGACTGGTTCGCCTTTGTCCACAGACAGGAGCCATATTGACATAGTGGCGCAATGCTTTCTGGGAGTTGTAGTCTTCTAAGTGGGGGTGTGGGGGTGGTAGGTGGTGGTGTGGAGCCGCTGGATAGACGGTCTGACCTCGACGTCTGTCCTGTCTTCCTCTCCTTTTTCTTCTTCTACTACTACGTCTTCTTCTCCTCCTTCTTCTTCTTATCCTCCTTCTTCTCCTTTTCTTTCTTCTCCTCCCTGCTTCTTCTTCTCCTCTTAGTGTTGAAAAAACAACAACATGTCGGACTCTTTAGCGCCCCCCTCTGGACAGGAGGAGGAATCAGGGATCCTGCTTCTCATAGAAAACCCACAAACCCACAAACCAATGAAACCAAACTAACTAACTTTAAGGAAAATCTATACTTCATTTTTTTGTATTTTTTAGAAATTAATAATTATTATTTATATATTAAAAAAAAACTAATTTAAATTAAAGCGCTCATCCCCTGATCATTTACCAAATATGGTTTTAAAACTCATTGTAGGCCACCCCTTCACCTCTCCGTGCTTCGTTTAATATTGCTCCCTGGTTCTCTGTATGGTTGATGTGTTTCTGTCAGCTGATCATACCTCCCATTCCTACATCATTTAAAATAAATGATGTGACTATTTAATCTTGCATGCCCTATTCTCATCCTTGTAATTGTTTCCTCCTCCTTGTCTTTCCAACCACCTTTCAGATGTGATACAAATGTCATCCCTTAACTTCCTCGTCACGCACGCTCTGCCATTTGCTCTTATTATTTCTCTTCATGAGAGTTTTGCTTCTGCTTTACGAAGTCTGTGTTTACCTCGATCTGGTCTCCTTTGGTTTGCATCTTTTGCACATTGATCAGCTTTTTTCATTTCCACTAACTCCTGAATGCGCTGGAGCCCATACAGACTTAACGACTATCCCGATCCTATGGATTCTGAACAGTGATGGTAAAATGTCACACACACAACAGATATTGCCGGACTTATGAGAACTGCAGACTCTTCAATACAGCACATGAATCTGAACTTCATAAAAGTACGACGTGGTCTAACTTCCTCTGCTCACTGTAATGCGAGGCATATGGCCGCCATCTCCCCTGTATTCAAGATCTAAGAGTGAAGACCTTTTGTTGTCCGGAAGGGGGCCATTGGTTCTGCCGCAGTAGCAATAAAAAAGACAACAACGGCAGGGGTGAGACACACATACATAACCACTCATAATAATAGTGCATATGAAAACAGGAGTATAGGTGGACGCTGAAGTACAAAAGTTACAAAATGATATTATATAAATATAAACTTTATATCTGTTAGTTTTGACTAATGGTTATTTGAGGGCATGGGAACTTCAATTCTAAATGCAGAGGGTGGGTACTGTCAGATATACACTGATAAATTACTATTATTGTTATTATTTTCATTGCAAAATTAAATTCTGGTCCAACAAATGCTGCCCCTATCTTTCCACTTTCTTCCTCTTTAGACCCATCTGCAAACACATTAAGAAATCCATAAAATGTGGATTTGATATACAAGTCGACACCGGCGATACTTTCCCCTCCCTACAGCCGGTGGTACCGCAGGATGTACATCCGTTGCACTGTAGTCCTTCCCTAAAACCCCCATTTCTGACGCCTGCTTTTCCCCACACCCATCCAAAACATTTTGTAGTTTGTTTCTCTTTCTCCCAACTTGGTTCTGGCATTATTTTTATTATCACTGTGCCCTTCTTAATTAACCCAATAGGTATCTGCAAGTTGTTTCTATCCCTTTCTAAAGGCGTTTCCCCCATGCATGCACGCATCCTCAAGGTCTGGGCTTGAAAGACATCCAGCTTTTTGTTTTAATGTGTGGTGTTTGCTGCCGATCCATATGCCACACTACCGTAGTCCAATGTGGATCTCATGAGGCAAATATAAATGGATTGCAGTGCACATCTCTCAGCTCCCCAGCCAAACATCTCATAACATGAATAATTGTTTTTCATTTAATGATTTTCTTATTCATGTGTTCCTTCCAAGTCAGCCTTGAGTCAAACCACACCCCGAGGTATTTTAAATGAAATTTCAATTCCAGCTCTCTTTCACATCAATTCAGATTTATCTTGTTTCCTATCTTCCTACGTGTGGTGAGGAGTAAACTTTGGGTCTTTTCTACTGCAAATCTAAATCCCCGCTGCACCGACTCTTTAACTCCATTTATTGCCTCTTGCAACTTGGCTACAATACGGTCAACAATTTACCCTCTCTTCCCTAGAGCGCCGTCATCCTGCAAAAAGTGATTTCCCAATGTCCACGCCTATATTTGAATATACATCATCAATCATAATGGAAAATAACAATGGACTTATCACACTCCCCTGGGGTGTGCCATTCTCAACATGGTGTTTTGCTGACACACCCTTATCTCACTTGACTCTATCTTCCAACAAGAAAATTGTTCTTCCTCCAACACCATGCTTAGCAAGTTTGATTAACAACCTCTCTCTCGACTTCATATCGTCGGCCTTCTCAATATCAAAGAAACTTTTTATTCACCTGGGCCTTTTCTTATTTCAGTTTCATAATAATAAGTCTGCTCCCATTATCTTTCCCATATGAGATGTGAAGGCTGTCGGTCTGTAATGCTTTTTTCCATGATTTAGGAAGCTTTCCTTCCTGCCGCGCTTTATTATACATGTCCCACACAGAGTCCTAAAGCTTTGTCCCTTTGATGTGATAACATGATTTAACAGATCTGATCCTTTCCTCATGGCAGGTTTTAACTCTGCCAATGTGAATGGTGCACTCAACGTATCCTCCCTCACTTCTCCTTCCAGGCATACCTCCATGTTCTCCTCCTATCCCCACGCTCCCTTCATCTGACATGTTTCTCATGTTTCTTACTGCTTTTGATGCTCCATCCGTGTCAAACACTGGCTATCCTTTTTTTATTCTACTAATATCCTACCTTATCATTGGACCAAACCTCTCCAACAGGCGTATCTTTTCCTATCGTCCCATAAAAATCCCTGCAGTGCTTTCTTTTAGCTTCTTTTATTGTTTTTTCTTATGGCTGCTTGTGCTGTCTTTAAACCGATCAAACGCTGAAAATGATGGGTTCTTTTAACCACCCTAAAGGCCTAATTTATATTTTATATTGCCTCTTTTACTCATCTGTCCACTTCAGGCCTGTCTGTCTGTCTGTCTGTCTCGAGCTTTATTGGCAATGGGAAACAAAGTTTACAACTGTAGCTGTGTAATTGAAATTAGTAACAACTATTACAATATATTTCAATATGGTTATAGTTTATACAATGGTAATATGTCAACAATGCAATTGGAACATAAGCAGAATAATAATAAAGTTTTTAAAAAAAAAAGTAAAAAAAAAAAGGATATAAAGTCATTGGTTTGTTGGTCTTAGCACAAGTCTCAAATATATATATATATATATATATATATATATATATATATATATATAATATATATAAATATATATAGATATATATATATTATATATATATATATATATATAAGAGATGTGTGCAGTGGGCAAGACAATCAGAAGCCTGTTTATGGCAACATGTCATGGTTGGTATATATATATATATATATATATATATATATATATATATATATATATATATATATATATATATATGACTGGATGTTAGTGTGGGTCAAAACAAACCACCCACAAATGTGGTCATGAATGAATACGTGTTTTACGGGATCCAACACGTAAACGTAACCCAGAGATGATATGCTTGTGTTACGCCTTAACTACATTTTGGATCATATTTATCAACAGTATTCAAAAATCAAAAACAGCAACACCTTTTGATCCGTGTTGGTGAGTTTTAAACCACTGTTCCCATTGGGAGATGGATGGATGGATGTTCCCTTATTGTCCACCAAGGGGGGA
>JAOPHQ010006356.1:0-32500 GCA_030340625.1 Merluccius polli
TCATTCACAAATCAATTAGTGAATGACAAAGCATGTTGGTTATTTTTTGGTTTTCCAGCGCAAACACAGCTGTAACTGTTCATCACACCTTCAGTAATACGGATTAACTCGGAAATAATTACATTTTCACGGGAATTGGAATTAGTTCTACAAAATTACATTTTCCTAGGTTTCATTTATATTGCAATTTGTGATTTCATCATTGTGTATGAAATCCTAGGCAAACAAAAATACAAACAAACTAGTTAAAATACAAATTATATTTCCACAGAATTGGCTTTTTCTCCTAAAATGCACCTAATGAACCAGAAGGTTATTTCCAGTGCACAACAGGCCGTCCAATCACATGCGCTTAAAGTCCTGAACATCTGGAGGAGGAGACAGACAGCCGAGCTCCATGTCTTGATTCACACGAATCACTCGAGGCTCGGAGATGTTCCCACAAGGCCTCAGAGAAGATGTGTGTGTGTGTGTGTGTGTGTGTGTTTCTGTTGCGCTGGTTCTCTGTTTGATTGGAATATCTACTGTTTGATCATTCTGCAGCATCCGCCACACAGTAGATTAAGGCAATCCAGTGGGTTTGCGCTCAGTTCACCTCCTCCCTAATCTCCAGGCAATTGGCATTGAATACTTTATTGATAGGGGATTGAGACGCTCCTGCGAGTCTATTTCTATAATTGATACTGTTTGAAGATATCCCCGGGAGGGACTGCTCTTCAAAGGCTAGCCCCTGTTTTGATCAATTATAATCAAGTGCTGTATCTTAAAAATGAAATAACATAAATGAATCACAATTGGATCCATTTGGCCTTCTGACTATAATTTATGCTTTATATAATTGATATGTTATAGCACCCAGCAGTACCTGGATGGAAGTTTACTCAGAGTGACTTCAACTTCAGGCAATTCTTAGGCACACCTGTTATAAATAGGTAAAATAAATGGCTATGAATTGCCAATAAAATTTACATGAACCATGTAGGACCATATTTTATACTTTTCAAAAAGAATATGCGATAACTAAACCAGAGTGATCGGCTAAGACCGCGCTTTGTCAAGCTTTGGTCTTGTTGGCGTCCTGGAGACGTAAATAACACCGCATCCCTTTCCTAAAGAAAACAACCTCATTCTGCATCGCGGCGAGTCTCCGAGATGAAAGCTTTTCAGAAAGCCTTTGGAGGTGAGTCCGCCGCCGAGGTGCAGGCTCGCCCCGGCGGGCTCCTCCACCCTGGGGAGGCCTCGGCTCTGAAGAGCAGGGAGGATGGAGCTGAGGGCCTCTGGGCCCCTGGACCTGTAGAGATTTCCCCATTTGACTTATTGGATAGCGGAAGGGAGATGCTTGGCCCAGCTCTGCCCAGCTCCCCTCTCCTCCCCTCTCCTCTCCTCCCCTCTCCTCTACAGTACATACTTCCCACCGAACGCCACAATACCTCAGAAGAGCTTTCAAGTCCTCTTGGAACGAGGAAGGAGAGCAGAAGCCAGAAACCAGATAACAAAAAAGGTTCCTTCTCCAGGGCCTCAACAACGCTAGGTGCTAAGGCGCTAGCTGCTCCCAATGTCTCCCATAGCATTATGCTTCCTTTCATATATATTGTTGCTTCTTCCTTCCCCTCGTATTTCCTTTTTCTTTCTTTCTTTCTTTCTTTCTTTCTTTCTTTCTTTCTTTCTTTCTTTCTTTCTTTCTTTCTTTCTTTCTTTCTTTTCTTTCTTTCTTTCTTTCTTTCTCTCTCTCTCTCTCTCTCTCTCTCTCTCTCTCTCTCTCTCTCTCTCTCTCTCTCTCTCTCTCTCTCTCTCTCTCTCTCTCTCTCTCTCTCTCTCTCTCTCTCTCTCTCTCTCTCTCTCTCTCTCTCTCTCTCTCTCTCTCCCTCCCTCCCTCCCTCCCCTCCCCTCCCCTCCCTCCCTCCCTCCCTCCAGCAAGGGAATTAATGCCTTCCATATGTTAGCTACCTTTATTGTATGGCTGCTGTATTTCATATGGGGCCGGCTTTCCGAAACACAGGTTGCTCTCCTTATTTCCCACAGCCTATCTAAGCAGCTTTCAGCAATCAAAAGTCGCAATAAATGTTGCCCTGATAATTAGTCGTCTCTCATCTCTCTCTGATGTAATTACTGTATATATGCCCACCTTTATGTTTTATTTATCTCAGAATTAAGACCAACGCATGCTGGAATACACTTTAGACACAAGCAGGGAGGAGGACTGGGAAACAAATCACAGCATATTGCACAGCGGCCCTAATGAGGACGGTTAATATTGTGTGAAATGGCCTGAAGTCACGGTCACTATACACACACACGCACACACACGTACACACGCACGCGCACAGACGCACACGTACACTCTCGCGCGCACACACACGCACAGACAAATGTAGGAATTTATGAAGACGCACCCACAGCTACACCATGTCAAGACTAATTCCTCTCCCCCCACAGCCGCCTCACTCGTTACAAGGTAGAGACAGTATGCTTGGGAAAGCTGTGATTTGAAGACATAAGCCTCTGGGCGTCTCATTCCAGCGCCGCTCTGAACTCTCCTACGTGTTTGATACCAAGACGCAGTATAAAGTCTCTCCACGCCGCGCCCCTCCTTATCTCCACGCCGGCCCCCTTTTCAAACTGTCTCCGAGAAGTAGGACAGGGTTAGAGTTCGGGGGTAATCCTCCTCCTTTCATTCTTCCATGAAACGTATGCCCACTTCGTAACAAGGGGGGAACTAATTATAGACTTGTAATGGAAAGATAACACAGTTGTAGAGATTGCATTGTACCCCGAGCATGGGGCAGTGCGCTGACAATGTGTGTGTGTGTGTGTGTAATGATGGCTTTATCTAGCCCCCAATGTTCCTGTACAAACCTACAAAGCCCTGTAATTATGGGAGATGCCCACAGAATGGCATGCACACACTGTGGCAATGGCCAAAGTCAGGGGAAGACAGACCCATTCATTTTTTTTCCTGTAATTTGCTCTCTTTATGAGCCCTGTGTGTGTGTGTGTGTGTGTGTGCGTGTGTATGTGTGTGCAGGTTTCTTTCTCTGGGTACCACCTGATGATACATGGGCATACAGTATGTTTGTTGGATGGGAACAATGCCGCAATGCTATCAGGACAAACAAAGTAAATGCAAATAAACACGGTGAACTTGTTCGCCCGATGTTTACTTACAGGTCAGACGCTGAGTGCCTCACGCTGTGTTTACTTGTAGAGAGAGCTGTAATCACCATACTCTAATCATGAAAAGAGAAGGATATGATGTTATTTGTGTCCAAACACAAATTAGCCGACACAGAATCATTCATCAGTCCTGACAACTCTCTATTCACCGCGATACAGTGGAAGGCCAGTCAACGGTCACAGACAGACACACAGACAGACAGACAGACATACTGATAGACAGGCAGAAAGACAGACAGACATACAGATACATAGACAGGCAGAAAGACAAACAGGGGGACAGATACACAGACAGACAGCCAGGTAGGCAGTCCGGCAGACAAACAGGACAGACTGCAGACATACTGGAAGATATGCCTCCATTAGCAGACCCTCTATTTACCCAGGACCCACCAGGGATTTTGTGGCATATGCCATAGCCTTCGGCGGACTCATGACAGAGCACTTACTGTAGAGCCGACAGGGCAAGTCCCAGTCTGGGGGGGCCACCCAGAGGCAGGGTCCTGGGGCATCGCTGCTGGGCTGAGGTGGATGAGGTGGGCTTCCCGAATCCACTTTTTCCACAAACCCATGTCCTCCCAAAATATTATGATTTTTTTTTACCAATAACTGTTTGACAAACAAATGAACAAGTGGATATTTTTTCTTCTTCCAGACGATTAAGCGGCAGCGCTTCGTAAAACGGTTGTAACGCCGTATCCCAATGCGCATATGCATATTTAATAACTCAGTTTAGCCATGTCATGATTGTGCATTATTAATAGGATCGGGGGAAATTCTTGCGAATACCCATACTTTCTAATCTCTATCCAAATGATGCCAGATGCTAGAAAGAGGGGGAAAAAAACATACACAGTGCTTTACTTTATTACACCCTGTTGTGAATTATCAGTTCAGCTAATGGAAATGTTGTATTGCTGTACTCTGTTCAGACCATACATTCACAAAAACATTCACAAAAAATGCACCATTACCTTGTATCCCAACATACATTCTCAGATACCAATGTGGATAATACAATGTAGGAAGAAATCACCAATAAGATAACATTTCTACGATGATGGTCCATGTAGGAGTTTCCTTCCTATAGCCAGGGCCATTCAGAGGACAGAGAGAAACGAAGACACACACGCTTGTCACACAGGATGGTGATAATTAATTAGTTTAGCTAATATGCGTTGTTGCGTAGGGAGCAATACACTGCACTGTAACTTGTGTGTAGTAGACATACACAAAATATGAATGTATTAAATACAGTCATTATTTGTTCATGAGTCCGGATCATGCATGCCAGGCCATTGTGATATTTGAGGAACATTGAGAGAAAAGTGTGTTAGCAGCTTTAAATGGTATTAATACGCATACACACTGTATAGACAATACAGACAGTAACAATAACATAACACTATACTGAGTGTGGTTCTATGAAGTTACAACCCCTCCTCTTCTCACAGGGAGACTCGTCTGGTTTAGACGACTGTGCCTCAAAGTTGGATGTATCTTTCTCCTTGTTAGCAATTTTGACCGGGCAATATGCGGCGCTACATGAAGATGGATAATAATTGTGTCTGCTGCGCCATTCTAGCTTGGCAGTTTCTGGACAACTCGGTGCTGAGCTGTCTTCATTAGGCCCCCAGTTGGACCTTCTTTCACCTGATGGGCTGAAGGACCGGACGTGATGAGGCTCCATTAGACCTCGGCTCAATTCTCAGTGGGCTTCTTCTCTTACTCTCCCTGTCCTCCTCCCCCGTCTCTCCATCCCCTCTCTCTCTGTCTCTCTAACCAGGCTAACCCCATGAGCCCCCTTAACCCCGTAGTAAATGAGTGCCCCGGCCAATAAGACGCGATGATGTTCAACCACTGTCCAATAAATACGCTTCAACCGGTCGGCCCTGTCTGTCTGACAGGTGTTTGGGAGGTAACTTTGAGAAGGGAAAGAAAGGAACTTGCTGTTCATTCACCACTGATCCTCATCTCCTCCACTAATATATGAGCATTAGGGATGATATGAGAACACACTAAACCCTCTTACAAACCAAAAGTCCACAAAGATGCGTGCTTTTGGTATTAGCGTTATAGGAAATGGGTACATTTTGAAAGCACACCATCTGACATCCTAAAATATTTAATGAATATGGTAATTAATCTTCCAAACAGTAATGTTTGATTGAAAAGACTAGGCAATGTCATTTTTTTACCATGCTACTTTGTGCTCCATCTCCAGGACATGGAGCACTGTCTTGGTCAACGCTAGAAGGTTGTGGAAGGTGTTGCTCTGCTCTTATCCATCCATCTGGCCAACTGTCACATGAGCGGCCCATGCCCAGAAACGTAACGTTACCATAACCACACCAAAACCTAATCATTGCCTGCTTTATACCTAAATTGAAAGATATATTGGCAAATAACCCGAGTGGGACTTTTGTGCTGTTGCGCATAGTAAAAATGTTTGAAAAATATAGACATCCAAACATTTCTATATATTATGTTATTATATATTGTATATTATCAAGTGATGTAACGGTCGAGGTTGTCCTCTTGCAGGTACTGCAGGCTGTTGAATGTGCGTCACACACATTCAAGGATAAACCAAAATGGCGTATACTGCATCAATCTCCAAAATGTTGGGCTTTTCTCCATTGACCAGCGGCGGGCAGGGAGGGAGGGAGGGAGGGGAGGGACTCGAAGTATGGGAGTCAGAGGCAGCGCATTCGTGTAAAGTGAGGTCGGCCCACTCAGCAGAGGCTTTGAACATGCGAAGGTCATGAGTGTGAAGAGGTTACGCTACCCGATGGAGTGCCTGCATGCCGGCGCAGTCTGTTTAGCGAGAAGAGCGATGGGGATGTCGCACGCCGGTGGAGTTTAGCCACCGAGTGGCCATCAAGCCTGACAAGTCAATAAGCCCCCTGTCACCTTTCATAGGCTGCTCAAAGTGATGCGCCATGGGAGAAGTCCTGGCCCGCCACACCGCCCCCCCCCCCCCCCCCCCGTTCTCCACCCCATCATCACCTGTTAGCTGAGTGAGCCAGCAGGGATTCCCTCTTTACACTCAACCATCTAGCCAGCAGCCAGATCACACCGACAGCCCGCAAGAACTATTCCTCTGCAAAGTGTATTATATCTCTGTCATGTAATTGGTGGTGGTGGTGCTGGTGGTGGGGGGGGGCTTTCTCTTGAGTGGTTTATTGAAGTGTGTCTGCCAGACTGCCTCTATGCCAGATTTTTCCTTTTTGCGCAACAGCTGTGTTTGGCGAGCAGGGAAGGACCGCGAGTTCAGGATTGACAGCGGATAAAAATACATGTTGCAGCAAACAAACAAACAGCACTTCTCTTGCCCACTGGGTATTCGGTCTCCCAATGCACAATGTGAGTGGTCAGTCGCAGGTCTTGGCGGACGTGGCCTTGGATCAAAGTCTCCGGCCTCCAGCCTAATTTTGAAAGATGGCTCATGTAAATATCCTAACATGGCGGTATGTATGTGTGTTGCTTTACAATTCTTTTTTTTTAAATGTTGTATCGTGCAGAAAGCTTTCATTTGAATTGATGTCTCAATACACCATGTCAATTGAGGAGAAAGGTACTGAACTGAATATACCCACAAACCCTCAGTTCTCAAAAAAAACTCTTCTCCTTCTCTCAAATGTATCTCAACTGATCAATCAAGTCATCTCTTTCTTCCTTTCTTGAATAGTTTCTTTCTTTCTTGAATATGTTTCTCTATGGCTCTACCTTTTTTTCCAAATACATCCATCTAATCTTTCTCTTTCTTTGTTTTTTCTCTCCTTCTCTCTTTCAATGTTTCTCTCAAATCCCAAATGTTGGCTGATTAACAATGCATTTGTTCTGAGTTGACACAGGTGTTGGTATGAGAGAAGCCACGGGTGAATCGGTGAAACATTTCTCCCAGACAGCTCTCTCCTTTGCCTCTCATGGTGCTTAAAGCAGAGATAGGATACATGAGAAGAAGATCAGAAAGAGAGAGAGAGGGAGAGAGAGAGAGAGAGAGAGAGACATAGAGCAGCACTGTGATAGTGAAAACAGATGGTCGGACTCATCACCGGCACTGATTGGTTGCTTTATTGTGCACCATGGCCTCTGGGACCAACCTTGTGAGATACTGCCAGTTACTCACGACAATCACGACAAAGCTTATCCAGGACTGCTTTTCAGACAGTAACTGTAAAATCCCATTCGAGGACATGAGAACAACATGCGTGAAATAGAGCCGGTACAACATAATGCATCATGGGATTATTTTGTTGCCGATACTCCGCCATATTGAGAGGAGTCCAGAGAGTTGTAGTTCTGTAAAAACCGAAATCAACGTAAATATACCGTAACCTAGGCTAGACCTTGCGTGACAAATGCTGTGGCGGTTTCAAACACAACAACGTCTCCCCATAATGACAAATCATTTCACAATGAATTACTAAACAATGACCATAAAACCATGACTACCAACACAATAACTAACATACCTATGCTCCCAAAATGGCCACGGTCACTGAGATGTGATGTCGCGATGCACAAGCCCTATACAGTACAGGACAAGTAAACCTTGTGATGTTCAGGTCAGGTCCTGGATCAGTGTGAAATGAAACGGTGCCCCTGATAGCGGTGCATTACTCAACACCACTCAACACACAGTGCTGGTTGTACTTCTCATTCAGTATATCTCCCTACCTCCCTCTTGATGTATCGCAATCTCTCTCTCTCTCCAACTTCAGAGATGAGGCCATTTTGACAAGCTGCAAGACTCAGGCAACTCTTTCTCAGAGCTGGCTTAGCAGGAGATTACACTTTTTGTTTTAACAAACCCCACCTTGTGGTAGAAGACACTATTGCACTCACTTTCATCCCCCCCACCATCTCTCTCAATCCCTTTCTCTCTCTTTTCATCCCTTCCCTCTGTCATGCCGTCTCACCCTGTCCTCCCAGGTCTCCCAGGTCGCTGTGCCTACAGTGAGCCTCAGCTACAAATCAACAGCCACCTGAAGACTCCCATGGCAACTGGAACTGGAAGTCACCTTCAGTTCTCCATGGCCCAAAGGTCACCCATCCGATGGGTGACAGCTGGCATGGGTTGGGAGAGGGATACACAACAGGTCATCACACCTGTGTCTAACATCGGTCATGATGTTGAGATCATTTGCTTCCGTCTCATATGTCAGGAATTGCAGAGTAAATGGCAAGAAAATGACAATCTGAAGGAAAACTAATTGGAAACTAAATAGGCGGGCGTAGTTCACAAGCTAGTATTATATCACTGGTAGGATTAGCTCCAAATGGGCTACTTGCACCGGTGCCAAGCCCTGGGCGCAGCCACACAGGTTAATTTATGGGCTGTCAACGCTCACAGACCTGGTAGAGAGGAACGGCCTGTTGTCAAAACACGCTTTATGTAATGGCAACATCAGACTCAGTGTTGGACACATATATATGCAGCCAGAAGGACAAATTCCCACTGTTTATGGTGTTGGAGTGCCAGTGTTTAGAGCCAGTGTTGTTTGCATCACGCAAGCAGTGGTTTGCCTTGATGGTTTTTAAATGAGTGATTTAGTTCGACTCAACCAGAGGCCAGGATGCTCGCCTTGCAGTGCCTTGTGTCGTCATGGCGCGCCTCACTCGCACTTTCTTCCTGTGGCCTTCCCTAGATCCCTCTTGCTCTCGCCCTTTCACTCTGCACTCGGCGTGTCTGTGTGTGTATCCTCTTTCTTGTAGGACTGCCCAGCCAGATACTACCTGTGTACCGTGATATTGGGAGGCTGAAGAGTGTAACAGGCAGGATTAGGCGTTGGCAATGGGAGATCCAGAAGTGCCTTTTAGTACCTGCACCACCTCTGGGACCTCGGTCCGTATATCAGTATTCTGCTGCCGCTCCCTCACCCCCCTTCTCATCTCCTGTGCTCCCTGATTTATTTTCATACTATGGGGGTATGATAGTCACTTAATAATTCATATTTAGAGTGTATACTCGTGCACTGAGAAATTCTGATTCATCCTGTCGACGCGCTGCCCGTCCCTCCTGCATCATTTAGACGCGTGAGTTTTAGCCACGGCCCCCGCGATGCGCCGCCTCACCCCCTCGCTGGAGCTGCAGTCGCCGACCCTTTCTGTTGCAGGTGTAGGAGGGGTGTCTGGGTGGACATTGGCATCTGGCTTTCAAGAGCTGCAGCCTTCGAAAAGCCAGTCCACTTTATCTATCTATATATATATATATATATATATATATATATATATATATATATATATATATACTATCTGCTGAGTTATGCTTTAGGCAGTATTATTCAAAATAGAATGAATGCATGGTTGCGCCCATGTGTGTGTGTGTGCCTTGCGTATGTATGCTTAAAGTTTATTTATTTGTATTTTCATTGCTTAGGGCCATTGCAACAACCTGACCGACTATCCGTCTTCGACCTTACAATTATCTAAACAGGCATGCCACAACCAATCAAAATGTGGCGAGCAGTATGGGCCGCGCGGCCATGCTAGTCTTGACACTCGGTGAGAGAGGCGTCTCGCTCCTCGGCCTATGTTCTTTTTCAAGCCCCACTTGTCAGAGCAAAAGAGATAAATATAGTTTAAGGCAAACCAAAATAAATGGGTGGGTTCCCGAATACGCAGAGCAACAAGCCACATAGGGCAGCAAGCATGGGCCACAGACAAACAGCCAGTCAGTGCCACAGAAATAGCAGCTTACCAAGGGGGGGGGGGGGGGGGGGGGGAAATAGTTGCGACACCACTGGATGGAGCAAAGAGATGAGGATTTACATTGTGTCCTTGGCTCTTTGGGGAACACAGGTTTGTGTGTGAAAGTTGAGTCTGGAGAAGAGCTGAGCTCAACTTGACATCATGAGGCATGTCAGTCATAAGTCAGCGCTGTTAGTATACGCATGTATAGTTAGAGGTAGAACAAGATGATGCTTACTCATGATGCGTCTGATAAGAGATCAATTTTGACTTTGACTGTACAAGGGTCCAATCTAATGCGATGACACTGTAATCTTACTTAAATACAAATAATCTTTGCCAAGATACAAGAATAATTTAACATACAAAAACAATTTTAAAGTTATATAATTACCTACTTTTACTTTTTCACTAACTCACTTACTCACTCACTCACACACACACACACACACACACACACACACACCGATGCAAACATACAAACATGCACACACACGTTAAACAGAGAGGACATGGCGATAGGGAAGGTAAAGGGGAGAAAAGGACTCCCGTGGGAACACTTACATCTTCTTCTTCTTCTTCTTCTTCTTCTTCTTCTTCTTCTTCTTCTTCTCTGCTGCTGAACACTTACATGTAGAAGGTGTAGCCCTATGGGAAATTGGGGTATTTCCTTAGCTCTATTTTTTATTTTTTTACTTGGTTTATTTTACTTCCATACGTGTTTTTATAAATGCTAAATATGTTCAAATAATGTTTTACATGCATTACTAAATGTGTTAGAGTTTAGATTCATGTACTTGGAGTAAGAACCAATCAGAGGTCGGGGTGAGCAGCTCGAGACGAACGCGAAAGAGAGAGGGGGACGTGAGGGGAAATGGAGGATAACGCTGGACACGTGAATCACGTTAAAAGTTCGGTAGACCGCCAAGTTTTAATGCGTGTTTCTGTTGAGTGCTTTTGAACACACGGACAGCGCGGTTTAGACAAGTATTCACTGAGTGACGTTGGTAGCGTTTATGTGCGTCGGTTGCGAAGGTCTCGGCTAGAGTTTAACTTTCACCGACGAGAGGACGGCTAATCAGCGCGAGCTACCGGCACCGGACCTGTTGCCGGTGAGCGGCTGCTCGGCGGACACCAGGGCAATTCTTCTACGAGCTCAGTCTCTCTGGACTTCTCTGCTGAGCTGCGACGATCTGGTCTGGTTCGCCAGCAGCGCGAGGACGGCGTGGACGAGGACGACGACCGGCGCTAGCGGTGAGTTTTCTTTGTTGCGCATTGGCGCGAAGCGGCCATTGTGTTTTAGGCCTCACCGCTGCGTTATTATGGATCCCACTGCTTTTCTTGGCAAGCCACGTCGGCGTCCATGCTCGCGGAAAATGTGTTAGTTAATGCCATCTAGATAGTTAGTGTTAAATAATCAAATGGAGAAAGGGAAAAACACGATGGCCAGAACTAAAACTTGAATAACTTTACGTTAGATCAGCAAAGTTAGTTGCCGTTAGTTTTGCTTTACTAACGAAAACGTGGTGGAAGAAAATAGTTTGATGGATGGAAAACTAGTTACTTTATTGATAATTTACCGATGCTCTTTGTCTTCTTCAGCTGAAGGCATATTGTTGAGATGGGATGATGGATGGTGGCATAAAATAGTTTCAGCGGCCTGTCAACGTCAACACTCTTGCATTGCCTCATGGACGCCTGGCCAATCCTAGCGCTCGAATGCTACGGAGGGCGTGGCTTGCCAAGAAAAGCACTGGGATCCATAATAACGCCTCACCGCTCCCAAGCGACGATACGGGCCTGCGACGTTGCCTCTGACTCTGACGTGGGTTTGGTGTCTATTCCATTTCGTGGGATTTATTTCGTTTTATGCCGGCTTAGTTTTAGGTCTGAAAAGGTTGTAATATTGCATTGAACTGTGTTTCATTTCCCTTGCAATTGAACTTTAAATTTAAAGCTAATATTTGATGTGTCAAGGTGAATGTATGTTTTTTTATTTAATATATTTCTATATAAATTGTTTAAACTGAATGATCTTGAATATTTGCATGTTATTGGGTATTTTGATATTGATAACACTATCAGTGAGTTAAGCAAATGGTTAAGGGGTAAAAATAGTAATTTAATTAAAAGTTAAAATTCATTAAAGGAACAAACATTAGTATTGCATTAAGCTGCATACCTTTAGTGCATTAATTAACATTAGAGAGAGTGATCTCTCACACAAAATAATTCGGGAGTGCACCTCAATATTCATAGCTAAGGGCAGCTAGGGGGCGCTACAGAGGTGAGACCAGCGGTTGAAGGAGCTGCACGCCAAGAGGCCTGGCACACAAACTCCTCCCGTGACTGACTTCAACCACGGGTTGGACTGGTTACCCCACGCCCTTTCATTAGGACCATGCACTCATGTGCTGGGAAAACAAAATCCGGTGTAATCATCGTTGAAGCTTGATATTAATTGCATATACAGTATGCCTCCACTCTGCTGCACCTAGATTTCATCTGTATGATTGCTTTGTTAAGTTGGACTTTGTTTTGTTGTTCTTGTGGTAATGAGGGTCTCCATGGAGAGCATCAAGTCAAAAGTCTTGTACTTTTGTACTGTAAACAACTTCATAGTCATTTGTTCATATTCTTATTATTTGATCTCATCTTGTTATTTTGCTTGTTATATAACAACTGAATTCCCCTTCGGGGAGTAATAAGTTGTTATCTTATATGCAGAGACACATTTGTAAAATGCTGTTGAAAGATAGATGCAGGATAAATGCACAGCAGCTACACACACAAACGCTCGCTCTCATACTATTTACAAAACTGAGCTTAGTGCCCTGCAGGTTTCACAGTACAATGCCGAGTCAGCACTGTCAAATACCGAGCCAAAAGCAGACCTGCATGTTCAATTCATGGACACAATTAATGTTAACCTATTGTATCCGCCTACCTTCACACACACACACACACACACACACACACACACACACACACACACACACACACACACACACACACACACACACACACACACACACACACACACACACACACACACACACACAGTGTGTTTAGTGAATAGGGTCCTGGGAAGCGGAAGAAGCACCTGTTCAGTGGCCTGTGTCAGTTGACAAAACAGCCGTCATTATGAAAACACCTTTGGGTGCTGGCGCTGCTGAATGCCTCTTTTGTTTTTGCACTCCATTGATATATGAACACCGTTATGGTTTGCTCAGCCGATAATTACTGAGGGAACTTTGACTTTTTCCAGTGCTACTCAAATGTCTGCCAGGTTCGTTGCAGCGTCTGCGGTGTTGTGTTTTCGCAGGCCGTGACGGTTACAGCGGCTGACAACCGCTTTAGTGCTTTTAAAGCACACACACAGACATTAATCCGCCAAACTTTTTCAGCTGTGGAGATAGAAGAACAATGGCGCGCGCACAAAACTGTGAGGGCTTTTTCGTTCAACCAGAGATAATAAAATGCGGGTCAGAAATGAATGCGCCCTAATGTGATTGCCAGGTAAATGGGATGAGGCCCTAGGGCCGGGGGGGACCTTTTTGTTTATCCAGCAGCAGTGGCTGGGAGCATAAGATGGCTCCTAATTGAACACATATTTATTGTGCTAGTTTCAGCTGGAGTGTGACGGGTATGATGATGCCTCAATTAGGACTATTAGCGGGATGATTGTGTTTGCCTCCCTCTAATGTTCTTAAGCAGCTGACATTTTCCTCACCGCCCCCCCCCCCCCCCCCACCCCACCTCTGCCTGTCAGTCTGCCTTTTCAAAGCTCAAGCTGCCCAGCCATCAGCCATCTGGGAAAAAGAGAAAAAAAATATCGTCCACAGCCCTTTTTTGACCAAAAAAGGATGATGGAGACGGCATTGGCTCGTCAGCCTCCATAGCAACACAAAAGCAACAGCAATCCTTTTAGTGCTATGAAAGCGGAGGGATGCGTGGGACAGCCGGGAGGGCGAAGAGTCCCGGCCCGGCGAGGACCCGGCGGTCGAACACAATGTTATCGTAACTTCAAAATGTGAGCAGTCACGGGAGGCGTTAGCGGCAGCGGAGGACTTATAGCTTGTTTAAGGCTTAGCGGAGGCTAGCGAGCGTACGGGCCTGTGTAGTAGCTGATAGGTTCGAGTGTGTCTAACCCTGTGATCTATGTGCTAACATCGGCCCACTGGGGTAAAATCAGTTCTTCAGCTCGCCGCTCTTTGTCTCCTGTGAAGGGTAGGCTTACTTGAGGACCCCCTGTTTACTCTGGCCCCCACAATGGCCAAGTCTAAACTTCCTTTGTGGGGCGGATTTAGGCTAGATTTACCTCAATTTGATCTGGGAGGGCCCCTTTTCATCAGCTTGGAGGTCTAATGCCCTTAACTGGCTTAGCCGGGTTCCCCCTGTGAGGCTTGGGACCCTATATATCCCCACCACTCATCTCCGCGCCTCTCTTCTCCGCCGCCTCCCCCCTCTCTTACCACCATCTCCTTCTGTCACTTGACTATAGCAAAGCTTGCTTGGACACTGCCTGGACACCTCCAACGTGTGTTCAACATGCCATAAGCATGCTGGGAATCAGTATAAAACAGATCAAGTGTCCCGACGATATGTCACCAAGAGGCTTTCAAGAGCATGAACAAAAGGAGACGGGAGGGGAGAAATATTGGAGACGCCTGTCCTTTTAGCACCTGTTTTGAAAATAGATTCTAGCCTGGATAAAAAAAAAATGTTATTTTCTGTGGTATATTTATGAGCATACTCATAAATAGATTTACCGTCCTCCTCTGTTTTCTTGCTCCTTTTTCTTTGATTTGTTCATTTATTCATCATGTCTTTGAGCCCCAAGACGGAGAGGTCAAATCGAGCCAGGAAAGTGCCCTTTTCCACAAAACATGTTTTTTTTAAAGATAGGAAAGTGAGAAAAGTGTGTGTTTTAGCAAGACTTTTATCGCAGAGCTGTCAAAAGTCACCATGCACTCTTTCCTCCAGAAGCTGAAGTGTTGTTTTCCCCCGTAATGACACAACTTTCCCCTTCGTCTCCCAGGCCCGTATCGCTGGGCTTGTATTAATCTGCGCGGCGCTTCCTGTTGGAACACCAAGAACTTCCTGTTGCCCCCTGACTGCGCTGCCGCACGGAGGCAAGACTTCCTCCTGCAGGATGTTGTCTTTCCCCCTCACACCATCACATCTTATCCTTCACCCATTGACAGCTTGCGGTGAGACACCACAGCAGCTCCTGTTGTCACCGCATGCAATTTAAGACCCTCGCTTCCCGATTTCTGTATTCATGACTGAAAAAAACATATAGATTTTCCCCCCAAAAAGGAGGTTTTGAATTGCAAATGTGTCCAAATCAGCGGCTGGCAGAGCAGGGTAAATGTCAGGACAGTATGGCGCTTATCTCCACTCCTGTAAGCCTCCCATGTTGACATGCCGTTTCCCTGACTGACTCCACTCACTGACATACCTAGCCAGAATTGGGCTGGCATAATTATGTAACCCAGACCCTCCAGATTATTCAAATGTCGCCGGGGAGTGTCATCTCGAATCTCCCGAGGCCTGTCACCATCTGAATTGGAAATGGTAAAAAATGTCCACAGGAGCCCCCACACCTCTCTCTGTCTCTCTCTCTCTCTGTCTCTGTCTCTGTCTCTGTCTTTATATCTTCTTCTCCTCCTTTCTACACTCCCCCCCCCCCCCCCCCCCCCATTCTCCCGTAACCCTTAATCCAGAGGCACAGCATCATCACCACAGCATCAGTCTTACCTTTGATGGGCCCGGATTAAAGCAAATCTCCATTCCTTTGGTGAATTTCAAACGCTGCCTGAACAATGTTGCCAGCCAGGGGGAAGCTAATGAGGCCTGCGTTGGACTGGAAACCTGAAAATGATTTCAAAATCAACCTGATTAGTCATAGATACCATAATGCACATGCTTCCTGCGGCGCTCGCTCCTGTCTCTGTTTCGGTACTCTACTGTACTTGCAGCCTTTCTGTCGTTCCCCCTCATTTCCTCTGCCATTCACACCTGGTGTCTTGGATTTATTTATCTCTAGATTGGCTCTAGATAACATTGAAATGAACTGGATTCACACCCGGATTAAATGCGTCGACAAGCCTCTCCAGTCAACACCTGCGATCTGATCTTTGTTTCTCACTATGCACAGTAGGCTTAACTCATGTTATTTGAACGCATACTTAGAATTGGAATATGTCTTTGGTCTCCACCACAGTACTATATTAAGGCCAAGTATATTACATTACATATTATATATATATGTATATGGACTTCCACAAATTTAGGAAGGTACCGATTTAGACAATGTCCCAAACTTTGGCAACAAATGTGTTGATGCTTAAAGTGTGGCATTTCTAAACCCATATATGAGTACCTGCACCTGCTTGTGGTGCTTGGGGTCCATGTTGGTCGCCCATCCACTCCTTCCTCCTGCTCCCAAAGCTCAGCCTGTTACCTTCCACCCCACCGAGTTGGGGCCTATCTATTAGTGGGCTGGAGTATGAATGTGCCTTTCACAGGGCGTTAATGAAAAGCTTTGCACCGTCTCTTTCAGTGCATTAGTGACTGAACCCCCCCCCCCCCCACACACACACACACACACACACACACACACACTCCCACACACACACCATACACACCCATCCTTTTCCTCCTCCCTCCTCTCCTCTCCTCCATTCTTCTGCTCCCCTCTCCTCTCCTCCCTCCTCTCCTCCATTCTTCTGCTCCCCTCTCCTCTCCTCGCTCCACTTCCCCTCCTGCCCTCTCCTCAGTCCTCAGCCCTGCTCAGGGTGAGGTTGTCATTACAGGGGCTGTTGACTCTGCGGCTTTAGGCGTTAGCTCTCTGTTGTGCTATACCCATAGCTTAATTAAACATGCAAATCGGATCTATCGGCCACGTTTTAACAACCACTCGCCGTGTCGCCATTATGTTGTGTCAGATGTCCCTGCTTTGTGTTTGGAGTAATTTTCTTTTTTCCTGAATCTAATGATATGACACCGGTCCTTGTGAACAAGTTCTCCTATCTTAAGGTATATTAAAGTCAACACGCTCTTGATTGACTTTTGCGTAAAACATGATTTACAGCTTCTAAATTGGCATACCCCGGCGTTTTTCTGCTGATATCTGCTGGAGCTGAGGTAACCATTTCAGTGTCACTATATATTGTTTCTAATAAAGTTGATGTATGGATGTCTATCTATGGATCCTTTTAATGATGATAACTGCTGGCTTCAGCAGTTTTAATATAATACAATATAATAATTCAATACAACATAAGGGCAAAAAATGTCATGTGTTCTTGGCCGATATGATAACCGATGTTTATTAATAACTTCAGCTGATATTTGTACTGCTTTCGCTTACTGTCATTTTCAGTTTGGCAAGTGTGAGTCATTTAATTACCAAGCTTGTCTTGCTGAAGGTGCTGCAGCCAAGTCCAGGTTTAGCATATTCAAACGGTTCGCAATGTTAAGCAAAGAGCCGGAAATGTTGGCAGCAGATCAATGTATTAAAACCAAAATGTCTATGATTGTAACCCCAATCATATTGGGAAATGGAAAAAAGGTTGATGGCATTATTGTTGAGTTTTTCTGTTATATAATATTACAAGTTCATAACTTGTAGGCAGAAGAAATGCTCAATAACTAAGCTAGTTGTAGCAATTAACTATTCATGATAACGATGAATCTGGTCTACTAGTATAATGTATCTACCGCTGGTGTATCTCCCACTCCCTTTTGCATTTAAACCAATGATAATCATTTACGTTTATTTTATATATCATAAAACAAATACTGGCAAAGCCTTATTACAACAGATTAACTACACCTGCAATAGGAATTTAATAAAGAGGTAACATGCCCTACGTCGATTTTTTTTTTTTTCCTCTTTTGACGCCAGATAGGGAATACAGCATATTTCCCACCTGTTCATAATATATCCGTATTGTTCTTACATTGCACATGCATTTTATGAATACATATTTCATCGTAAGCTGCATTGTTTGCTGGTGGCTGATTGGCTGACTTACTGTAGACCCTTATGTTCTTTTTGTACTCGTCTGCCACTCAGACAGTGATGTTTGATGAAGCTGTCTCTCCTACAGGCTTCCTGTCAAGGCTGAGCCCCAACCAGAGCGCAGACTAATCCTGTGTCAGGGGGATGTATAATGATATCTCAGGGCGCTATAGGATGTTTTACCCAGTATGGTGCCAGCTTCCTGAGCCTCCAGGGGTGCGCTGTGCGGTTCCCTGGCCCAGCCACAACGCTCCCCATGCCAGCCCCTGCCTCTAGGCGAGCGGCGGGCTTGTAAGGCTTCACCTCGTCACTTGCTACCAAAGAAAACACAAAGCTGTGACACAAAGAGCAATTTCTTGGCCATCGGTTGTCATGGAGCTAATTGAGAAGGGAGGGTTGTGTTTGGAGTCTGGCGGTGGCAGATGAGTGTATTTAGTGGTGGGGAGGTCTGACGCTCTGTTCCTGATTGGCGGAGGCCATGTGGGAGTAGGAGGCGTTTGTCTACTTCTGCGTGTGTGCGTGTGTGTGTGTGTGTGTGTGCGCATGTCTGTGTGTGTGCGTGCGTGTGTGCGTGCGTGTGTGTGTGTGTGCGTGTGCATGTGCGTGTGCTTGGTCTGTCTGTGTGTGGGGGGTAATCCAGGAGAATCTCCTCCTTTGAAGGGGAACAGATGTAGATTTACATATGTGGAGGGTCCCTTGCCTCTGATGAGATTAGCTGGTTGGGGTCTTTCTTCACAGCCACTGGAAGGTGCATATTTAATAAATGCCTGGAGCTAAGCAGTGCTGCTTGGGACCCGGCCCTAAGAGAGTGGCAGGACAAAGGGAGAAGGAGCCCATGGCAGGCTGGCCCGTCGGGGAACAGGGCGGCCCACAGCTTGCGCTGGCTCTTATGCGGGTCTGGGACAAGGCTTTACGGCTTTCCATACAAACAGGGGAGTACTTGGCCAGCCACTTGTCATCATCTCCTCAACCAGAGTTAATAAAGGGATTTAGGGCTTGTCGTGGCTCATCTGCATGCTTGTTTGTTTGCTGGTGTGTGCCGGTTCACGCTTTGTATGGTCTGGTTATGTGTGTGCGCGCGCGTTTGTGTACGTGCGTGTGCATGTGTGTGTCTCCATGCGTGGGTGTACATGAGTGTGCATGTTTGTCCAATTGCACACATGTGAACTTGTGTGCTCCTGTGCCTTGAAGCCACCTAGAGATTTGTTTAATTTATGGCACATGCATTGTATGCGTGTGTATTTGTTGATTACACGTATATTCTTATTAGCGGATAAAGAAAGAAAAAAAAAAAAGCAAGTTAATATAACTAATTCCTCGTGAGTGGAGTTACATGGGACAGGAACATAGCAACGATGTCTCCCATTATTTACCCCGGTAATCAAGGTTCACACTACACAGGTTTCTATGCAACATTATGCCTCTCTGGAGGCAGGTACAAATGTCAAATCTCTGTTTACAAGGAGAACAAGCGTCCCGGCGTTTCAACTACTTCCCTTTGGACCACAAGCTGGATGCCACCGCCTGGAGAAAATGGATTCAAATTGCATATGAAGCATGTAACTGGTTCACACCTGCCTGTGTGACACGTGTGAATTGGGGTCTATTATTGGGGATGTGTTAAAAAGTCACTCTTGCCTTTTTGTTTTTTTACACACACAAATGAGTTATGTAATTGTGATTGTTATAACAAAATAATTCACAGATCTTGTACTTATTCTTGACAATACAAATCAGACATTTCTGTAAAAAAAAAATGAATTCAAACACAACTACATCAAAAACTTTGATGTAGTTGTGTTCCCCTTCTTGACAAGTCGCACTCCTTTCTTTGTTTTCTTGTTCCCCTGTAAAGGATTGTTTTTTACTTCAGTAAGTCTAGGAAACGTGAACAACACGTCTCCCATTGTGTTCACAGATAATCCCAATGAGGTCTTCCCTAGTCATGAGGGAAGCAACTTGTGTTTTTAAAGGTATTGTTGAAGAAAGGAGTTTGGAACAATTGTAAAAGTTTGGGAAAAATGTGCTGTGTGTGTGTGTGTACACACACACACACACACTCTACCCCTTCGGTCTCCTCTGTTGATACTCTCTAGTATTTCCCATCTCATTTGTGGTGGAAGTGTGTCCACTCGGCGGAGTTTGATCATGGCTCTCTCACAGGGAGATGAGGTGAAGTAAAGCGGGAAAAAAGTAGAGAGAGAGAGAAAGAGAGAGAAAGACGAAAACGCAAAGACAGCAAGAGACGAGAGGATGGACCTTCCCTACGGCATAGCAACAACCCTGGCGCAACTCGCCATAATTCAAACATGTGTCTAAATACACGGTATTTCTATCTCGCAGAGGCCGTCGCCATGGGTACAGCCCTGCGCCAGATCAGGACCCTCAGGCCCCAGGCAAGTTTACCCAGAGACGAGGAAGAGACTGCAAGTTGTGTTTTTATTTATTTTTTCTTTTTTTGTTATCCATTCCCTTTGAAAATGTATTAGTGAGAACAAACACACACACACACACACACATACACACACACATTGGGCACGGGGGTGTGGTTGGCATGGGAACGTGGGACTTGTGCACGGAGGAGGAGGAGGAGGAGGAGGAGGAGGAGGAGGAGGAGGAGGAGAGGGTTGATGAGAAGATCACATACGAAGAATGTGGGAGATAGAGGAGGGAGGTTGTAAGAGGGGAAGCGATGGGGTAAAAGAGGCAGAGGGAGAGGGAGAGAGAGAGAGAGAGAGAGAGAGAGAGAGAGAGAGAGAGAGAGAGAGAGAGAGAGAGAGAGAGAGAGAGAGAGAGAGAGAGAGAGAGAGAGAGAGGGAGAAGAGAGGAGCTAGAACGAGGAGGTGGGGGATAATGATGGGGAGACTAAAGCAAGAGGAGGGGAAAGAGAGAGACACGGACGGGGGAGTCTCTAGTGAGCGGTCTCGGCGGATGTGGCAGTCCTCCACGGACCCCCACATACAGACGCCCCGGCTAATGAATCAGACCCAGCTTCTACCCGGCCGGCGGACTGCGTCGTGCCTCCCTCTCTGGGCTCAGTAGAACAAAGCATCGCCGCCATTAATATTTCAGTGTGCTTTTTTATCTCAATGCTAACACCGCTCAACACTTTCTTTTTTTATTTATTTATTTTTTGTTCAGAAGAGAGCAATACTTTTATTGGGAAAGTGAAGAGAAGAGTGAGAGAGATAGCGGGATAGGTGTGTGTGTGTGTGTGTGTGGGGGGGGACAAGCGAGGCAGTGGCGAAAGTAATAAATAAAAAAAATAAAAATAAATGAAGGAAAGGAAGAAAGAAAAGAGAGAAAGAAAGAAAGAAAGAAGGCAAATGGTTATTCTCTCCTTCTGTGCTTCTCCTGTGGGAGATGACCTGATATCCAAATGACAGGAAGTTAGGTTTACACGCGGCCTGCGGCCGATCCCATCAGATTCTCCCTTCCCTGTCAACAAAATGTTTGTTTTTTTTGCGCCAAGTTAAATGTGTGGATCCCACCGGCGTGAAAGTCAAGTCATTTATACTTTGAACTGGGACTATAATGTTTCGGGGACTTTCGCACAATGGTGCCCGCCCTGAGACGTGCGTGTGTGTTTTGTGGAGTCGAGTGTTTCCAGGGTTACGCTGGCCTTATCTGATTTGGCATCTGTGTTCCTGGGTGTACGATGCCTTAGAGCGAACAACACAACTTGTTTTAAACCTAAACGCTTTCTTCTCTTATTTATTCTTCTTTCTTTGAAACTGTATTTCCTTTTCCTTACTTTATCCGTCGCTTTATCTCCATCCCATTTCGTCTCATGGATGGCAAACAAGGAAATATCTATTTTTATTTCCATTTTTTTCAAATGAATTCCCCCATGCTATTAGTATATGCATTACAACCACTCATTTACAATAAACAATATTTGTTCACCACGTCCGACAACACACGCACGCGCACACACGCACACGCACACACACAAAAACACACACACATCCCCGTTCCGCTCCTGGGCCCCCCCACTCAGCACACAGGTGAGGGCTGATCCTCCATTTCTGGGTACAAAGGAACAATCAGCGTGTGTCTGGGTCAGTGTGGCAGGACCGGTGTTGTGCTGTCGGACCTCTGTCTGCCGCTGCGCCTCAGGGAGCCCATTGTCACCCAGTAATTACTAGTTCATATAAATTATAGGAAAAATGTTGTGGTTTCCCTGGCTTTCCTCTGTATATGAGGTGATTAAGAGGTGTGTGTGTGTGTGTGTGTGTGTACGTGCGCATGTGTGTGTATTTGTGTTTGTATGCATTTTGGTGTGTGTGCATGTGTATGTATTTGTGTTTGTATGCATTTTGGTGTGTGTGTGTGTGTGTGTTTGTATGCATTTTGGTGTGTGTGTGTGTGTATGCATTTTGGTGTGTGTGCATGTGTGTGTGTATTTGTGTTTGTATGCATTTTGGTGTGTGCATGTGTGTGTATTTGTATGCATTTTGGGTGTGTGTGTGTGTGTGTGTGTGTGTGTGTGTGTGTGTGCGTGCGCATGTGTGTGTATTTATGTTTGTATGCATTTTGGTTTGTGTGTGTGCACGTGAGTATGTGCGTGTGCAGGGTTGAGGGGGGGGGGGTCTTGGGTGTTGGAGGATGGGGGGGGACGGCTGGTTCATGTTGGGCCAGCGTCGGGGGTGAAGGGCGCCATCAGGATCCCGTGGCGAGCGGCCATGCGCACTGGGCTGTGAAGAGTCATTCAGAGGGAAAACGCCGGGCATCCTTTATTTATTTGCATCTGAAATATTTATCCGTCACACGGGCCGTTTTATAATGGGCCTGTCAGTCTCCGCTGCCCACTCAAGGGTGCGGACATGTTGCCCCCAGCGCCGGCGCCGGATCTCCCGTGAATAATTGCTGGAATTTCACTTTTGGGAATGATGCACTCTGACCCTTGAGCTTGTTGTTTTTCTGCATCAAGAGAAAGGTGGAACGGTTTAAAGTATTTACCTTGCCCCGGCTTTTTCAAGCATCGCACGCGAAACATACACACACTCTCTCACACACACACACACACACACACAAACATATTCAAGCCTGGGAATAAATAATTCATCTCATGAAAACCCAATCAAGCTGAAAATCCCTGTCTTGCTGCACCTCTGAGCTGACGGCTAATGTGATGCTGGGTGTTTCCACGCCGTGTCAACAGCGAAGCGCCCCTTTTTATTCACAACCATGCATTAACCTCGACATTAACGGGGGATTTTAATCTGGTGTAATCTTCTCCGTGAAAGAACCGGCCCCGGTGTGTTTCACGGCGGGCGCCCAAACACAGCGCTTAGTGCAGGGTAGGCGCCGGTTATAGCCGCCATCTTTTTTAATTGTTTCATCACTGCCGTCTCATCGGAGGGGCCGCAGGGTGGGGGTGGGGGGGGGGATCTTACTTTGAAGCCCCGTCAGGCGTGTAAAGAGCGACTAAATCATCAACAACAACAACAACAACAACAACAATGGCGAGGGACCGCTCTGACGACTCTGGCTCGGTCAGGCGGGAGCCCCGAACGCCAGCGCGCATCTCGTCTTGTGCGACGCCGTCCGGTTGACTGGAGCTCAGTGCAGATCCCACTTGCAGCAGCAGCTGTGTCCCGGCTCTGACTTCCTGACATATGCCTGACTTTTGAATCTAACAGCTGAAGGATGCGGGACGGGTCGGGATGGAGGAGGATGGAGGATGGAGGATGGAGGGGTGCAGCAGGGAGATGCTTTGCATAAGGGAACCGTTCGGAGGCACAGAGCAATGAATAGCGTTAACACGCGGGTATATACAGTATGCATGCACGCATACACACACGCAGAGGAGATGCTTGAGACGGACACACGCAACCCCACACACACAGACACACACACACACACCCAGGCATCCATATACTGTATCCATCCGTATATCCACACACCATATACATCCTGTAAGTGCGGACACTTGCATACCTCCACCTAGAAACAGGCTACACTCACACCAAAATGTGTGCCTGTATTCTTGCGCATGCATAATTAAGGTGTTTCTTGTTTGGAGTGCGCGCTGCCTCCCGGTGCGCACGCCACATCCCCAGAAAGCAGCTCTGAATAATGAAGAGTGTCACCGATGCAAAATGCACGAGGTGAGGATGCCTGCAAGAGAATGCGCTCCGTGAGTTTGGTGTGTGTGTGTGTGTGTGTGTGTGTGTCGTGGTGGTGGTGTGTGTGTGTGTGTCTGTCAGTTGTGCTCTCATCTGTTGTCTTTAAAGAAGGACATCTGTGCCTGTGAAGTGTGTGTGTGTGTGTGTGTGTGTGTGTGTGTGTGTGTGTGTGTGTGTGTGTGTGTGTGTGTGTGTGTGTGTGTGTGTGTGTGTGTGTGTGTGCGGTAGAGAGAGTGAGCAGTAGCTACAGAGAACACAGGGCTCTTTGTCATTAACCATGATTTCGCGAGGACACTGAGCCATATGTGAGTGCAGAGAGGTGACAGCCCGGGTCCTGTCTCCCTCCCCCCCCTCTCCCACTCCTCCCCCTCCTCCCCTTTACCTTTCTCTTCATCTCCCATTGTCACCCACCCCCCCCCCTCCCTCCCCACACACACACACACACACACAGAGCACCTCCGTCACCTCACCTTTTGACTGGCATCTCGTGTCGCCCTGCGGAGGGAGGGCACAAACACAGACATGGTCCAGGGCATCTGTCTCCAGCCGGTGTCTTCATCACAGAGGGGTGGGGGGGGATGGGCGAGATGGGGGTGCGACTCCATATTCACGACTACGCTGCTGCTGCTGTTCAGGATCCCTTTCCCGCTACAGAAAATAAATAGGAAATGATATTATTATTATTTTTTTAATTAATAAAATATTAAAGTAAGGAAAATATCAAGTTATTAAATATTGAAATCCATAAGTGTGTCGAGACTTTGTAACTGATTTCTGCCACCTGAACATGGATTAAAAACACGAATAAAAAGTAAAATAACACATAAACAGATTCATAATATAATAAGATTTTTGTGTTGATACTTAAGGTCATTGCGTGATGTGTTTGCGGTGTTATCCCGTATTCACATTGCATTCGTGTCTGTGCATGAATTCATTCATTCAGTCTATTTGAAGTGACACCGTATCCGTGGGACGCGACGGGTCGGGTGTTTTTGAATTGACGGGTCCGGCGAAAGGGAAGGCGATTGTACAACATGTGCATTGGGCAAGATGTCGCGAGTCATGTCCCCTTGTCCGGTGCAGCTTATCCCCGCTCCCAGGGGCCCCGGGGCCTCACACTACTGAATGGTAAATCACCGGGCGGCGCTCTCTCTCTAGCCGGACCGTCCCGGCCGGTTCAGACAGACAGACACTGAGCTGAATAATTTACAGATAGCTGCAAACATTTAGCCAAGGTGTTGGAGCTGAGAGGGACCTGACCGAGCTACTCATACACTCAGGCCAATACTCGGCTGGGGCCCTCATGGGGGTTGAAGGGTGGGGTTATATTTTTTTACAGTGCAAAGGGTCAACTAAGTGCACAGGAGGTTAAGCCCTTGTTGTCCAACCGTGCAATGAGGCGTGTTTGGTGATCCACTGACGCTCCATTAGCCGCACCGTCCGACGGTGGTAATATGCCGCATGTTTGGCTTTGCTACGATGTGCTACTTTGGTTTTCCTTTAGTTTTTATGAACTATTGTTGTCAAAAAAGTGAGAAATAACAAGTGTGGTTTTGATGGCGGAGAGATAGACCGAGAGAGAGAGACAGAGGGACACAGAGAGAGAGAGACAGAGAGAGAGAGAGCCCAGTCATGCAGCAGAGTTGGGCCTCTCGCTGCAGACACACTGTGCTGTGGGGGCTTCAAGGTGCTTTTAGTGGAGGACTTGGGGCCCCATGGCGCATGTTCAGCCAACCTGCTGGAGCAGAAAACCTGCGGCGGTACATCAAATCAGGGCCAGGACTTGGGAGTGGATCTATATCACACAGAGAGACACAAGTGGAGTGGAGGCTGTGCTACAAGAGGAAACCCAGAGAGAAACAAGATGCCATCCAGACAGGTTCGCGAGGAAATGGCACATGAATTAGTAAAGTAGAAAAGTAGTTAATCGTGTTCAGGAGCCGGTTCTCGACGTGGGATGTGGAGTTGAGGACCAGGTAGCGGAGTTGTGCAAGTCCATTTGGGTTATACTAGAGGGAGCATCTTCTGAAACAATGCATCGCCTGCTGTGGAGTCGCTGAACATAGACCTAAAAGACATGAAGTCATCGCATAAACAAGACATTGCCATTCTTCAAAGTGTTTCTTCTCCTCCTTCACCTAATTGTGTTTCCTTCCTCCACCTTGTTGTGCTTACCCATGACTAACCCATGACACGGTGCATCGCGCGTGTCTACACTTTTACCTTGTGTTTAGACAAAGAGGAGCGGAGGAAGGGGGCAGAAACGAAGAGAGGATGGTGCCATGCAGCTCTAAGGGGCGTGGTGGTAATCAAAATGGTGGGATAACTGTTTTGTTATCTTAACTGTGACACCAGGGAATGATAATATTGCTAATTATTTCTAGAAAACCGCTAATGACGCCAAGCAAGGAGTGCATACACACTGTTTTACGCCGTTTCGTATGTTAACAACCTGGGTCACACAACCACGGTGGTGCAGACAAGGATCTCAATCTGAATTGCGGTAATGCCGTATCCGATGGGCGTGTTGAAGTGCAGCTGAAGAGAACGGGTGAAATTTGATCCCTGGCGGTTGCGCATTAGAAGTGGAAAACAAAGACTTAAATTGTACTTTTTAACAACGTGGAAGATTATCGGCCATTGAGTTCAATGCACTTTGCCAATACATTGTAGACAAGACAATAAAGGGCGTATCCACATTTCTTAAATCCTTTCCTGACTTCCAGTGTTTGAACTATAGGTCTATCAACACCCCCCCACCGCCCCCCATCACAACAACCACACCTCCCTCCCCCCCATGAAGTCCCTCCCCCTATTAAGCCCCTCCCCCCCAAGGCGTGGACACGGCAGCGTGGCGATACGCTTCATCTAATTACGCGTCAGAGGTGCATTTTCATTTGTTAATCACTAAAGTGCTTCCAGGATCACCTGATATCCAAAGGTCTGGTCCCTGTAGCCCCAAATGTCAAAATGCAATTATATGCATGATTAGCCTGACCCGTTTCTGCAGTCCCCCACCGGCTCCCCTCTCTGCTGGAGAGGCTTGACAACTGCTGGCATGTTTATTTTGATGAGATTAGGTGAGGAGGGGGGAGGCTGCGGAGGGGGAAGAGGATGGGGGGGAGGAGGAGGAGGAGGAGGAGGAGATGATGGCTGTGTGCGGCAGGGCACGGCACCCCCATCTGGCCGCCGGGGGAACTAACAGCGGACCGCCACCCAGCGATGAACGGGGGTGGGGGAGATGGTGGCGGGTGGGGGGGGGGGGGTGGGCACCATCAGAGGGGGACGGGATGGGGGGAGGGGGGCGAGTAAAGGGAGGGGAGGGGCGGGGCTCAGGTGGAGGAAGACGAGTAATCGCTCAATCTCAGAGTTTTTTTTTTTTTTTTCCCTTTTACCCTTAGGATCCATTTGATGAGAGCCGGAAAAGAAAAAAAAAAAAAAAAAAGCACAGGAAATATATAAATAAAACTAAAACAATTTATTCTGCTTAAAGGATAATATGATCAGGAGTTATTAATCAAATCATTGTGATCTGGGGCGAGCTTTGCTTCGCCGTGCTTAGCGGAGCAGCAATCCCCTCTAATCTGATTGGGTGGAGATAAGGCAGCTTTAGCCCCTCCATTGTACTGGCGCTGATTAAGGGGAGCAGCGGGCACACGGCTTCCTATGGTGTTGAGGAGAGGTGAACACACACACACACACACACACACACACACACACACACGCGACAATGACAGGCCATGCAACAAAGTGACACTGCAATCCAGGAACATGTTGAGCTACAAGAGCAGACTCAACACGTACACAACCATATACGTCTTGTGTACTTATATTACTTATATATTTAATACTTATACTTATATACGCACCCTGAGGACCAGCTCACAAAACATACACCGATGCATTGTGAAGTATAGGATGGAAGTACTTTTGTTGTTAGCGTTTTTTCAGCACGGTTGTATTTTTTTTGTAAACCTACTTTGGAGGATATTTTTTTTTAAGGAGCCAAACTCAGTGAAAAGTTTTAGCACTTTAAAGTTGCATGAATGTGAAAGCGAGAGGAAATATATTCAGGTAGATTCAGATGTTTTTTTTTCTGTCTCTCTCTCTCTCTCTCTCTCTGCTGCTGCTCTGTCTCTGTCCTTGTCTCTCACTCACTCACACTCTCTCTCTCTCTCTCTCTCTCTCTTTGTTTCTCTGTTTCTCCCTGTCCTTATTACAGAGGTACATAGACACTGTCCCCTTTACAAACCCACCACACAACCCACCCCACCCCACCCACCCACTCACCCGTCTCACCCGTTAGCCTCCCCACCCATAGCACATATCAACACTTTCCCATGCCGTGTGTGTGTGTGTGTGTGTGTGTCTCTCACACAGTTTCTTATGAAGTGCGTCTGCCTCATCCTCTAATTGGGCGCCGATCTGCTTTTGACGTTAATGGAATTAAAAAGAGAAATATCTGAGGAAATGTGCGTTTTTGACAAAGGCTGGCGGCGGGCCGGGATGCGGGGAGCCCTCCGTGTCTCTGGAGAGCCGCTCCGCGTCCCTGGGTAGCCCATTAGAGAGCCTAGACCCCCTTCACACCGCACCCCAAGACCCAGACCCCCCCCCACCCCCCCCCCATCCCCCCCATCCCCCTCGCCGCACGGCCCCCCATGCCGAGGGACACCGAGGGGGGAGACCTCAGCAGCCAGCCCCAGCCGCAAAGCAGAATATTAATGTTACACTTCACTGCACTGTGTGTGTGTGTGCTAGGGCTGCACACACACACACACACACACACACACAAATATAGAGATTACCACATACACACACACACAGACACACAAATACACAGAGCAACTTTGTCTGACACATTCACAAACAAAAACGGAAGCGCTGGCCTAGTCATACACGCACACGCACACACAGCACCTCCACACATGCACACGCATAAAAAACTGAACTTTTATTCATTACAAGCGAATCGTAGAATCATCGAAGGTGTCCATTATTCAGGCCAACTGCGTTTCTTCCTTTTTCTGAAGGGGCGGCTCTGAGGATTATTGATTGAAGACACCCCAGTCGGTACCTGCCCTGCGAAAAAAATCATGAAATTCAGATCAGTCGTCATCTGCTCATCCCCTCATCCCACAGGAGCGCTGTTGACTTGATGTTTATTCACATGCCGCGGTTGGCAGTGCCAGGGGTGTGTGAGGAGGAGCGCCGGGGCCAGGAGGGCCCCTTTGAGTGTGATGACCTCATGTCCCATTCTGTTTCTATGTCACCGTGCGTGGGCCCCCCTGGTCCTCCCAGGGCTGACACTCCACTGTACTTCCAACAACTGCTGTGGGACACCGAACATCTGTAGGCTGCTGCTCCCCGAGACAGCGCCTCCCCCCCCCCCCCCCCCCCCCAACCCCACCTACACCCCCACTCCCCCCCCCCCCCCTCCCCCCCCCCAACACACACTCCCCCGCCTTGCACTCGCAGCCTGAGCCCATATCACGTATCACTCACACACACACACACACACACACACACACACACACACACACACACACACACACATTTACATAGACCAGATGCACCACAAGCATTCAATTCAATGCAAGCTCATCTTGGAGCGACGGCACGAATGTATGTTTTATGTGTGTTTTCGATTTGCGTGAGTATTTGAGTCTGTATGTTGTGCATGCATATTATCCATGTATATATTCTGTGTGTGTGTGTGTGTGTGTGTGTGCGTGCGTGTGTGAGACGGTAGATGAGTGTGAACACATGATGTGTGCTGCCCATAACACGTGTAACTTTCAGCACCTTTCCCTGTCATGTTTTTCTTAAAGAAGTTCCTGGAAACTTTCTCCAAAGCTCCCCCCCCCCCCCCCCCCCCCCCAGGCCCTCCTCACCCGTCTCCCCCCTCAGCGACAGTCTCCTCCCACAGACGGACAGACATACAGACAGACAGATAGTGAACCAGTATAACGCCAGGGCTTACAACGCTCACCGCACTCGATCGGCAGTCGTTATACGCCCGAGTCTCCGGTAAACACGATTTTCAATCATTGTTCTTGTGTGTCACGTGTGTGAGGAGTTTCGAAAAACAAGTTTTTAGACCTTCGTACCGATGGGTTCGGCAAACACACGCCAAAAAAGAAGCGAAAAAGAAAATGTTTTATTAAACGGAGTATGTTTATTGACGTCCCTTTCATGTCGGTTCTTTTGTTCTGCCTTTGTAGAGGCAAAAGGTCTGCGTGTGCGCCCTCATTTGTGAGCGATCTGTGATGTCAGAGGTGTCCTTTTGAAGTGGAGAGAGGACCCCGTGTGAGGCACCACCTGTGCAGCACCCCCACTAATGTGTGTGTGTGTGTGTGTGTGTGTGTGTGTGTGTGCATCGGCGTGCCGCTGCTGCTTTGCGTGAATAGGTGAGTCTAATGAATATGTGTGTGTGTGTGTGTGTGTGTGTGTGTGTGTGTGTGTGTGTGCAAAAGAATCAGATATTTTTGCACAACTGTGAACATGAGCTATATGTGCAGGTCTGTGTGTGTGTGTGTGTGTGTGTGTGCGTGTGCATGTGCGTTCGTCTCTTCTTCTTTTACCTAATGAGTGTGGTAATTGCCGCGGTCTGACGTGTGTTGGCAGCGTGTGTCACTGCCTTTGATCCCCTGATACTGTGTGCATGTACACAGGCATTCACTGACTTGTTCAGACACTCACTCTCTTACACACACACACACACACACACACATACACACACGCGCATACATATACACTCACACACTGGCATGCACACATTAAAGCTTGAAAGTCTGTTACAAGGTGTGACATCATGCCGTCATAAGCAGCGCTAGACGACTACAGTACGAACGGGGTTGTGTTGTGTAGTGGATGTGGTTTAATGCTGTGATTAAAAACATCTTAGCCTCTTGTCTGTTGCCATTGTGTTCAATTATGTAAGGGTTAGGCCTCTCTTAGGTCCTCTCCACCCCCGGGTTGAGCAACGCAGTATAACCCTGTGTCCACTGTTTCTACTCAACGCGTCAGGCTTCAGTTCGGTTCATATAACAATTGTATTTATTTATTGGTTTATTTGATAGGGACCATGCATATTTATGAACATTGTATATAAAAAACACCATGTCAATATGCCAGAGTTCGTAAAAATAACTACTGTTCATCCGCAGTCCCTAGGCAGGTAACATAGAGACAGCCAGCAGTCATACAGCACTCACACACTGTACATTAAACACTTAATGGTGACATAATATACATTAACAGAACAAACTAAACAAAACAGAAGTACATGAATACAAGGAAGGACATAAGAGTGACATACATTCACAGAATAAACAAACAAAACGAAACAGAAATAAATGAAGACGAGGACATTATTCATCCACCTCTATACATTCAATGTAGTGGCAGCAATGTGTCTGAAGGCACAAAAAAAAAAAGGTTACAGATATTATCATCCCAAAAAGTTGAAAAATGACGTAAGAATCGCAAAGTAAACAAGAAGAGATTCGGCGTTTGACGCGCGACGCGTTTCCATCTCGTTTCATCCGAGCGCCAGCCTTTTATCCCCGGATCAATGTCAGCCGAGACGAGAGGGGCCAGGCGACAGATTTCCCCCTCACTTATTCATGTTTGTTAACTAATCACTCGTAAATTATTATCTTAGAAAATCCCACGTTAATGAGCGCTCATATATTTATTTATAACATGTTTACGCCGCCATGTTTACTGGAAAGCAAAACAAGGAGCCCCCCTGAATGCGGTTGCAGACTTAACATTTTAAATGAGACGAGTTTGTTTGTGTTGAGCGTCGACAAATTATCTTTTAAACAAGGCCGTCGCCGGCGCGAGTCCTCACATGTCCTTCCAGGAACAGCTAAAAACAGCCTACCTGGGGACGCTTCCTCGACGGCCGCTAATCAACAGACAACAAACGTGTTTTATCTCTTTCTGGGTTTTTTAAAAATGTTATTCTCCTGGCCCTTAGTTTTGTTTGATATAAGATGTTGTCTCTCTCTTGTGACTCGGCGGGGAGAAGCCAGCGTCTCTATAAAAAGAGCGGGTAGTCGACTAAAACTCGTCTTCTGCGTAGGAGCTTGTCGCCCGCAGCGACGGTCTCCTAGCGGCGAGGCTCCAAGGAGGCGGGACTTAGACGGCGGTCTGGAGCTGCTGTTGATTGATGGGATGCTGTGTGTTAATGAGTGAGGAGCGTTGCTGAGTATTTCAGTGGAGTCGAGCTCATCGACTGTGGGCTTATATTATTATTATACATTATTATACATCATGGTTTAAAAAAAGAAAAAGAAGAAGAAAAGGGGGGTTGCTTATCTCTTGTTTCCTCTAATCCAAGTATATGTGGATCTGTTTTATTTGTTTGTCTTTCATGTATGAGATACACGCTCAATCGAATCAATTTAAATGTATTTTTTATATATTTTTCCACAACAATATATGTATGTTAACATGT
>JAOPHQ010006356.1:35000-65542 GCA_030340625.1 Merluccius polli
TTAGTTTTTTGCAATATGAAGAATGATAAAGTAGGGCAGAGTCGATGTCTGATGTTCCTGAAAGACGAGCCCCATCGCTCGCTTCCTCTATCTAGCACAATGACATTCATAAAGAAACAGAGCTGTGTGTGTTGAAGTGTGTTGGCATCATACAAATCCATAATGCGATTGTCACTTTAACTTGAATGTATCCCGCACCCTCGCCCAGGGGGGATCCTGGGTATTTGGGAAGGGGCAATATTAGTTTAGACCCGCCTTTGGGACTAATCACCTAATGAGGGCATTAGAAGACTGTTAGGGTCATGGTGTGTGTGTGTGTGTGTGTGTGTGTGTGTGTGTGTGTGTGTGTGTGTGTGTGTGTGTGTGTGTGTGTGTGTGTGTGTGTGTGTGTGTGTGTGTGTGTGTGTGTGTGTGTGCGTGGTGCAGGTGGTAGCCCCCGAGATAGAGGGGCCCCTGGGAGACATATAGAGTGCCAGAAGAGGCTCTCGGGCCCTTTGTGGGCCCATTCAAAGACTGCTTGGACTGTGATGGATACCCTGCCCCAGGGAACATGGCCATAAGATCAGTGGGCCATGAAAACACACACACACACACGTAGAAATCACCATCCCAGCCGCAGACACTGACACAGTGAGGTGGAAGTGTGATGTTGGGCTTGATGATGCGTGACATCTGTAATGCATTGTAATTCTCCCCATCGGAGCACTAGTGTTTAGGAATGATTGATGATGTTGTTTCAATGTCTCGGTAAACACAGCTTAGTAAATGAAGACCACGTCTGCTTTTGAATGGAGACACTGTTCTGATGATGCATGCGGAGAACGGCTTCAAACCTAATGCTGGGATGTAACGTGCTAGATTGGTATGCATTTGGGGGATTTTTTTATTTTTTACATTTTTAGGAATGTGAAATCTCACACCAATGCTCATACAAGGTAATTGTATGTTTTCTTTTATATATATATATATATATATATATATATATATATATATATATATATATATATATATATATCTTTTACATTTACTTGTATAACTATTTTTTTTCTTAAGATGAAACGACAGCATAGGAAAAATGACAAGTAAATAGTAAAAAATGTCCAACTACATATATTATTACTATTCGCTTTAGTATAACAAACCACAACAATGTAACCCTCTTATCACCATTACAGTGTAAGTCTACTAGCCTACACTACAGTCTCTGTGTAACCACAAACCTGCTGTTCCCACGCTAGAGGAGGACACACTCTGTGACAGAGCTGTTTTTAAGTATTTGGGTGCAAGTCCAAGTCAAGTGTCAAGTCTTTTGAGGAAAGTCCAAGTCCAAAAGTCTTTATTTAAAATTGGACATGCATAAATAAAAGAGGACACCGATCATTTCATCACAGATTTCAAATAAAATGGTTTGGGTGATTATTTAGATGAATAATTTGGTGATTAGTTAGATATTGTTTGTTTAAATGGTTGTGTGAAACACATTATTTAATATAATCTAAGGAGAGAATGGACAAAGGGACAAATTAATCCAGAAGATGGCAGTAATGCAACATTAGGGATGCAAATTGCCTCAATATACCAGAGAACAAGAAGCAAATCGGCCTCAGCGCCAACTGATATTGTGATATAATACACGTTCTCAGTAACAGGCAAAATATCCCATCAAAAAAGGCGTACTAATCTTTGCTGTTTTATCGAAACGGAAAACAGCTCTGAATAAAAAAGAAAAACACCGGAAATAATGTTTTTCAATTTTTGCATCCAAAAATACTCAAGTCCTTAGAGCACGATATATGTGCTCTGTGTGCTTTTCTTTCTTGTAAAACATAGGCCTGTGATTCTAGTTGTTGTTTGTGTCGCGCCACAAATATGAGGCGAACTGCTCCGTATTGTATTGCTTGATGGCGGATTAATCATTGCAGGCTGTTATAATGTAGGCTATACATTTACACCACTTATTTATTATGCATCCCTGTTATCCATACCCGCTTATGCAGTGCCAGAAGAACTGCACAAAGCAGAGATATATTTAAGTGGCATTGTTTTTCGGAATAACAATACAACAAACTAGCAATGCATACAATGATAATTCATCCCAGCCCTTAGAATCTGACCACATTTTTGCTTTCAAGTCTCCAGAGAGACTCGAGTCTCAAAGCAGTTAAGTCTCCAGCTCCTACACCAGCCCCGGTTACTCACTTCTCCAGACCGGAATGGTTTTCCGGGAACTGCCGGTCCTTCCTGGTCCAGTGTGGTCTGCATTTCTCTGCAAATCTGTCTTTCCAGGCAGAACGCTGCAAGGTAGCCCACCTCACCGGCAGAGCTGAAGCCTGGGCTACAGCCGAGTGGGCCAGGAATTCTCCTGTCTGCTTTTCCCTGGAGCTCTTCCCCAACGCTCTCCGCAAGATCTTCGACCACATAATCTCCGGCCAAGAAGCAGCGATCGTGCTTACGGATCTGTGCCAGGGCAAGTTTCTGACTACGCCATCGATTTCCGCACCCTGCCAGCTGACAGTGGCTGGGCTCTTCTTCCTTGTTTGAAGCCTTCCTTCATGGGCTGTGCGACCCCATCAAGGACCAGTTTGCCCCTTACCCGGATTCTTTCTTCGCTCTGGCCATAAATATTGACAATTGTCTCCAGGAGAGAGAGAGATCCAGGGCTGTCATTTTTCCTCCCGTCCAGAGAGGGTCAGTCTGCTGGCAATCACTCTTCTCTGTGGCACTCTTTTCCTCATCTCTTCCTGACGACTGACTCACCAGCGCCCCCTACTGCGTTGGAGGATCCCATGCAGTTGGGGAGAGCCAGGCTCACTCCCAAAGCATGACAGCACCGTGTACAGGAGGGCAGATGTATCTACTGTATTAAGCTGGGCCACTTCATGTCAGCGTGTCCAGTAAAAGACAAGGCTCATCAGTGAAGAGGAAGGCACTGGTGAGCCATACCGCTTCCTCTGCTTTTCCTTGACCTCTCACTCAAACTCAGCTCATCACTTCATCTCGGATTCATTGCCATCCTGTGTTAGTGGACTCTGTGGCTGATGAGAGCTATATTGATGGGTGGTTCGCCAAAAGACTTGGACACGATTTACTTCCCCTGCCCCAGCCATTTGAAGCCAACACTCTGGATTGAAGGCTGCGACCCATTCAACTCATCATCGCCAAGAACCACACTGAACTCCAGATCTTTCATCTTTTCAATTCCCCATTACATCCTCTTATCCTGGGTTTTCCCTGGCTCATTAGGCAAAACCCTCACATGGACTGATCCACCGGGGAGGTAACGGGTCAGGGGCGAGGAATCGCCCCCTGTGGTTCCTAAACCTCCCAGCGCCTCCTGAGTCTCCTCTCTTCTCACCTCACCCAGCATCATCGGACTCCCACTTCCCAGATCTCTCCAGTGATCCTTCCATCTTGAATTCAAGGAGGTTTTCAACAAAGCCCGAGCTACCTCTCTCCTCACCGACCCTACCACTGCTCCACAGACTTACTCCCTTGCTCGTGGACGCCAGTACCTAGTGGACTAGGAGGGGTATGGTCCTGAGAAAAGATCATGGGTCTCTACCAGCAATATTGTGGATGCAGACCTCATGACTTCCTCGGACTTCCAATGCCGTCATCCTGACCAGCCTGTGAACATCAGGTGCCGTCCCCAGAGGGGGGGGGTACTGTGACGTCTCGCCCTGCTCCTTAGGTTATGTTTTTCATTGTTTCATTCATGGGTCCATCGTTTCCTGTTTTAATTTTTCACATCTCCTCTCATTTCAGATATTTCACTTCCTGCCCTTGTGTGTTTCCTGCCTTTGTGATTGTGTACCCTTGCCTTGATTAGTTTCACCTGTCCCTCATTATCCTCCCATTCCTAGTGTATTTAGTCTTCCTGTTTCCCTCCCTCAGTGCCAGTTCGTCTTTGTGTCAGCAATTTATTCTAGTGTTTAGTATTCTTGTTTTTTGATCTCAGCTAGTTATTTCTGACTTTGCCTTTGTCTTCCCCTTGACATATTTTGTCTGCCTGATCTCGTGACTGATTACCTGCGTACCGAACCCTTTTGCAAGTAAAGACCATATCGAGATTCTGCCTCTGAGTCGTGCTTCACCAGTGGTTACACACTATGCATGCGTCAACACGGTACCATCAAGGCCACCCCCCCCCCCACTACCACCCATCCAGGGTTTTTTCCCCAGGAGGACAACAGGGAGCTTGTGCACCGCACCCCCATGTTATCGTACAACATGTGTGAACAACTTTCCGAAATCCATCCACACCTTTGTACATCATTAGATATTCTGTCCCCATAAAGTTTAATATTTTCTGTCCGACCGCGTGTTGTGTGATACTTGTACCCGCGGTATTGGGGGAAACAATATTGTGTGCGCTCCATGGTTGGCTATGTCTTGATATTCCAGGGCATATTTTTACATACAGTGTGTGCTGTTGTAAGGTACTGTGTTCCCCTTGGGAATGAAGGGCTTCACTGTACAGCCAGCAGTTGATGACTTCAGACACCTTGTGAGCCTTTTCCACCAGGGGATTGTCACCTTATGGGAGCCGGGAAACACGAATAGAAGATGAGGCAGCGAACCAGGACATACTGCTGTGGCAAGAAATCCAATTTCAATGCAGGTATATATATATATATATATATATATATATATTATTTTCTGTTCTACATTTCATCTAGTATCATTGTATAGCATTAACATTTGTATAACTCACTGCAATTTTTTTGGACAACAATTTTTTGACTATTTTTTTGTGTTTATTTCTTACTGATTTTATTTTTTTTATAACATTATGATTATGATTTACACACATTTTTACACGACCCACACACAACCCACACGCACAATTTGAGAAGAACTATGTCAACATGTGGCAAAAAAGGTGGCACAGGGTAAAAATAAGCAATCATTTTATGGTTTGTACAAAACTGGGGCTGCTTGAAAAACCATCACCTGCCAGCCACTGGGGCATACGTCTGCTACAAAGGTGTACAGACTAACAAATTAAAGGAATAGGCAATGACAATGTGAGTACAGATGTTTGCCTTTAGTGTCAATCTTTGGCACAAGCCGCCCAAAAGCGACGATACCCAGGAAAAAAGTTTTTTTTTTTTTTTCGAAGAACAGTGGGTAGCTTATTAAATCTTCTTTGATCCCACTGTCTTTGATATCCACACTCTCATCAAGAATTCACTTTAAGCAGTAAATATAGGTAGTTCAGAGAGACATCATGATCCACTCCCCTCCTTCCCTTGCAGTTTTTCTAAATTATACAAACCCTGAAAATATATGCAGGTGGTATGGTAAAAAAACACAAAACACCCCACCAAAAACAGAGAGACTTGGTTGCGGTTTTCTTTTCTGATTTGGGATTTGGATGAGTATAGGTGCAGCGGTTGGGACATCTATCCACCATAGGCAACAGTGTAATATTACCTGACAGTGTCTCAGTGTGCATACCACAAATAGGTCTCCCTTTTTGGGAGTTATGGTTATTTATTGCCGTATAACCTTTTATTAAAAAAATGTCAATGTCCCTGTCTAATATTCCCTTGCTTTATGCCAATCTGTTCATGGTCATTAAGAGCAAGACTACCTTTGTTTTTTGGATTTATTTATTCATGCATGTATTTATTTAGGAGTGTATGTATTTATTGTTACGAGGGTAGATTTAGGAGTGTGTGCAGATTTTATTTCATTATTCATCCTCGATTACTAACTGACACTAGTTAGCATGTAAAAAGAAAAAAAAAATGAACTCCCTCATTATGACATTGTGTGTATCAAACAAAAGCCATCGGTCACGTGCGAAGCGACAAGAGTTCACGTATTAAATGAACGTGTGACTGATGTGATGAACGCTTGTTGGGCGAAGTTACAATACAAAAACCAAACAAACAAAAACAAAAACAAAAAAAGACCTGGCTGCCCGCGGTGACCCTGTGACCCGGTTGCCATGACGGCGCTCTATTAGTTATTGTCTTAGCGTCGCGGGCTGAAACTAATGAGCAGCGCCTATCAAAGGGCCGCTGGCATCCCATCCGGCGCTGTCCCAGGCTGAACCACGACCTGGCACTGTCCCCCCCCGCTGCGCTCGCTGCCCAGAGGCCAGGCCTGTTTGTTAGCTGTGCCCACAGAATGACACCGTGCCGGGGGGGGGGGCGGTCGCTGCCCCTGACCTGACCTTTAACCCCCTCACCCCCCCGCCTTTCAACCTCAACCTGAATCGTATTGCCCCGACACAAGGGCAAAATAGCTCAATAACACACATTCAAGTGACAGATAAATAATTTAGAATTATAATTAGAAAGTTATACTTATTATAAATAAACACAAACAGAATTAAAATAAAATAAAACGTAACCGAGCACGAGGACACGCACACACACACACACACACACACACACACACACACACACACACACACACACACACACACACAAAAAGTACACACAAAGTACACACACGCACACACACAAAGTACACATAAAAAAGGTCTAACAAACTGAAATCACTGTTCCTCTCGCTCGCTGTCTTCCTGTCTCTTGTTCTTTCTGTTTGTGTTCTTGTGTCTTTCTGCCACAACCTGACTGCGTATTTGATTGATATCGGTGTTCTTGTTGACATGTGTTGGGTTTTGTCTGGAGAAAAAAATACGCAACAACAAACAGTGTTTCCACATGCACACATCCAACTCTTCTTCTGGTCCACAGACTGAAAGTCGTCTTAATTGGGACCATAATCATCTGTACTCAACAACCCCCCCCCCGCCCCCCCCCCCCCCCCCCCCCCGGCCTCATTAAAAACAAAGTGCGAGCCTACTTTTGAGCAGTGCGTTATAGAGGATTGATTAGAAAGACAACGGCTGGCTTGGTATCCATTCCTGCCATTGTTCTCCGCTGGCTCTCTCTCGATGAGGCAGGCGTTTCACTGTGCTTTCCAATTACCTCCGCGCAGATCAAGAAAAAGGTGCCAGATTAACTAGAGAAACCTTGCTAACACAAAGAGAATTGCTAACTTAACAAGATGTCATTTCTCATTGATAACCAACCAAGCGCCCCTCCCGTCAGATAACTCCACAGCTCTCTCTTTTTTCTGAATACTTATGAGGCCTGGATTTTGAACACATACACACAGAGACTTCAGGAGTCGTTAGATACAGTATGCAATGCTCTGTTTAATATTTCACAATATTTCCTCTTTTTTTTTTCTTTACGGTCGAACCCATGAATATTTGCAATGGCTTCTTTCAACTTCCTTTTCCAGGCTATTGCGGAAAAACACAAGAAGTAAAGCAAAAGTTAAAGTATATCCAGATTTAATATTATCTAGTGTATAGACAGCCAGCAAAGTTCTCTTCACATGCATTTTAATAATTCATCCATTTTCATACGGACCAGTGCGTTGTACATTACACTCATAGTAAGCGATATAGGACACTTATGTTGTACACATGACTAGTGACTAGCACTACCACTTTCCCATCTGTGTGTTTGTTTCAGGATTAAAGTTATCCATGGAGCCCCACCTATCATAGAGCAGTTATCGTCTGTAGTGGGCGACCCAGCGAGTGTCCAGGCCTCTAATGGGAATCAGCAAATGAAGCGAGGCGAACTTTCACCTTATTAGAGTCATTTCTCCTTGCCTTGTTCACTAGAGTCTCCTCATGACTGTTTTGGGTCCCTGATGGTCCCCTTTTGGGGCCCGGCAGAGTGTGTGATAATTTAGGCCAACGCCAGCAACAATTGAGATGAGGAGGGCCCTTATGATAATGACCATTTCCTCTCTTCTAAATCACATTGCTTTTTTTTTTTTTTTTTTTTGTTCTCCTCAAATAAATTAGTTGCCATGAATAATGTCTTTCAGTAATGGAAACTCTTTAAGGAAGAAGAGAGCATAGGCTGACAACACACGTTCACGCTACATACACACCATGTTATTAACACACTCCAGGGGAAGTCTTATTACTCTTCGGCCTGCTTTCTCATTTAGAGGCAGCTCATGAACAATTCAGACTCTGGCTGCTAATGGCGTTTCACAGGGCTCTGTGGGATATCTTTTATACATCAATAAGGCCAATTATCTGCTTAAGTGAGAAAGCAGTGTCGCCAGCACATCCCTGCTCTCCTCTCTAACCAGGGCTCATACAGTATGGTTCAGAGATCGCACACTTTCGGTTCAACATCGCGCGGTCTGTAAGCTACTTTATTCATGTATTCATATCTTTGATTACTGCTAAGTCTAAGGTCACAATAAAGACCAGGTTTACAATATAAATCATGTGCTTAAATAAAAAAAAAACATTTTTTCATTCTAAAATCGTACAAGAAAAAAATGCATATTTTTTTTAACGAAAACAAACAAAAAAAACAGCACATAACGTACATTATACCGTGAGACGGCATAGCCTCAGAACTGCCTGTGGCGGCGAGACGTGACTGTAGTAGGGGATATCTGAGGGCCTGGCGCTAGAGGACGCTCCCGTCTAGCACACCCCCCCCCGGGGGACGCCGCCACGCCCTGCCATGCCACATCCCGCCCGCGCCTCCCATTGTTTAGCGGGGATTTTCGCGGAGAAGCCGGGCATGCACAGCTGGCTGCATTAGCGGCTTAACCCTTGATGCTAAAGCTAATATGGTATTGGGCACAGAGCGGGCACTCTGAGCCAGCTAACCGATAGCGGGTTGTGTGTGTATGTGTGTGTGTGTGTGTGTGTGTGTGTGTGTCGAGGGAGGGAGGGAGGGCTGGGATTAGTAGGTAGCATGGCAGAGCTAGCCTGCTGGCAGATGCCACCAATCTTCTTCAGCTGCTAGCATTGCTAATTAGCTCACATCTCAGAGCTGTCCAAGTTTAAGATATTAGATGTGTGTGTGTGGGTCCTACACACGGTTCAACATTGGGGCTGTTACGGTCAAATACTAGCTAGCTGCTGCTCCTTTTTGCGCTTAGCGCCACTTTGACGAGATTTAGTTTCAAAAGCATTTAATGTGGACTTTTCTTTTAACGAAGCATACCAAATATCCCAACTTATTGGAACCCGTGTTCCTGTGTCGGCACTATGAACCCCCTTTTATTATTTCGTTCAATCCCCTTGTTCCTTTGCCCGGTCCTTCCTCATCTGGACCCCACCAGCTGGCCGGGGCGAGCGGGGGGGCAGCAGGGAGGCTGTGGGGCTCAGTTGCACTGCAAAGCCCACAGGCCATTGTGCCCCGTTTCCCACAGCAGCTTCAAACCTCTGTTTATGAACAAGAGGGATCAGACCCCGGGCTTATATTTATAACCACACCGCCATGACCGCCGCTCCACCATCGGAATAATCACCAGTGTGCATTGAGCCTGAGTAGAGTCGACATTTGGCTCCAGATGGACCCCGTCCAACTTGGCCCCCTCGGCCAGGCGGCTCCGAACCGAAATCATAGATGGGCTTTGCCCCGGTCGACACCGGACTGGCAGACCAGTTGTTGTAATCTAGGGTAGAAAAAATCATAACAATACATGCCAGGAACATGGTGATAATGTTTCAGCTTAATCATTTGAAAGGACTGTTTTGCTTTGTTCCCTGTAGCGCTTTGTACCGTGATTTGCGAGTGCTGGGTTTTGTATTGCCAGACTAATGTTGTAGAGGAATGATGTGTCTGTGCCATGGAGTTTGGCAGAGCACATCGGACATTGTTTCAGGCCGACAAATTAAAACAATGGTCCAAATTGTAATTTGTATCTGGGGTTGCCAACCAGATCTAAAGGCTTAGTTTAGTCTGCTGGTTTACTGTATTTTTTTTTAAAATACATGTTTTGTTCTTTTCGTTTTCACACAGAGATGCTACTCTCTTATGTCATATTTTTAAGTAATTATTATTATTAAAAGTGATTTAATGAAACCCTTTTCAGTCAACCGACAAGTCCCAAGACCAGGCTCTTGGCGGCACTGCACTGCACATTCCTCTGTGTGCCCTGACTGCTAAATAACACGCAGTTGTAGCTGTAGGAAGGGACCGCAGCGGCACGCACCCTCACACAACAGCCTGCCACTTTCTCAGGCAGTTAGGGCTGTCAGACACTCACATCCTTCTCTGGCACACCAACAAACACATCCCGACCCCCCCTTTCGGTGGCCAAGGTCAGCCCTAATGGCGCAGAGTTGTAGCAGGAAGTACACGCCGGGATACCCATTTGAGGTTTTTTAGGTCCGTCTTCATTGCTTTCTTTGGAAACTAAGGAGCACAAAGTACCAGGGCTGGAATTAATGGGAGCTTTGCCTGGTGGAGCAGTGCGGCCACAAGAAGGCGAAAAGACAAGCGGAGCATGGAGAATGGCCATGTCAATCAAATCCCTGCGTAGCCTTATCCGTTAGCTCATGTAACACGCTTTGAGCCATGCTGTCCATGCCGAGCGCCTGCAGTCAAGATGGATTGTGGGAAGAAGATAATATCTCCGCCATGAGAATAAGTTTAAAAAAAGAAAGGCAGACGGACGGAAAATAATAAAGAAGATCGTCTCGGCTGTCCCGGGGGCTAGCGGACTTCATTGTGATGTCATTTTACGGGCCCACTCTTTCAATTATATATGGCTTTAGAGCTAAAAGTGATCTCACAAAGTATTATCAAAACTTAAACTTCCATTTAGCCAGAATGGGCTTTTGTTCTTCTGCTGAGCCAGAGTGTAAAGGCATTTTAAAGAGCGGACACAGGGCTTGAAAGCCAAACCTGCCAAGGATTAGATGCAAGGCCCCGGAATAACCAGTAAATCCTGTGGGATTGCCTAGCATCAGCCGGCCTGTATTTCTGACTTTCTGCATCTCTGTGGAGACGCTACATGTTTTTGACCAGTGCCCACCTGACAGGTGCTGCTTTGATAGCTATTCGTGCCAGCTGCATAAAAAAAAAAAAGTTTCGATCTTTTAAAAATGTAACGTGTGTGCGTTGGTGTGTCGTGTGTGTGTGTGTGTGTGTGTGTGTGTGTGGGGGGGGGGGGTTATAGGTCTTTATAGGACATCAAACTGTTGAACTGTTGACCCAAAAAGCCAAGTATGCAATTTCAGATGTGAATTCCTAGCGGCTAGTGGGTCAGTTTTGCTCGGCAAGAAAGTCACAATCTTAGTACTCATAGAGTGGTTGAATGTGTGTGTGTGTGTGTGTGTGTGTTTATAGCATGAACACATGCATGTTCCTTGTAATTTCATTTCAGTCTCATTGTCTGTCTGGGAATGTCAAAGGCATGCACATTAATGCATGAAATGCAAAGCCCAATTGTCTTGCTGTCATAATTCCTGTAATAATTCCTGATTTAGAAAATGTATTTGTGTGCATGTGTGTGTGTGTGTGTGTGTTTAGCTGAAAGTGTGCACATGAGTGGCAGAGAAAAGGATTGGGTTCAGCCACGGATAATCCTCCCCAAAGCCATTTTGTTCTGGGCTAAATCGTTGGATATTACCCTGTCCATAAGTGATTTTAATTGGTTGTCTCATATAACATGCACACGCCTATTCGATGCTAATTCCAGCCTGTAATTGGCCGAAAGGGGTTCCTATTCCCGTTAAGTTCATAGGACAATAATGGTTTAGTTGGCAGTTTGCTGCACTGGTAAGTCACCGGTTATTAGAAGTGATCAAAGGATCAGCCGAGTGCAAAGAGTCTCTTAACCCTCTGACATTCATTGTCTGGGCTGGGTGCTGTTTGGGACATACAGTACATACATATACGTACAGTGCATACATATACATACAGTACAGTACATACATACATACATATACATACAGTACATACATATGCATACAGTACATATACATACATATACATACATAGATACAGTACATATATGCATATACATACATATACATACATACATACATATAAATACAGTACATACATATACAGTACATACATATATACATACAGTACATATATACATATACATGCATACATACAGTACATATATACATACATGCATACAGTACATATATACATACATACATACATACATACAGTACATACATACATACAGTACATATATACATACACATTCATGCATACATTCTGTTTCAAGAAAGGAGAACAAAAAAAACATATACATCAAGACAGTAGATGTGGCGCTCACATAAACATATTCAAATAAGATTTACGATGGACGATGAAGTGCCAAAATGCACCCAGATGTCGCTAAATGCTGCCCAATTAAAGTACAAGTAGCTAAGTACTTGAGTAAACCTTGACTAATCAAGTACCTTCCTTCCACACCTGCCGAAACGAACACCAGTATGTTTCGCGAGGCGCCAGATTAAGGCCGCGTCACCTCATCTCTATCAATACACCACCGGTGGGCAAGATAGCAACAACACCATAATGCCTTTATCAACAAATCCCCAAATCTCCTCCCTATCTTATCAGCTGTGATGTGCTCCTCAAACACCACCGCCAGGCATTAGCGTGCCATCAGCTGCACTGCGTTCCTTTAACCAACACCAGGCAGGCATTAGCCCTGATCCCATCATCTTGCATCCTCCCCATGTTCTGCAGACATCCGCTGGCTGAGCGGATTTAGCAACCCCCCCCCTCCCCCCTCTGATCCCCCGGAGAGGGAGATAGAGAGAGAGGAGGGTGATGTATGGATGTATTTATGTACTGTGTGTGTGTGTATGTGTGTGTGTGCCCCAGAAAGTATGCAGCACCGCGGTCGGAGATGGGATGACTGTAAACTGAAGGGCCTCACACTCGCCCCATCTTCCTACCCCCCCCCCCCCCCCCACCCCCCCTCTGCCCCCCCCCCCACCCACCACCACCAGCAGCACCGCAACCACTATACCACCACTGCTGCACAGGTGCAGGCGTGTGGTGTGTGTGGTCCCCTTAACCTTGGGAGCACCACTGAGCTTGTCATGATGAGGTCTTGAGACATGGCATGTGTGGCATTTGACCCCCCCCCCCCCCCCACCCCCCCACCCTTTCATCACTCAGCGCCCCCCCCCCCACTCCACCACCACCACCGCCCTTCCACTTTCTATTATCATGCATCTTCTTTCTCCCGCCTCTCCCTTCTTTCCCCCCCTCTGCCATCCCACTCTCGCTGCATATTCATCTCCCCCCTCCCCCCCTCCCCCACCCCAATCTCCTTATTGAGTCCCCTCCTGTCTGCGCTGCCTTCAGCCCTTTGACCTGGTAGGTAAACAACCGTATTTCCAGTAGGCGGCGGGGCGCTGGCCAGACACAGCCCCTCTGCGCGGACCGCGGCCCCCGCTCCCCCGGCGGCGGTGGCCGGCGAGAGGGCAAAGGATCCTGACAAGGTCAGTGAGCTTTGTAGCTCATGATTACCCAGCCTGGGCCTGCGCCGCGCGCGCCGGAGCAGCTGCTTCGGACGGCGGCGCTTACAGCCGCCCCGCCACGCGGCTATACTCTTTATTAGTATTTAGACCGGTTAGACCGTCCGGCGGGGGAGGGGACGCTCGTTGTTGTTTCCGAGTTAGCTCTTAGCCTAGCGCGGGTGTCACCTCGTGTTTTTGAACATAAACATTGCAGTAATAAAATGACTACTATGATTTTTCTACTGATAATATACGATACTGATACTAATAACTCTTCTACTACTGCTACTACTACTACTACTACTACTAGGCCTGCTAATAACAATCATCATCATCATCATCATCATCATCATCATCATCATCATCATCACTATGCCAGTATTTCCTCTCTTATTTAAAGCCGTCTTTGTTTGTGAACTTTACGTCATGCTTTATCTACACCTAAATCATACATTTCCACAGGTCTCCAGAAGAAAGAGCAGGAGGAGCTGGCTCAGTTGTTTATGTGGTTCTTCTCACCCTTGGTAAGACCGACGCATGTGTGTGTGTGTGCGCGCGTGCGTGCGTGTGTGTGTGTGAGTACAGTGCGGCTGTGCCGTTGCGCCTGCTGGCGCTGTCAGAGGTGTACATCAAGTTGTTCCACATCTCCACATTTTTTCGGCTGTCTTCTGTGAGTTCTCCTCATGACGGGCCCTTGCTCACCTGATGATTAACATGGTTTAGAGAGTGGCTGGGGCCACATGGGGCCTCATTAGCATAACACACACACACACGTCTTTCCTCCCCACTTTGCGCCGCGGTGAGGCGAAGCTGAGGAGTAGGAGGAGGAGGAGGAGGAGGAAAGAGAGGCAGGAAAAGGTTAAGGAGAAACTCGAGGCGATGTAAGAGGAGGAGAGCTCCCGCCGCACTCCTCCTCCCTCGACGGTCGGGTCCCAAGACGTGGGCTTCACCTCCTTTCCGAGGGGTCCCTCTGCGGGCCCTGCGGGGCCCCCTGGCCCCTTCGGCTAACTCTGGAGCTTTTACTGGAAGTGCTATTACAGTCCTCACCCACAGACACAACCACTAATGAGGGGCTGTGGAGATCCAGAGCCCCGGCTGAGGGAGAGGGAGAGAGAGAGGGAGGGAGACAGAGAGAGAGAGAGAAAGAGAGAGGGAGAGGGAGAGGGCGAGAGAGAGAGAGAAAGAGAGAGGGAGAGAGGGAGAGAGAGGGAGGGAATCATGGCGACTGTTTGAATTAGGAACTAAGCTCTGCAACATACATAGACAGTTTACAACTCTCCCACACTTTATGACTGAATTTTATTTTCATTTTAACCAATAACAACACAACATTTTACTCCAGAAACAGAACGGCTCCTGCTGACTGTATAGGTTTTTTTTCCCGCCGGCGTAAAGCGGGGCGAGCCGCACATACGTAGCGCTGTACAGATGTCTGACTTAATGTTTAAGCCGTTGTAACTGTAGCCGGCTCAAAAGAGAACTGCTTCACCCCAAAAAAAAGTGTGTGAAAGCGTGAGGGGAAACAATGAAGCGCTAACATCATGTGAAACACAGTCTTCCTGACTTCTCATGTGATTTCACAATATGCCATTTCTCCGCTTTCAAAGGGAATACCAGCAACGGTAATTTCAAGATGAATCAGGACTAAGATATGAACTGACTCCTGGATCCAGGTTGTCACTGTCAGCTGTTTTGATCACGATATGAAAAAAATAAATAATAAAACATCAAAAATGCATTGGATGAATGGAAAAAAAATGAATGAATATGTAATACAATATAATATTTGTGTTGTATTTCAGTGTTGCTGGTAGGCTGGGCAGATGGCTCTCGTTGGGACCGAGCTTTTGCTCTCATTACGATACAAACTTTTCAGATTGCCAGTAAACAAGGTAATAGAAAACAAAAACTATCTCTTTTTATTAATATATTAATATATGAGAGCAGTTTTCCAATGGGAGAAAAATACACCGTTACAAGGCAAAAAATAAAAATCGCCATTTTCTATCGATCAATATCACATTGTATTGCATTGCATTGTGTTGTGTTGTGTTCTGTGGTTGTGTATATTATTGTACCACATTGTGACATTTAGTTAGTTTGGTTCATATAGTAGTTCATGTTCATATAGTAATAGTTCATGTTCATATAGTAGTTCATGTTCATATAGTAGTTCATGTTCATATAGTAGTTCATGTTCATATAGTTCATCTTCATATAGTAGTTCATGTTCATATAGTAGTTCATGTTCATATAGTAGTTCATGTTCATATAGTAGTTCATGTTCATATAGTAGTTCATGTTCATATAGTAATAGTTCATGTTCATATAGTAGTTCATGTTCATATAGTTCATGTTCATATTCATTTAGTAGTTCATGTTCATATTGTAGTTCATGTTCATATAGTAATAGTTCATGTTCATATAGTAATAGTTCATGTTCATATAGTTCATGTTCATATAGTAGTTCATGTTCATATAGTAGTTCATGTTCCTATAGTAATAGTTCATGTTCATATAGTAATAGTTAATGTTCATATTGTAGTTCATGTTCATATAGTTCATGTTCATATTGTAGTTCATGTTCATATAGTAGTTCATGTTCATATAGTAATAGTTCATGTTCATATTGTAGTTCATGTTCATATAGTAGTTCATGTTCATATAGTTCATGTTCATATAGTTCATGTTCATATAGTAATAGTTCATGTTCATATAGTAATAGTTCATGTTCATATAGTAGTTCATGTTCATATAGTAGTTCATGTTCATATAGTAGTTCATGTTCATATAGTAATAGTTCATGTTCATATAGTAGTTCATGTTCATATAGTAATAGTTCATGTTCATATTGCAGTTCATGTTCATATAGTAATAGTTCATGTTCATATTGTAGTTCATGTTCATCGCGACGTCACATCTCAACGACCGCCTCCATTTTGGAAGCATAGGAGCATTGTAATGTTAGTTATTGTGTAGTTATTGGTAGTCATGTTTTTTTTGGTCATTGTTTATTCATTAATCGGGAAATGATTTGTCATTGTGCGACTGTAACAGCATTTCTCACGCGAGGTTACGGTATGACATTTTTAATGTACTACAAGTCTCTCTCAATGCGGCGCGCAGTACTGAACATCAAATAATCCCATGATGCATTCTGCTGCACAAGCCCTGCTGAGCATGCGACGTGAGATATGTATCATTGACCATAAAACAACAACAACAAACAAACAAACAAAACCCATCGTCTCCACGGATACGGGTGTGATGTAAGCACTTGGTCTCTGCTGGGAATAGGGAGCCTGAGGCGGCGTCCGGTTTTGGCAGCTCCAGATGAAATGGCCGCTCCCGCGACGCCGGGCCTTCTGGGGGGGGGGGGGGGGGGGGGGGGGGGGGGGGGGGGGGGGGACAATCCTAGGGACAGGTGGGGACCGTCCCCACCGCACCTGCTGACCTGTCAGAGCGAGCGCAGGGATGGGAAGTATGGAGATGTGTGTGTGTGTGTGTGTGTGTGTGTGTGTGGATGGGGTGGGGGTTGCATGTTTGTGTGTGTGAAGGGCTGGGGATGAGGGGGGAGGCGGTGTGTGTGTGTCTACTTATTCTGTGTTTGTTTGTGTGTGTGTGTGTGTGTGTGTGTGTGTGTGTGTGTGTGTGTGTGTGTGTGTGTGTGTGTGTGTGTGTGTGTGAAAGAGAGTTTGCTGGAGCTTATTTGGGATATCTTGGGTTGCTGAGAGTGTGTGTGTGTGTGTGTGTGTGTGGGGGGGGGGGGGGTCTGTTTGGCTACGTCGACAACGTATGTGTTTTGTCTTTTTTTTTCCTCCTTTGCACATGTGTGTGCATGAGCGTGTGTGTATGTTTGTGCGAGTGCACACATGCTCCTGTATGTGTGTGTGTGTGTGTGTGTGTGTGTGTGTGTGAGGAGGGAGAAATAAGTAGAGGATATTAAAAGAGAAGGCCTTACTGCTGACGGAGATGGGAGCTGACACTTCTCTGTGGGACTGTGTGATTAATTGGGATCAGGGCACCTCTTCCACGTCTGGACAGTAATGCTATGCAGTCTCATATGGCTATTTACATGCAGTAGTCACACACACACACACACACACACACGCATGCACTCACACACACATGCACACACACACATACACTGACACACACATGTACACATAGGGATACACAAGGATATGCACGGTGACACACACACACACACACACACACACACACATAGGGACAAAAGAGACGGAAACACACACACACTCAGATGGAGATCGAGAGAGCGACACACACACACATGCACACACACACATACACTGACACACACATAGGGATACACAGGGGTATGCACGGTGACACACACACACACACACATAGGGACAAAAGAGACGGAGACACACACACACACGCACTCAGATGGAGATCGAGAGAGCGACACACACGCACACACACACACACGCCGCGTGCACACACGCATACCCACACTGGGGAAAACAAAACACACAGTCCTCCAAGTGGGAGATTCAGTCATTATTTTTAGCCCAGATACTCGTCAAAGTTGTTGTAGTAGCAGCAGTGGCGCTTGTTGGTTTCCATGTTGTATTCAGATACAACTTTTCCCCCCCTTGTTTTCCCGTTTCATATTTTCCTTGTGCCGGAACAAATATGTGTGCTTGACAAGAGCTCCTACTAAGAAAGCGGTTGTCGATGCTGAAGTTCCTGTGTTACCTTTTGCAAACTCTGTCTCAAAGCGCCGCGGCCCCCTGCTCTCAGAAGAAGCGGAGGAGATAGTGAGACAATCGAATGTGCAGATAGCGAGAAGAATCGCGCCGCTGAATAATTGATGCCGCGGCAAAATAGAGACAACCACTTGAAGTCCTGAGTAAGTAGGAGATATAGACTGTGGTGGTGACATATCAAGCTACAATAAAGACAGTGGGAAGCAGTGGAGAAGGCATAGAGGGGGGGGGGGGGAGGGGGGAGGGGGGGGGGGGGGGGGAAATGCTCTGTGAATTTTTTCCCCGAGTTAAGAGTTTGTTTTGGTTGCCGGTGTTTCAAAGTTGCCGCCGCGCCGCTCACTTGTTTACCGAGTTCTCCTGCTGCTTCCACCTGCACACACAGGGGAGGGTACCCAGGTGAGCGCACACACGCGCGCACACGCGCACATGCACGCACACACACACATATACACACGCATACACGTATACACACGCACACACATATACACAGGCGCGCACACACACACACATCATCGTTCAGGTGAGCACACACACACGCGCGCACATGCACGCACACACACATATACACACACATACACGTATACACACACACATACACATGCGCGCACACACCACACATCATCGTTCAGGTGAGCGCACACACACACGTGCACACGCACACACGCGTGTGTGCACACACACGCACACATACACATTCAAGTGACGCACACACACACACACACACATAGGGACACACATACACACATAGGGACACAAACACACACACACACATACACACCATCGTTCAGGTGACACACACACACACACACAGGGACACACACGCATACACATATAAATAGGGACACACATAGGAAAATATAAGGTGACACAAATACACACACCCACACACACTAAAAGAAAAACATACACAGGGACAAGCAGAGGGACACAGGCAAACACACACACAAACACACGTACACACACACACACACACACACACACACACACACACACACAGACGCAGGCAAGGGGAAGAGAGCAGCCAGTGGTCTTTGATTGGGCGGCTTTTCCTTAGATTAGCTATTCTCTCTGTAGCCCAGCGGCTCCTCTGGCAGAGCAGCCGCCGCAATGCAGGAAGACACTTCCATCCCCTTCCATCGCCGTCCCCATCCATCAGGGGCAGGGAGGTGATGATGACTGGGTGACCGGCTGGCTGGCTGGCTGGCTGGCTGGCTGGCTGGCTGGCTAGTTCACTGGCTGGCTGGCTGGCTGGCTAGTTCGCTGGCTGGCTGGCTGGCTGGCTGGCTGGCTGGCCGGCTGGCAGGTGGGATGCTGGGCTGGATGCGAACGACGGCCAGGTTGATGTTACCGTGTCCCAGACAGACACTCCCATAAGCCAGCCGCCTCCCCCGCCTCCCCTCCTCCCTCCCCATCCCTCCCCCCCACCCTCCTCCATCCCTCCCCCCCCCCCCCTGCTCCCCCCAGCCCCGACCGGTCTCTCCCCATTACACCTCAGAAGTACTGACGACGCTGGACATCACCGACTGACACTAACCTCCACCAACCCCCCCCCCCCCCCCCCACCCCACACCTCCCCCCCCCTCCCCCCCTCCCCCCCGTCACCCTCTCACTTCAAAAGTGACATCTGTCATGGGCAGGAAGCTCAGAGGAACACAGTGTTTCGGGCGCGGGGCGGCTTTGATGGTGATTTGGCCGCGGGCGTTCGTCATCTATAACTTAGACGGAGAACAATGAGGAACCAGAAACCTCGGCTTTCTTGTGCATTTTTTTTTTTTTCCCTCTTTCTTTTCTCTTTTTAAGTGAGAAGAAGAAGAAGAGGAAGAAGAAGAAAGTGCTAAGTGCGGCGGCGGCGGCGGCGGAACAGACGCACCCCGGAAATCAAACTCGCTCCGACCACCACCGGAGGGACGCTAATCAAAGCGTGTGTGCGCCGCGACGCGCCGCGACACGCCGCCACGCTCGCGGAGTCGTTTGTTACCCGTATCACAGCGTTGTCAGGGTTCGTCTTGTTTTCCGTCCCTGTGACTGCGTCCCGCTGTGTCTGCGGGGGAAGAATCGAAGACTACCGCTTCAGTAACCCGATCGGTTCACAGAGCCGGTGTGTGTGTGTGTGTGTGTGTGTGTGTGTGTGTTTCCGCTGTGTTGGCGGCGCGGGCCACGCCACTTCGCAGCGCTTTCAAATGTTTGCGTTGCTGTTGTCGCCCCACTGTGCTCACTTGCATATGTTGGGATAACGACAGCGCCGCCGCCGCCGCCGCCGCCGCCATCATCAACCGCCACAGAGGCCAGTCAGCAGGGCTCCGCCTCTCTATCAAGAGCCAGATCCGCGTCTCTAGTCAAACAAGCGGCAACCTGAGCATTAGCAGCGTATGGTTTTTTCGTCGGGGGGGGGGGGGGGGGGGGGGGGGGGGGGGGGGGGGGGGGGGGGGGGGGAAGTGTGTTCAGCGGCTTGTAGGACGGCGACAAGTAAACTTGTAATTGCGCCCCCTGCGTCTGCGCGCGCGGGGTTAGGGTCGGTACGGGTTTTGCGTGTAGGTGTGCGTGTGCGGCGCGTAATGCGACCACGCGACTCGTATGCGTGCGCGCGGTCTGTCGGATGCGTTTAAGGGCGTTTTTTTTTTTTTTACCTCTTTACCCTTTGTTTGGCGCTTGCCCATGTCTTATTTTATTTTTCTTCCTCTTCCTTTTTCAAACTCTCTCTCTCTCTCTCGCTCTCTCCCTCATCCTCGGGTTCCTCCCTGGGTTCATCCATCCATCCCTCCCTCTCTCACCTCTGTGTGACTGACAGGCCCGTCTTCCAGATGGCTGGCAGATTGCTGAGCTCCCTGTCAGTTCACATTAAGCCGTGTTTGATTAATGCATAATTCAAGGCCCCGTTAAGTTCCCCCGCGCAAATGTATGTGTAGCCAATTAGCATTGTTAAGCTAACGTGACATTAGCATTTTCTATTTTGTGGTGGTTGTTTTTTTTTGCTCCATTGTTGTTGTTGTTGTTGTTGCCTGTGTGTGTGTGTGTGTGTGTTTTCTCTTGGCCTCGTAGCGCTGCGCTTATAGCCTTGACTGGGAGGAAGGTCCTGCGGCGGCGTCTCCCGCTTTAGCTGCTGTTAATGTGAGCTGTCAGTGGAACCGATGTGGAACAGCCCCATTAGGGCTGTTTACCGAGCGAGGGATGCACTTAGAAACATTAACCTCAAATAAAACTGCATTTCATCTTATGAGCTTGTGTGTGTGTGTGTGTGTGTGTGGGTTTGTGTATGTGTGTGTGTGTGTGGTTCTGTGTGGGCATATCAACAACCAACGCAACTACAAACAAAATCTCAAAATGAGGATTGACGGACCTCTGCCGTCTGTCTGCAGGGTTAGTTTGATGTGTGCTGAGCTGAAAGCGTCTGAGCGTCTCTCTCTCTCCGACCGCCGTCCGCTCCGAGCGTCTCTCTCTCTGTAAGACAATCATTTTCGTTCCGTCGATCGAAACCCGATAAAGAAATAGCGAGCGATTATCTGTCTGTGACGGATGGATGAAGATAACATGCGGTCTCCATTTCCACTGTGCACGCATGTGCAAGGTCGCAAACACCATCGGTGAAGTACACACACACACAGACACACACACACACACACACACACACACACACACACACACACACACACAGACACACACGCACACACGCACACACACACAGCATGGAGCTATCAATCTATGCATGACATACATATATTAAAGGACTACAGTATGTATTAATAGATCCTATGTTTATACATGTGCACGTATCAATCATGTATGTACATGTGTATCTGTATGTACGGTACTCTTCCGATATCCAATATCACGTGACCTAATTGATTTGCGATGATGGCAATTTATTCCAATTTCTTCCAGTGCAAACGGCCACACACACACACACACACCTTAACACAAGGCCCCAGCAACCAGCGTGATTATACTTGTAATTACATTACATCACGGCGGTGCCCATGACACTGAAAGCAGAATACATTCGATTATGACGGCGTGAAGCTTTATGAGGGACATACACACCGTCCGTCTCTCCTAATGCGGACAAATTGATGCGGTTGAGTCACTTGTTGTCGCCGAATGCAGATGTGTTACGATCACACAAAGTAGGAGCCAATCAAGTCCTCAGGCCTGGTGGCTTGGAGCACACTGATCACATGATCACATGCCTGGTCTCACCAACAAAGACAGCAGAGAGAGAGTGAGAGTGAGTGAGAGTGAGTGAGTGAGTGAGTGAGAGAGAGAGAAAAATGGATGCTTAGGAAATAAATTAGAGAATAGGAATCTTGCTGTTGCTAGCCGTGTGTGTGTGTCTTGTGTTTGTGTGTGTGTGTGTGTGTCTTGTGTGTGTGCGCGTCCACGTATGTGGAATCCCACTCTCTTGTTCGTTAAAAGTGAGCGTCAGAAGTGTATCCAGTAGCTGTCATGGAGACGGCCGGCCCTGAGAACGAGCCGGAGCTGCCAAGCCCGTCCGGCTCCACATACGTTCTGATGTACACTTCACAGACGCGGGAAAAAAAACGAAAACAAAATAAATAAATAAATACAAATAAATAAATAATTGTAAAAAAAAAAAAAAGATAAATGAATAAACGAAACAAGAAAACAAAGAGAGTACCGGTGTACCTCCCCCCCCCCCCCCCCCCGCTCCCCCACCGGGAACCAAACTCATCCAATCAATGCTTTAAAAAAAACACAACAGTATTCTATTAAGCGCTAATCACAGAAAACACCGTTTGATCTCCCTTTCTCCCGCTTTCATCTGGGCGTCCAACGCGGACGCCGGGCGCTGGACGGTCGGCGGCGGCGGCGGCGGCGAGGGCGAGGAGGCGCCGGTGTTGTAGGTGCAGTGCAGCGCGCCGCGCTCTCTTAGATGTGGACAAGTTTACACTGATTGTTTCATGTAACTAAGCCCGCGCCGCTGACACGCCGCATCGCGTTTGAACCACCTGGTCTTTTGGTCTTTTGTGTCTTCCAACCGAGCTTTTGTTCTAGATGAAACAGACTGCGCTATGGATGGTCAGGGCTGAGACTACCCCGTGGAAGATCTGGCATGCGCGCACGTACGTGCACGCGCGCACGGCACACACACACACACACACACACAAACAAAAGCCTGCATGCATGCATCACACAGATACATACACACACACACACACACAGGCACAAAGACATACACATACAAATGCGCACACACACACACACACACACACACACACATAGATGCACACGCACATGCACACACACACACACGCGTGCAAGCATGCATGCATCACACAGACACACACACAGGCGCAAAGACATACAAATGCACACACACATAGACACAGACCCACACACACGCACACCCACACTCACACACACACACGCGCGTGCAAGCATGCATGCATCACACATACACACACACACACACAGGCACAAAGACATACAAATACACACACACACATAGACACAGACCCACACACACGCACATGCACACACACACACACACACACACACACACACGTGCATGCATGCATACACAGACACACACACACACACACACAGGCACAAAGACATACAAATGCACACACAGACACAGACCCACACGCATGCACACAGGCACACGCACACACACACATGATTGCACACAGGCACATGCATGTACACACACACACACACATGCACATTCACACACACAAACATATAGACATAAAGATGAAACCTCAGACCAATAGGCGGCAGCGGCAAGTGCAGACCTACGCATTATAAACAAATAAAAGCACGCATGTGTTGTGCACACACACACACACACACACACGCACACATTGCCAAGTCGGTTTTGTGTAACACTGTTCCACCTCCGCCAGACACATCAAGACACACACACTTTTCTTTTCAACAGAACTAACGTCTACCAGTTCCCTCCCCAGAGGGTGGAGTTAACTTTAGTTTGGGTTAAAATGATATTCACACACCTACTGCCGGGTCTGCGCCTTATGCTAATAGAAAGATATACGTCCTCATTAGGAGCATTAACCGACAATATTTAAAAGTATACTTTGCATGTGTATTACAATTAGAGATGGGCATAGATTAAAATATTTTATCTAGATTAATCTAGACTAAGCTTGAAATTAATCTAGGTTAATCTAGATTAATGTGGCTCCTTTGAATGATGTCGAAGGTGTCCATAATATGTGTTTGCTACCTGAATAATGACTTATATTACCTAAATAATGACTTATATTGCCTAAATAATGACTAAAAGTGGGTCTGCGCGATAATATCGGCGATACAAATATTAGCGCCGATAAAAAACTTGCGTTATCCCAGCCGATAACACCATTATCGGCCCATCACTAATTACAATATAATAGACATGATTTTAAATATGTAGGTACATTTTGGGGTTTATATGTCAATGGTGTGCCCACTGCTTCGTCCTGTCCTGTATTAGTCAGTGATTTTGTGATGAAAAATGTTGTACATTTTTACGAGTACTCACTATTAATAATGTGAATAATACAGATAATATTGAACTACTACTACTCCTGGAACTACTACTACTTCCTCCCCAAGTTCAGATTTTGAATTATCTTTGGTTACGCTTGTACCCATGGTGATGTTACAAGACTCACGATCAAAACTCTGTGTGCTCTACATTTTTTTTTTTTTTTGTAGAGCACACAGTTTGAAAAATATGTGTCGGCTTGAAAATATGTGAAGGAGGGAGTGGAAATAATGAAGTGGAAATAAGAGAATTACTTCCCAATTTTCTGGGGGTGGCTGTGGATGAAAAGAGGGAGAGAGGGAGAGAGAGGGAGAGGGAGAGCATCCTAGTGTATACCAGGACTCCCTTAATCTTTGAGCCTGCGTGATGACTCGGGTTTTGACTGATGTCTGCTGAAAGCATCAACACATGTCTCTCTTACGCGACTGCGGCGGCGGCCCTCTCGTCTACAGATGTGTCGCTTGATGTCCCCGTCGAACGGCGCTGCCACTTAATAAAATATCACCGCTGCTTTGACAGGGAAGCCTTAATTGAGTCCCTTGTCAGTTTTATCAAACTGTGTGTTATCATCATTTGAAACTTTCTCTCTCTCCCCCCCCCCCCCCTCTCTTTTTTTTTTCTCTCTCTCTCTGGCTCTCTCTCTCTACATACATACAACTAGTGGTCAAGATATTTGCAACCAATAAAGACAAAATTTGAAGGATGTTTAGAAATCGAACAAGGTTGAGAGAGAGAGAGAGAGAGAGAGAGAGAGAGAGAGAGAGAGAGAGAGAGAGAGAGAGAGAGAGAGAGAGAGAGAGAGAGAGAGAGAGAGAGAGAGAGAGAGAGAGAGAGAGAGAGAACTAAGAGATAGAGAGATAACAACTGCAAGGTGTAAAAAAAGAAAGAAGGGGGATTCAGTAGACACGGAGCGACGGAGAAACAACCAAAAGAGGCGGTAAAGAGGAAGAGCCGTCGGAGGCCATCTTGTCACCGGATCCATAATTCAGGTTGGTGATTTTAATTTCCCTCTGTTCTTATGAAAAGCCGGTGGGGCCGGGCGGGGGGGGGGGGGGGGGGGGGGGAGTGGGGGGGGGTATGGGGGGTTGGGGGGCGGGTGGTGATAGTTAGGAGGATAACTGCATATAAGATGAGGCACGCCGCTCCGTGACGACGCCCGCGCGCCGCCAAACATAATAGGGATGGAAATGCGGCGAGAAGAAAGGCAGCCGCACGGGTCGACTTCCCTTTTCAAGCATCAAAAAGCCACACATCCTCGCTGTTTACAAAAGCCCCTGACAAGTTTATTTTTTCTCTTTTTTTTTTTTTTTTATTGACACAATCCACCCCCCCCCCCCCCCCCCCCCCCCTTCCTCCTAAGGAGCCCTAACCAACCCTCTCAGCAGTCCAAAGGGATATAATAGCATATTCAATTACACACACGCCCGGAAAAGAAGAAGAAGAAGAGAGGATGTGCAACCGCCTAGTCAGTCACCAGATGAATAATGGATTCTGACTCGGTCTGGATGTGGTCTCTTGATTTCGTAATATTCTCTTGTATGTCACCGACGAATACGCTGTTAAAATCAAAGTGGGTTTGTTTACAGTGTGAAGAAGCGGTGTCGTACACAGACCCGGATACTTGGGCGCGCGCGTTTGATGGCGGTGGCGAAGGCGGCGGCGGCGGCGGCGGCGGCGCTTCGGCTTTGCTTTCTGTTCTGTTGTTTGCGATGCGGCCTATAGGATTATTATCACACAGATAGAAATATAACACGTGGTCAGATAGGTAAGACATAAGGGGACGTACTTACAGACAGACAGACAGACGGACAGACTGCTGACAGACATATGGATTGGACACGCAGACAGAGGGCTAGACAGACAGTCAGACAGATACACAGACAGACAGTCCCCAGAGGTCTTCTGACCTCCGGGGTTTCTCATTCGTTCTCCTCCCTGTGTCGCTAGTTTTCTGCCACTCGGAGTGTGTTTTTCTGTGTGTGTGTGTGTGTGTGTGTGTGTGTGTGTGTGTGTGTGTGTGTGTGTGCTGGCATACTGCAGCTGTCCCGGTGGAGATGCACTCCCCTAACACGCCTGGCAACCCCTGAGCCCCTCGCTCTGCTCTTGAAGACACATGGAGCTCTTTGCACTCTCGCTCGCTCTCTCTTATACACTCAAAACACACACATGAACGCATGCACACACACCCTCACTTTCTCTCTCTCTTATACACTCAAAACACACACACACATGAACGCATGGACACACACCCTCACACACACACGCACGCACACACAAAGAAGACATTTTTGATTCATCCTTCTGCAGTTTTCTATCCAGCTCTCCTTCTGCCCTCGCTTTCCGCCACAAGACATTTGTGTTTCTCTGCCTCTTCCATCCTCTCCTTTCACCCATCATCTCTCTGTCTCTCTCTCTGTCTCTCTGTCTCTCTTTCTCTCTCTCTCTCTCTCTCTCTCTCTCTCTCTCTCTCTCTCTCCCCTCCCCTACCACTGCACCCCCCCCCCCCCCCCCCCCCCCAACACCCCACCCCACCCAATAATGTGATCATTACTTGATCACATTATTTGATCACAGTTCCAGCAGTTTGTTTGACAGGTGGAGGTGCTTTTATCTGAGTGAGCGAGTGAGGAAGCGCAGGCCTGCATCAGGTCTGTATCCACAGCTGAATGGGGAAAACAAACCCTCTACTGCACTATACACCAGCTATGGCATTTTCAAATCAGGGTTAACCATACTTGTTTGTTGTGTGTGTTGTTATTTTAAAATAATTATATTTATTTCAATTTAATTTAGTTCATACATTGCTGTGTGTGTGTGTGTGTGTGTGTGTGTGTAGGACCTCTTTCATCGTCCGTTAGTTTATCCTGCAAAACATTTGTTTTTGTCATGAAAACATATTTTGGTGCATATTAATCTCTGGAACAGCTTACATTCATAAAAATAACTGCTCAGACCCTAGAAACCTTTCAGTCGCTGCTGAAGACTCTTCTCCTCTTCTCCTTGGCATTCAGTTTGAGTTGAGCTTGCCACCTTGACTTCATCTTCTATTGTATTTTCTTTTATTCTCATTTCTAATTCACTTTCATATTTGTGTATTGTGGTACTGTACGCCTATTCAGCACTTTGGTAACCTTGGTTGTTTTTAATGTGCTGTACAAATAAAGTTTGACTCGACTTGACTTGACTTGACTTGAGTTCAGTTCAGCCCCTAAGCCTTGATGCCCTGACACACGCATGAGGACACATCTCTCACGCCGTCACGCTCTCTGCCCCACACTGCCTGTACCACCGTCCATCTGTCCGTCAGTCCAACAACTGGTCCGTCTCTTTCTTTGCGCTCTCCCTCAACCTTTTATCCCGGTCCAAGACTTTATCTCTGCCATGCTCCTTCCCCTGCGCTAACAGCTGCGGGTCGTTAAAAGCAGCCCTGCTCTCGTCTTCGTCTTTAAACCTCACCATCGGCGCTCCTAGCGTCGTACTCTCCCGTCTCGCGGATCTGAAAAACATGTAAAAAAGTTATTATGGTGGAGTATGGAAAGCACTGGATGCTATGCTAAGGTCCATGCACAGGCGGCATCTGAGGGCCCCCAAAAACAGGGCCCTCCTCAGTCAAGGGCCCCTCATGCTCCCTTAGTCATATGGTAAAACTTACAGTCCATGCTATTTGGAAAATCCCCATTACCAGGACTGTAACAGAGGGAACAGTACAGTAGTGCCAAAGAAATGTACAATGAAAAAATCTCTTCGGGCAATCATTATTTTCTTTTTTTTAGTTGAATGTTTGCTCTCTCTCGCTCTCCCTCTCTCTCCCCCTCTCTCTTGCTGCCCTGTATCTCTATATCTCCCTCCCCATCCCTCGAAGCCGGGTCCACCGGGGCGCGTTTAAGACAGAGACTTCCTAGAGTATTTTGGTATCAAAGCTCGAAGGCAGCAAGATGCATGCTCTCTGAAGTTGACATGTGAGAAAAGGAGGGCCTTCCTAGGGGGGGGGGGGGGGGGGGGGGGGGGGTGAGGGAGCGTGGCTGGGTGGGTGAGTGGGTGGGTGGGGGTGCGGGTGAGGAGGAGGGCTGGAGAAATGTGGCCCTAGTCAGGAGGGAGCACTTCTTAAAAAACAGCCAAACCTGTAGAAGAGAGGAAAGTACAGTCTTCAAACCCTTCAGCCCAAGCTCTCCCCAGGCAGCAGAGAGGCTGGAGGCCCTGCTGGCTGGCTGAGCTCCATGCAGGCTAGGATAATGCTGTATGCATACATGTGTGTGTGTGTGTGTGTGTGTGACCCTCTGCATATTTTGAATTCCAATGGAAATGAATGTAATTTGTGAATTCAAATAAAGCATTTAAAATGTGTGTGTGTGTGCGCACGCGTGTGTGTGTGTGTGTGTGTACACAAATGCTTTGCCATTTGTGTTTGATCGTATGAGGACCGAGTCACTCTCAATTAAGCCCCGATTCCCCCCTAGACATCTGCACCACTATCACTAAAAAAAGTCCAAAGGCCCACCCATGTCCGACCGTGATTGGTGGATCTCCAGAACGGCTCTTCCCCCCTCCCCCCCCCCCCCCCCCCCCCCTCTGGCAGAGTGTCTATCCGTCAATCAGTTCAACCTGACTGGCGCTCGCGGCGCCGCTCCCCCCCGCCCCGATCCGTCCTCCTCCTCCGCCGCCACCAGCCCCCCTTTCACATTATTCATCTGGAAATAATATGCATTCATCATTGTATTTTTAATCACGCCAAATAGATAGACAAAGAGTATGCCTCGGGGAGCAGATGAGAAAATCTACAATTCCCAGAGCTCAGATAGTATCCCTGCCCCGCATCACCAAACATTCCCCAAATTGACTTTGAATGAATCTATTTTTAATGTGTGGAGGATGTTCTACCGAGAGAATAGAGATGATGCGCACAAAACAAGTGTGTGTGTGCATGTGTGTGTGTGTGTGTGTGTGTGTGTGTGTATTCACCCATGCATGTACAACGTGCCTTTTGTTGCAATTGCATGTTGTGCCCGCATTTCCTTACTTGTGTTAGTGTTGTGGTATGTGTGTGTGTGTGTGTGTGTGTGTGTGGTATGTGTGTTTTGTGGTGTGTGTGTGTGTGTGTGTGTGTGTGTGTGTGTGTGTGTGTGTGTCTGGTATGAGTGTTTTGCCGTGTGTGTGTGTGTGTGTTTTGTGGGAACATTGACATTGACGGCGCTCCGAGTGGCTGAGGGTATTTCCATGCATCCATCGCACACACACACACACATGGTCTCCGTTTGTATGCATGTGCAGATCTTGTCTATGCTGATGGCAAAGGACATTCTTTAGGCCCCAGAAAGCACAATACATTTACCTCCCCTGTGGTATAAAATAACAATTTAATTTGTGCTTTTTTAATCCATTCTACATTACGATTCTACGATTCGACCGAAGCAACGTTGCGGGTTGTAGATTATAAAGCCAACCTAGTTCCTCGTCCCCGAATGCCTGTTCTTGCACTAGTTTGGACAAACGAGTCCTCCTTGCAAAACAAACGCGACCATCTTGTCGTTCCCGGCCCATTGTAGTGATTAATTAATGAATTTATCGGCTCCTCGTGGTTCCAGCCTAATTGAGTCCCTTCGCTGCCTCCTAAGTAGGACACATACGCGTCCACACACCAGTGCAATAGGATCCTCATCACGGTCCTTGGGGCTCTGTGTTGGCCACATACCCGGGAACACGCTCTGCTTTGTTGTGTGTATGCATGTGCATGTGTTTCCATGTGTGTAATTGTCCATGTCTGTGTGTGTGTGTGTGTGTGTGTGTCGATCCCATGCCTCTTTCATGTGCTTTGAGCAGGGAAACTGGAGATATCTGTTGATTATCCTGTCCTATTCTGTTTTAGCTGGGCCACTATGCCTCTCTCTCTCTCTCTCTCTCTCTCTCTCTGTCCCCCTCTCTCTCCCTCTCCCCCGTAATGAGAGAGAGAGAGAATGAGAGAGAGACAGAGGGAGTAAAGAGAGAAAGTGCATCCTTTTTCCCACTGGAG